>JAWNNI010000078.1:6572500-6977500 GCA_035043065.1 Hirtodrosophila confusa
AACCCAATCCTGTGCTATAAATATAGTCCAATAAGCCAGATTTTCTTATTTCTGTATCAAAATTATAGGAAATATGTTCAAAATATGTAAAGTTTAAATGGGAAACAAATTTTGTTTTTATACTATGTTCCCGAAGGGAAAATAGTATATTGGGTTTGCGCAATGTCCGTCTGTCTGTATGAACGCAATTTTTTTGCCTTTATCTTTAAGCTAGAGCAACCAAACTTGGTACACATGTTGGTGTATGCCCTCAATTTATGAAGTGTCAAGATAACGATAAATATAAACCGGTCAAAATGATCATATAATTGTATTTTTTACCTAATATTTTACTATTGATATCTTATAAGTGAAAAGGCTGAATTATCAGTCTTTCATTACTTAACAAGTAAGAATGCTATAGTCAAGTAAACCCGACTACAAAACTCCCTGTACCCAGGTCAAAAATTTCCAATCGCATCTTCGTACACATACACACACACATACAGACACATATACTCACACACATACACAAAAGACGCACACACACGAGCGACAGCTCGATCGCAGCGCAAGCGAGGCATTTTAAGTGGTGGCTGCGCTTCTTCTTCCCCTTGCGCTGAAGCACTGAATCTTCTTTCGTTAATAACTTCCGTGTTTATTATCCGAACGACTTGAAATTTGGACAGTAGATTAGGAGTGACTAAAAATTGTTCCTGTAAAACGGTTTTTATCGAATTGCGGGAGAACGGGGGAGATATCTCAAATCTAAAATAAACTTGACCTGCTCCCGCTATACGCGAACCTACCTTCCAAATTTGATGTCTCTAGCTCTTATAGTTGCTGAGATCCTTGCGTTCATACATACGGACGGACAGACGGACAGACAGACGGACATGGCCAAATCGAAATCTCTTCTGATACTGATCAAGAATATATATACTTTATAGGGTCGGAGATGTCTCCTTCTGCCTGTTACATACATTTGCACAGATTTAGTACCCCCTTTTTACCCATTTTATCATTTTATGGGTACAGGGAGTAAAAATCATTTATGGTTAATGTAGCAAACATAAATCACTTGATTCTCAAAGCATCAGTAATTATTTGCATAGTTTTTAAGTTTATATGTATGAATATGTATTTGATACTATTTGTATTCCTTAACTATAAGTCCCTATAAATCGAACTTTTGATGGCAAATGGTGATTCCAGAAAATACTACTGCATACATACAGATTCATACTATATCTAAGTGAGTACGAGCAGAATGCACAATTACCAATCGAGAAACACAATTAAATGGATCAAGAGCAATTAATTTTTCTTTTTTCACTCGTATTTCTCTTTACGTCTTTTTAAAGTAGCCGGCATAGTTTGAGGCGCAGCTTTTACGATCATCTTCATCCGTTGCAGGCACAGTTAACAGTTGAGGAAAAATTTATTAAAACAGTTTTCAACTCAGTTAAAGAAATTATATTAGCGCCCAGAGTCACTGAAGCATTTGATGTTGTTGTTGCTGCTACTTTTCTCCGATTGAGATCTTTTTTGGGGTTTGTTTTTATTAGTAGGTTAGTATTTAAACATTACGCTAAAAAGCTTTGATTGTGGTCTGGATGCAGAAAGATGGGGTATCTACTTTTGGTGTTACTAAAAGTGCATTTGCTGTCAAGCTATCACAAATGTCATCTATACGATATTGTAATCTAATCTTTATCGAAATCTATTGAGTTTTTCAAGTGAAACCCGTTTTTGTGATCTTTTGTTTGAATTTCGCTTCGACTATTATAATATAAACATCTATACCAAGTTTCCTTCAAGTGAATTAAAGTGGCTTGCATAATCTGGCAGCCTTGGTCGGTATTTCGATCAAGAGTTATATATACATTGCATGTGAACAACTCGTTAAGGTAAAACGATTTTCTCTTACATTGACATAGTTCACATGAAAATATGTCAACCATAAATATGGATAAAAAAATGTGCGAGACTCCTTTAAAAGCACCTTACACTGTAAAACATCATTTAAATTTTATTTATTTATGTTCCTGTATACAGGAACATATATACATTCCAAATCTGGTGTCTATATTTCTGAGAGAATAATGCTACGCAGTACTTATGTACTTATGTAGTTAATGCGTAGCTGATTGATGGTTCCTTTCAGGCGCTATCGAAGCTATTATCAACACTAAAGAAAGGCTTTCTTCTGCATGCCGAAAATATAGTATATCCCTTATACTAATTTTGATGTATGCAATCGATTAATTGTGAAATTTCGAGATTTGAATTTGCTCAAAATGTGTAACAATTTAGAGCACAAAACATGATCAAAGAGATATTCCGAATGGAAATCGCTTATCCTTTGACAAAGCTAGAGTACAAAACATGAATAAAAATGTTCGTAATCGACTTTATGTCAATTAAAGCTATCGCTATCGAAATTCACGATTGGCAGTGTTATCGATGGCTTGCAGCTCTAATATACGAGTATGTATATACGAGTATGTGCAAATAGATACTGACAATAGTATTTATGTACTCTTATGCGCTAGAGCTCAAAATATGATGCTCGATGCTGCTCATCAATTATTCATGTAATTGCAAATTTTAATGTATGTACTTATGTATATATTTATGTACATTCTGTAGACAGTGATCAACAAGCGGCAAAACTTGTAGAACCTTAGCATTCTGCTCAACTCAAGCGTGTCGATGATTCTTCAACAGACTTTGAACAGAGTCGGGCGGGCAGCTGGTTAGTCAGTCCGTCAGTTATTTACTCCTAGTCGATCCAATGAACACCGAGAGTCAAGTGGCCAATTGGTCTGTTCCCATTGACTGAGCTGTTGCGGAGTTAGGAGCTGCTAACGCCTGGTCTTGAGCTGATTTCGCGCCTGGCCCATAACCAGCCCCTCACACGGAAACATTGGCAGCGTTCACCAGCATAACTTGCTACCTAATCATTATTATGATTGCTATGATCTTTCGGTGAACGTGACTGATACTCGAGTCAGTATCAAGGTCTTGCAACATGATACATGGGCATATATCATATGATACCATCAGTTGTTATTATCGAAAGGCTTGTTATGATGACGCCAATCGATTATATTTGAGTAAGCATTGATTAAAGCTCAATTTTACTTCAAATATGATTATGGAGCCAACAGGAGGCATTTAATTAAATTGGTTTAGACAAGACCTCTATCGATTTATCAGAGCTAAAAACTTTCTAAGGTAGAGGTACAACATAATTCTCTTGATTATAAACAAAAACGTTGTGTTTGGTAAATGATTTTAATTTTATATCAAAATATATTAAATAACGGCTCAAAAAATATATATATATTTTTGAGGAAGTCAATTATTTTTCGTTTTTAATTAAAATCAATATTTTTCCGAACAAAATAAGTGAACTGATCAAAAATTATAAACAATTTCAATAGAAATAACAGGAATTAATTGCGATTTCTGCTTTATGTTAGTATATTGGGAAAGAGAACTACGAAAATAAACTACGAAAAAAACCAAGTTGAAAATATGAACAGCAAAGTGAATAAAAACCGTTGTAAGTTTGATAAGGTGATTTTTTTTGCTGGCCTACTTATAAGGTAGGTACAATGGTAGGATAAACAGCCGTAAGACAAGTCAAGGAAAAATACAATCGACGCCTTAGCAGAAAAAGGTATCAAAGCATTCACCAGAAAGTATCAAGTCTACCCACAATATAAGTAATCACTTTGGGATACTTAGGATGGTGAACGAAGCCAGTGTTTCCCCCTCTATGCCCGAGCACGAGTGGATGGCATGAGTCATGCTCAAGCAGCGTAAAGAGTATTCGTGATTTCTGGTTCAATGGCGCTCAACTCTCCATGGTGAATGTCACCGCCCGCATTTTTTGGGGCTGATGAAACATCCGCTGGTGAACTGTACTCGTATTATAACATTTTCCTATACGAATATGCATGACAGTCCTCGACCTTTGCCGCATGGCAAATATTCATTTCATTTGCATTGGCTGCCTGCAGTTTGAGTGGTTTTAATTGCATAATCATTTGCCCATCTTGACTCAGTCTCTTTTGACGACCCCGAAAACCCGAAAACCCGAAGACAAGCTCAAACTCAAACTCAAACTCAAATTGAAATGGAAATGTAAATGTAAATGTAAATGTAAACGAAAATGAAAATGAAAATGTCAAAGATGATGTCCATTAGTTGGCCTGACTTTTGGGGCAATCTCTTGACACTTGAGGCCTGCAATTAAGGTCTGTCGATCTGTAGGCCAAACAAGTTAATGTTAACAGCCACAACTTTAGTTGGCCCATAAGTATTTAGCTCGTTTTTGACTTAGAAAGGCAGCCCGGCCATAAACCTTTGGCTTGTGCATTTATAATGCAAATATATGTATGTATATATATATATATGTATATATGTTGTATATAGACTATAACAAAATCTATTATTGTCTATATAATAGGTATGTTTATTTAGACGCGACTCTACCGCATTTCACGTATTTCTTTTATATTCAAATCAACTCAAATCGAAGGTTGTCACAAATGTCGACCACAATAAACGCATACAAACATGTGATACACAATGAGATATGTATCAATCATATAATACATATAACTTATCATATAAGTATCTATTTAAATGTGTTAATATTGCACGTTTTTGTAAGACAAATGAAAACATAATATTGTTGTCATATTTGGTAGATTAGAATCAACTTATTTCATATATTTGTTGGGCTTGTGGCGGTGTCCTAGATATTTTACAAATGTTATACCCTCTACTCATTTCGAGTGTGTCAAATGACAATAAATATGAAATAATAGACAGCTCTCCTTTGAAATGCCTATTCAAGAATATTATAATATCTTTTGAGTGGTAACAGCCAGTCTCTTCAAAAAACTCGTCGATCTAAAAGATTTAAGGATCCAAAAACAGCAAGTTTCGTCTCCTTGCACTCATATAGCAAACGTAGATCAGCATAAGATATAATTATAGTATACTGCCTTGGTATACGAGTGAAATTCTTGTGCTTTTGAGCTAGTTATTTGTCTATCCTACACATTTTATTATTAGATAATCTATTTTATCGAAGTTATAACTAAAACTGCCTCGCAAACATTGGGGAGACTATCCGAAATTTTACAATATTTATAATTATATTATAATAATAATGATTACAAGAAATGAAAATGCATTTTATATTGATTTTATTTTTAATTTTTATTTATGTGGTGGTTGTGATCGGCACGTTGCGATATTATCTAACCATGTATTGAGTTTAGTAAGTCATATTTACATATTTTAAACGGATAATAAGAATAATATGTAAAATAATTTTTAAATGAATGAAACTATTTTACTTAAAAAATGATTTTTAAATTGCTAATAATAATAAATATTAATTTGTAAAGTATATAATTACTACCTTTATCCATTATTATTATTAACTTACGACAGCTTAATAAATATCATTGTATAGATAGATAAATCAGATGTATGGAGGTGGCATACGACTATCAAGAGTATCAATGTTTTTAAATATCACAATAGACAACTATCAATGTTTTACTAGATGGCTCTATCGATGGTTATTATCGATAGTATCGAACTGGCTTGGTGAAGCCCGAAATTATCGATAGCTTGAACAGCATTCAGTGGTGGCACTATCGATAGTTTTCCATCTCTAGCAAGCAACACTTTTGTACTTATTGGACGCTGATCATTCCAATGAGCAGCCGCTGTCAATTAGCTGAGAATAGAACTGTGAAGTTAATTTTGAATGGGGCATGCAACAGCAGCAAAAACAACAACAATAACAACAACAATGTTAATCGGCCCCGGCTGCGGCCCCCAATGCGATTTGCTGTTGTTGTTGCTATTATTGTTGCTATTATGGTTGTTATTATTGTTGTTGTTGTTGTTGTTGTTCTTGTTGGCGCGTGCGCAACCAAGTGAAACATTTGAAACGAGCGTCGAGCGGCGCAAGGGCTGCGCAGTCAGCGTCAGTCGGCAGCGCAGTCGCGTTGCCCTGGTGACATGACAGCAAGCGTGAACATAAAATAAATAAATAAATAACAATAAAGGCACTGTGGCTGCAGGTGGAGGGAAGGTAGGGAGGGCTGCTGCGTCTCCAATGTTGAGCAAACATAAAAACAAAACAAAACCAAAAACGAAAACAAAACCAGCAAAATGTTGTATAAACTGAAAAGCGCTTACATACACTTAATCATCGCAGCGGCGTCGACTGCGACGGCGACTGCGACGGCGACTGCGACGACGACTGCGACGCCGACAACGCAGTTTTGCATAGGGCGCTCTGCGCCCTCCCCTCGCCCTGCATAGCTTGGGAATCGTTGGAATCGGAATCGGAGTTGGAGTTAGATTTGGATTTGGCCAGCAGCATTTGCGGCGACGGCGTCACGGCGCGCAGACGTCGGACGGCAAAACGGAAACCGGAAAGCGGCACAGCGACGGCGACGGCGACGACGACGGCGTCGAATATTAAAAAACAATCAGCAACAAATTGCGACAACGAGAACAACAAACGAATGTGAACCCGAAAACGAATCCAGCTACAACAAAAAAACAAAAAAAATAATAATAATTACACTCGGAGAACTATCCAGAATTGCGTGTGTGTCTCGAACTGCGAACTCAAACTCAAAGCTGCGGCTGAAGCTCGAACTCGAACATGCCCAGCGTTGGGGCACTGTCCACGGGTCCGTCAACGCGACCGGTCATTCTTTGGAACGGCGCACAGTATACGGCCAGCAGCAGAGAGCTGGAGTTGGAGCTGCTGCGACGCGACTACGGCTTGGATGAGCGCATGCTGGAGGCGACGCTGGTGCCGCGCTACAAACGCCACAAGCCGCAGGCGAGCGCCCGCAACGCGCATGTGCGTCAATCGGGAAGAACACGTGCAACAGGAACCGCCTCCACATCCGCCAACTCCTCCTCCGACTGGATACTGCGGCAGGGCAATAGCAGCGTATCGCAAATCAATTTTCATCCCTGGACGGAGCTGGGTGAGCGCAAATTCTCGCACTTTGATCTGGTGCCCTGGCGGCGCACGCGCAGCGCCTTGGACTTGAGCTCCGCCGCGGATTACAGCGGACGCAGCAACGCAGCAGACGCAGCGGCCGAGAAGTCGCTGCGCGGCCTGGAGAAGCTCGAGTTGCGGCACAATCGCCGGCGCTTGCAGCGCGCCCGCTCCACGCAGCAGGGCCTGAGGCGTCTGGTGCGCGTGCGCCTCATCTTCTCCATTGAGCTGCGGCACAAGCGCATGGAGCTGCTGCGTCAGAGTGCGCTGCCCGTGCGGGTCTTCGAGCAGCGCTTCGCGCTCAGCGAGAACGAGAGCGCCGCCTATGAGCGCATCCTGCTGGATGCCAGCGCCGGAGTCGAGCAGCATGTCGGCTACTTTAGCAGGCGCCAGTTTGGACAGCCGGATGCGGCTGAAGATGCGGCCGATGATGAGCAGCTGGTGGTGGATTTTGCCAGCGAAACCGAACTTGAGCTCGAAGCGGAAGGGGAAGCGGAAGCGGAAGTCGAAGTCGATGCCGAAGCAGCAACAGTCGAGACTGAAGTGGAGCCTGCGGCAGCAGAGGCACAATATGCAACAATAGCCACTGACCAGGAGCCGCTTGCAGCCAAGGAGGGGGCAGCCAAGGAGGTGGCAGCCAAGGAGGTGGCAGCTAACAAGGCAACACAGCAAATAGCTGACTCCAATCGAGCAGCCGAAGGAGCAGCAAGCACAGTGCCATGCGTCAAGTGTCGCGATATAGCCATCAAATTAAGGTAATAGCCAAGTTAACAGTGCGAATCGAAACCCCTTTTTTGTTGTTGTGTGTGTGCCTAAAGTGAACTTAAAACCAAGCCGACTAATTTAGCTGGCAATTGTGCGGCTTAGTGTGAAATATCTCATATTTACGCATACGCATACTCAGGCCTGTTCCAAAAAACACTTTCGCATCAATTGCACAGGAAAGTGGAGCATACTTTTGGGAGCGTGCTCCTTGAATTGCACAGCTTCGATATATTTCAAACTTAAAGCATGTAGAACTTGCTTAAAAAACTCATTTAATCAAAATATATACACATTTTTGAACAAAAAGAAATAAAATAAAGACATTTGAAATGATCTATGCTCAAGATATTTCTGTGAAATTGATTCGCAAGTGAGTTTCGGAACAGGTCTGCATATTCCTATGAGATGGAATGTATTTGATACACCATAAACTCGACTTTGGTAGTTTGATATTATATTATTACAAACTAAACAATTGCTTGGAAACTGGTAACAAATTGTCCACACACATTGACAGGTTTGAATAGTTTTATTTAATAACTTATTTAGAAACTTAAACATTATTTTATAGCCTCAGTTGCCCAGCTCTTTGAATCGACTGATACAATTATTTGATAATCTTTAGTATATTGTGGAACAGCAATATTTAACTCGATTATTTATCCACAACCGTCTCTTTGCCCCTCTGTCTGTTTGAATGCTTCGATCTCAGAGTTGAGATCTTAGATATAGCAGCTTCAATTGTCTGATTGGTTAATCTAGTTATTAGTGTATAATCTCGTCTGAAATTTGGTACTCTAGATCTTCTGATAATTTCAATTGTTAGCAACGTAAATACCATTAATACTAAAGGCATTTTGAAATATTTTAACATTTCTTTTGAAACCCAAAAATCCAAAAACAGGCATTTATTTATACTCGGATGAAATATATTTTCTGAAGAAGAGTAGTACATTGTGAAATTTCCGTCTGTCCGTATGAGGGTAATTTTCTTCCACACCCTTGAAGCTAGAGCAACCAAACTTGGTACACATGTTGATGTATACCCTGAGTTTATAAAGTGTTAAGATCGGCCACACACCTATACTCACTCTCCCGCAATTTGGCGGAAACCGACATATATAAAAAATTTGTATTTTAAGCTAGAGTCACCAAATTTGGCATACAGTCTAATGTTGACCTGCTTAGAAAATCTGCATCAAAAACCTAAATCAAACATACTATCAACTAGTAATGTTAGTTTCAAAGTATGCCGTCGATAGTGGGTTTTCAAACTGCAACGATCAATGGAAAGCATATTTTTCTGCAAAACAATGTTGAAAGAAATAGTGAAATGCTCGTATTATCAAGTTGGTTATTTCTTTTGAACTAAAGTTGTCGAAAGTTTTGATAGTATTTATCAAAATAGTATTGATAGTCTCCAATGGAAAATAAACATCGATATTTTGACATCAGACATCGAGCCTATCGATGGCGAGACCGATAGTTTTGGAGTCGTGCCTAATGTTGATTGCTGTGATCTTGCCACATTCAGTTTGATGTGGCAAGCAGTGTGGCAGTACTGCTAGCGTTCAACTGACCAACTGGCCCCCATTCAGTGGCCAAAGTAGCGTTCTCAGCTGAGTTTGCACCTGCCGCCCCCTTTTGGCACCTGCTACAAGCGCCTCGTTTCGACAAAACTCATTTGAGAGTGTTGACGCAATAAATTTAAAGAAAGTGGCTGTGGCATTTTGGTTTCTTTATGTTTTAAGCAGACCAAAAACAAAAGCAAAAACAACAATAAAAAGCAGTTAGCAGTCAACTTGTCGGCTCGTCAGTTTCTCGTCTGCCCCTCGCCCCTCGCCCCTCACCCTTTGGCCCACCACAGCAGTTTTCAATTAATTTGTTGTCGTCCGTTGTTTACTATGTGAAGAGTCAAGTTTACGAGTTTTGTTGCTCGAGTTTTGTTGCTCTCTGTGCGGAAGCGGCGCCCAATTCCGAATTAGTTTGCCGTGGGGCAAGTGCTGTTAAGGTGACTCAGCACTTGGCCATAGTCTTGGCCCGGTTAGCTCCACATGCACAGGGCGCAATTTTGCCAACTTAAATTCAATGTTTTCCCAACTTGTGGTTGCATGTTTGCTTAGGCTACTTTCCGGGCATTCCAGCTAACCTTGATTGTCCATCTTCCATTTGCTTTGATTAACTCTCAGTGATAGATGACAGTGATAAATATTGCTGCCTGCTTTCAGGCGCTTCTTTAATTAATTAATTTTTTCGTTTTTCACGCATTTTATTTTCCTTTTTTTGTTTTAAATTTGTATATATTTTTATGAAACTAGTTTTTTGCTACCCATCGTGGCAGCTTAAGCAAGTTGTACATAATTTCAGGCGCCAGCAATCGAGTTTGTGTCTCAAGTCATTTGATTGTTTTTGGCGCCGCTGAAAAGTCTGCTACACAATTTTGTTTAAAAACTTTCAAGCGTATTTCAAAAGTATGCTAGAGATTTGGTTACAGGACGTTAGTTTGTTTTAACACAATTAATTATACTATGTTCCCGAAGGGAAAATTGTATATTGGGCTTGCGAAATGTCCGTCTGTCCGTATGAACGCGTTGATCTCAGCAATTATAAGAGCTAGAGACACCAAATTTGACATGTAGGTTCCTGTATTTCAGAAATCTCCCCCCGTTCCTCCGCAATTCGATAAAAACTTCCAAAAGCAACAATTTTAAAGATATAGCTTCGGGGTTTGCCATGTAGAATACTTTTTCCACTCGTAATCTATTGTTTAAATTTCGGTCGGATAATAAACACGGAAGTTATTCACGAAAGAAGATTCAGTACAGTAGCGCGGGGGGAAGAAGAAGCACAGTCCCCATTTAAAATGCCTCGCTTTTGCTGTCGCTTGCGCTATGGCTCGTGCGTGTGCGTACTTGTGTCTGTATGTGTGTGTGTATGTGTACGAAGGTGCGATTGGAAACTTTTGACCTGGGTACAGGGAGTTTTGTAGTCGGGTATACTCGACTAAAGCATTCTTACTTGCTTTTGGTGTAGTAAGAAGACAAAAAAAAGAAGGCTAATTTAAAACATAATACGTGACTAACTAATCTGTGACCAACAGGCACGGGTCTGGGACTTTGGAAATCTACCCGCACGGGGAGAAAACTGTTGTATGCAACTTGAAAAATCTCATTCCATCTGTCACCACGGACGGGAAATGGGCTTAAGGTCAAATATGTGAGAGAAGGGTTTTGTTAGATCGGTTTCTAAGTTCTTCATACCCCATACAAGAAATCATTAGTCAAGGGAGGGAAAATTGTTATATTTGTTTGTTTCTTGGTTTCTCATCCATGCAACAACAATGTGCCACAGCGAAGTGTGGCGGGGTATACAGTTAGTTATATATGAAAGTTGATGAAAATTGGATATGTTTAGGTGACTTTATAATAGTCACCTAAATAGCTTAAGTGATCGGTCGGGTAGACAATACTGACTCTCGATCAGGAATTGAAGCGATATATTGAAAATATTCCACAAGTTCACATTTTAATGAAATAATAATAATAATGTATGTATATTATATATTCGATTACATATGTATAGTTACTGTCCAAAACAGCTACCAAGATGAAGTTTTTGAAACACGATTGTGAAGTTTGGTATATAAATAAAAGGCTTGAAGCTCTATATAGTTTTGGTGTCTATTTGATTAAGAACGAGAAGGGCCAATCAAAAACGAGTCAATCGCAAGAAAATGTTAAAAAACTCAGAATCTATTGAATATTAAACAAACCTGACTAAATTCCACTTTATATCTTGCAGGACAATCAACGACTATGCGCTGAACTCGAATTTACACTTGAAGCACAACAATAGTGGCAACAAACTACACAAACTGCACAGCAGCAGCAGCAACAGCAACAGCAACAACAGCAACAATAACAGCAACAGCAACAACAAGAACAAGAACAAAAACTATCACATTCTGAACAGAATGCATGCTCATCAGCTGGACTCGTATCTGGCCGGGATGCCAATCAGCATGAACATGTCCAGTCCAATGCATCCGGGGAATATTTCTGGCAACGAAAGACCCAACGGAGGGGCATTGGCCTTGCACTACGCAGCTGCCAGGGGCTGCCTGGACTGTGTCCAGCTGCTTGTGGCCGCATCTGTGGATATTTGGTGAGTAGCAGTACCGGGAGGTAGATTCGGTTAAAAGCAAAAGTCTCACAGATCGAGTCCAGTTGACTCCGCACTGTTGATGGGGTGAAAGCTGGGTTCTTTATCACCAATTGTCAGGGGGGTAAAAGTCGGTCATTCCATGGAACGGTGCTTATTTAAATGATTGCAACTCCACACTCAATATCTGTATCGGAATCGCAGCTCCGACAACTTCTCCCCATTTAGTTGACTGTGATTTGTAGCTAATGCCATTTTATTGCATTCACTTGGCTCATTTCATTAGCGTATTAGCAACAGTTGGACATTACTCTGTTGGCCATTAGCAATAAATACTTGGCTAAGCTCGTACGAGAAGTTTCGAAATTGATTGAGCATAGTAGAGTGAAATACTATTGGACTTCAGATGGTATGAATAAGATCTAGTTTACCAATAAAAATTCCATTCAAATACAGGAAACGATTTTAAATAAACCAATCGATAGTGTCGATAGATTGCCATGTTCCGCCTCTATTGATTGTTTCTTCATATCGCAATAGTCTAACAATTCCTCATAATACGCTTTTTATTTCAAAATCGACCAGCAAACAACATTATAACATTTTCATTTTACATTTGTTTTTTAAATACTATATATAACCCAAATTTGATTAAAAAATCTATCAAGAAAGATTGATGAAGATCACTTTCTCTATAGAGCTTCTATGAATACTTCTTTTGCGTCTGAGCATTAAAAAGATCATGCATATTAATAATGGCATACAAAATCCACTTTAATAGTGATCGTTTATAGTATCAATACTGCTGACAACATCACTAAATACGTTTTGTAAAGACTGTACTCTTTTATTACCATATCAATCAGTGTTCTCCGATTTTATTTTTGATCAATGTTTAAGTCACCATAGTTTAAGACAATACGACCAATTATGTATACAACCTGAAGAGATGTTTAACAAATGTTGGACATTAAACCATTAATCCAATTGATCAGTTTTTAATAAAAAATTTATTTTATTTTGTAAAGAAAACAATTCATTTATTTAATCGCAAATGATGATAAATGTATCTAATTAATAAAAAGCATGAGCACTTCTAAACTCATTAGCCTTTCTGTTACATAGCCATCAGTGGTAAAAGTATCGATATTTGCTCAGAAAGATGCATAAACATTATCGATAAAAAGTTTGATAGTTGCTTGAAGAGCACAATCGATATTCCCAACTGCGCTATCGATAGGTTTTCAGTTCTAAAACATGTGTCTATCTAATAATATAAATATGTGAGACGTGAGCTTTATATATTTGAAACCATATAGTATTGTTAATATAGGAGGGAAGCTCATGAGGCGTATGTTCCTTTAGCTCCTTTGTACGTTCTCTTAAAATTCGCAAGCTGTTTAATCATAAACTGAATTTGTATGTTTCCGTTCGTTTGAATCGCCGCATTTATGGACATCATCAATAAGTATCTCGATCTCGATATTGATCTGGCTGTGAAATTTCTCCAGAGCTGAGGAAAGATCACTTTGTAAAGCAATCATCGTGCTGGTGATCAAAGGCGTTTAATGAGCACTGCCCGACCGATCGATTGCAGAACACAATTAAGACGACGGCCAAGTCAATTAAATGATGTAATTAAAGCTGATGAGCTCATAATTAGAGCTGCAAACAATGGGAGAACAAGACTGGTATCTAGCCAACTGCTCAACATGCAATCGGGCCGATAAAGATCGCTTTTCAGCTGTCCACCTGCTGCTGATGATGATGCTGCTGCTCCATCTTTGTCCATTGGCGGACTGCTTGATTCACCTAAATACCGGAGTAGAGCACACGCTCCAAACGATTCATTAAAACCAGCCAGCAGTATCCATTGGCCAAGGCGAGCCGGTCAGGCAGCCCGGGTAACCAGATGAGCAACCATTTAACCAGCCAAGAATCCAGGCATTAGGTAGCCAGGCATCCAGGCGTGCTATTTTTTCTGGTATCGAACTGGATGCCAGGAGAGCAAGCAGCCATCAAAGAGTAGCACAAAGCACCGTTGCAACAAGTTGCAACTGCAAGTGGAGCAACTTCTCAAGGAGTCCAACTGCGTGACCTGGTCTTTGGTCTGGTTTGGCCTGCGCTGCTCTGGTACCCTCCTCTCCACTCAGCGCTCTTGCTTGAATTCTCTGCTGGAGTTCATATTTATAAAACACACCAATTCAATTGGCATGACAACTGACACAGCGGCACAGATGATGGCAGACGTGGCACATGACAACAAGGTCGAATGCGAGGGCTGCTCAGTGAGTTGTTACTAGCCCATAGACATTTATCAAGTAGATCCAACACAAGAAGTGCTTAACTCAGCTTACCAAGTCGAAGAAACCTTATACTCCAAATTTGTTGGTTATATGGATAATCGCTGCCATAGGAACAATCGATTGTTAAGTCAGTGCTGTGAATAACTTATAGTGGTTCAAGATATCTCAACCAATCTCAACCATACTCCATACATGTTGATCAATTTTGAGAAAAATCAGACATTTAGTATATCTTAAAGCTGCCTTAGGCTCAAGCGATCGAAAATCTTGTAATTGTATAAGCGGGCATATATTTTTGTCATTTAATATATACACTCAGAAAAATAAATGCCAGAGAAATCAGAAAATCGCAATATAATAAAGATCACCATATAAGTCAGAAATAATTTCTATTTGGTAGAAATAATTTTATTTGAATTTTTATTTGGTAGAAATAATTTCTAAATTTCTAAAGATATTTCTTAAATTCAGAAATGGGCTGGCTACAAAAGTATGGTGACTTTCTTTCAAATCATCTGAATGACTTGGGACTCAAATTACTAAAATGAATGATAGGCAGGGACTAATAGCATATTTTCACTATAGCACATTCAGCACATATTTCGTCATTTCTTAGATTTGGAAAAAATATGACCTTCGTGCCTGTAGAAAATCCCATAAGGTAAAAAACTGAACATCTGTATATTTTTACTCAATGTATCCATAAAATTGGTAAAAAGGGGGTACTAAATCTGTGCAAATGTATGTAACAGACAGAAGGACACATCTCCGACCCTATAAAGTATATATATTCTTGATCAGTATCCAAAGAGATTTCGATTTGCCCATGTCCGTCTGTCTGTCCGTCCGTATGTATGAACGCAAGGATCTTAGCAACTATAAGAGCTAGAGACACCAAATTTGGAATGTATGCATTTATACTTGTTTTAAGATGTTGCCATTCGTTGCCATGTTGTTATCGATGAATGTGTACAAAACAAATTTTGAAAATAATTAGCAAAATGTGTATATTTAAATGTTTCTGTATTTAATAGGGATGGAGTGTCCGGAAATGGCAAGATTTCGACAAGGTACACCTCCTTTTAGGCGCAGTGAAATCTATGCAATTTCATTGTACAATTTTCTCATCTTCGTATCCCAGTCATCCTCCAATTGCCCCAAATCGTACGAACTCATCGCAATCAGCTGCCTATTGATAAGCAACTTTGCTTTTTCTAATGTTCTGCCACTATTTGCATCAAAAGAGCTGATTTTTTCGGGCTAATTGCTTTGAAGGTTTCATATTTGACCATGGAAAGACCAATGTCCAAAATATTGAGAAGTAATAAATGTTGTTGCTAGTGGAAAGTGGCCATATGTTCATTCGTTCACTATGAAGGTATCTATTTTAGGAAATGAAGCTGCACTTATGCCATTATATTTTACTGCGTTGCCCATCTTGTAGCATTGTGGTCTTTGGTTTGTCTGTTGTACAAATACTCTAGTTAAATATTTGTTATCTTTTTTATACTCTGTTCCCGAAGGTAATAGATATGTCCGTCTGTCCGTATGAAGGGAATTGTTTTTCCACATCCTTGAAGCTAGAGCAACCAAACTTGGTACACATGTTGGTGTATACCCTCAGTTTATAAAGTGTAAATATCGCTGTTATTGAGAATTGTCTTTCAATAGCCAAGCCGATTGCTTATCGAACAACCCACGTGGAGGCCGATCGCATAAGAAGCCATTGGATAATATCGTGCTCGTATACAAAACATTTAATGATACGAGTGGAAGCTGGCTGTGGCACTGGCGCTGGCTCTGGCTCTGGCTCTGGCTTTGGTTTGGGCCGAGAAAACGCTTGTGGCAGAGCGGGTTTCTTAGCTTCTTCGCTGCTTGGCGGTATTTGTGGCGCCCGTTGTTGATTTCCTCTGCTGCTGCTGCCGCTGCTGCTGCCCCATACGGCGTGTGGTTGCTGCCGCTGTCGCTGCTGGTTGTTGTTTGTTAGCTGTTGGTTGTTGCTTGTTGGCTGCTGTTTGCTGGCCGCTGGCCGCGGTGTCTTCTATTCGCGTTTGGCTACTCGAAGCGAACGGTGCTTTCGTCTGGCATCAGCTGCAGTGTCGTTTCGGCGTCTTCGTTCCCATTGGCATCGCTGTTACCGTTTTGCCAAGCGCTGACCGATCGCACAACCGTTACAACAGCAGCAACAGCAACAACATGCGGCCATAAACGAATTTGAATTTTTTTTTCGAATTTTATTTGTTGTTGTTTCGTGTGTTGGCCATTATTTGTTGTTGTTGTTTTGTTTGAGCCGCAGCTTAATGCCCAATGCAGCTATTGCTGTATTGCTGGCTGTAGCGTTGCCGTGCGGCCACGCCCCTTCTGCCGCCGCCGTCGCCGCCCACTCGATGCCGTTGAAAGCTCGCGCCGCGCCGCTTTGGTCAGCAAACAACAGCAACAAACTAAATTTCGCGCTTCAAAGTGTTTCGAATGCAGTTAACGAATCGGAACGCGAATTAATTAACAGTTTCAGTGTACCAAAGAACTGCAAGCCGCAACAACAACAACAACAACAACAACACCCAACAACAACCACAACAACAACACACAACAACCTGTGTGTGCTCCACAAGCCGCAACCATGAAAAGGTAGCCCAGCGTCAGTTACAATAATCAATTGGCCAAGCGATGAGCAGCAGCCCCGAGAAGCCCAAGAATCTTTTGGACCAACTCGGCAATTGTGCTTTGTTTTTAACAAAACATATTTATTTCTATTTTTTGTTCTTGTGCTGACCCAGACTATGAAAGTGTGCGTGTGTGTGTGTGTGTGCGTGTGTGTGGGTGTGCCACCATACGAAAATCAAAATCGGAAAATGTGAAAAGTTCAAGTGGCAAGACGCGTGTGATTCTGTACATGGAATGAGCAACGAAACTTGCAACTGAAAAAAACGCCTTTAATATGTAGATAACCAAACTAAAATTGCAATCACTGCGAAACCGTTTAGTAAATCGGTTAACCTAAAACCATTTGCCATCATTTAGGCATTAAAAACTAGAAAAATTGAACAACTGTTGTTGGAGCATATTAAAAGTCGGATCAAATCAGGCTTCAGATCATATCCTAACAATTGAAAGCCGTTTAGAATGCTCTAGCTAAGTGTGCTCGTATGGGAAATAGTATACAGAGCTTAAGTCTAAAGTCCTTGTAATGCTAAGCAACATATATTTAATCTTAAATATCTACAAATCGTACAGATTTCAAGCAGTGACACAAGCGGCTAAGAACCAGCTCAGTTTATTTACGGATTCTTATGAAATTTCGTTTATAAACAAAAAACATGCTTAAATTTATGTTTACCAAAAATTAAAACAATAGCTTACAAATAGTGGCTGAAAAATAATTTTCATTAATATTCGGGGGTAGCGAGTTTCAGATTTTAAAAGAAGCAGGCAGGTTTCGAATTTCGTTTCCGATCACAGTTTGTTACAGAATCGAGATTTGTTAGAAGAATAGTTTGCTTGAAAAGATTTGTCAAGTTGGACATAACCTCAAACGGAAATGCAAAAACGATTTGTAAGGAAAAGTAGTTGGAAATGGAAACAGGCTTGATTATATACGAAATATCAATGCCAGAGAGACTGCTATAGCTACAAAACTGATCAAAAGGTTACTTATATGTAGTCGCTAAAGGCGCAGAAATGACTTCCTTTATAAGTATGCTTCTTAAACTTTGCACAGCTCTTGGCCATGTGGAAATTGAAAAATCAATATGGGATCGGTTAATAGAACTATTAATAGATAGACACACATCATTATTTATGCAGTATTAATAGAAAACATTTGCACAACTGAAAGAAAGAAAGTTCGATTGATTCAAACATTTGGAGACAGACAGAGTCGGGCAGGCTGTAGCTGACTTGTATATAGATTAACAAGCAATCGACTAATCGATTAAACATAAAGGTTATATTCACTTCTCAGCCCATTACCGTAATTGTGTCGAGAGTCTCTTTCATTCTGCCCACAGCCAGGCGACTTCTGTAGCTTTGTAGAGATCTATAAAATGTATTCATCATATTTACTCATCAAATTTACTTATCAAATTCACTTGGTTAACTGTCAACCAGCATTGTAACGAGGCTGCTTTCCACAATTATCATTCTGCCCACACCCAGGCGACTTCTGTAGCTTTGTAGAGATCTATAAAATTTATTCATCAAATTTACTCATCCAATTCACTTGGTTAACTGTCAAGCAGCATCGTAACGAGGCTGCTCTCTACAATTATCGGTTTTTCGAGACTTGAGATTCAATTAGTTTGCAGTTGTGCTTCTGTGTTAGCAATGGGCCTCAAAATACTAGTACAAAATGAAAGAAATAAGAGAAATATAATTATTAAATTGCAATTACAAAATGAGCACAAAAAATTGGGTGTATTCGCAGTTTAGACGTACTCATCATTTACTGTATTTTCACCTACAAAGCCAGAGAAGAGCCGAAGAAGCTGATGAAGCTGATGAAGCTGATGAAGCTGATGAAGTTGAAGAAGCGTCTGCTGAAGCTGTCGAGGCGAATAAGAAACACGCGACTGGCAAATGGACAGACTGGCCATATTGGTGGGCCGTTGGGAGGGGGGGGGGGGGGGGGGGCGTGAGGGCGGGGTGTAGGCCAACTGACGGGTGTGCTATAAACATTATACTATACATACAAAAAACCAGCGGCAAAAGATGGAAAAAAGCAGCACAACATGAAGATGAAAAATCGACTTTAATTGGTTTACAATTCATTTCTATGGCGAAAACCTGGAAAATGTAACAAGTCGCCAAGTCGCCAAGACGCCAAGACGCTGGCGAAGAAAGCAACTGGAGCAGCAGCTGCGATCTTGCCACCAAGCCCCCATGTTGATGCTGAGACTTCAGGCTGGAGCGTCTAGTGTGCAATATCCATGAAGTGGCCGCCACTGAGCAAGCAGCGCAGTCAGATGCCACCGCCAGCGCCGCCAACGTGAATTAGGGAAAGCACAGTGGTACTAGGTCGACCAACATTCAATGAAAATCTTGCAAAACTTGTCTTGCAGCAAATTCAAAATTGATTTTCGCACACGTTCTGCGATATCTGATTTTGTACAGAATTTTCGCCGTCTTATGCTGATTTCTATTGATATTTCGAAAATATATTTGACATAAAATTAATTATCAACGCTTGAATATCTAAATAAGTTTGATGCATGTAGGGGTTAAGCCATTTTGAAAATCATTTTTCAACCAATTCACAGGGTTGTGCTTCGAGTAGTTTGGATTCGAATTTTCGTAGTTTTCCTATTTTATATTCGGACTAGAAAATAGTCAAATAAACTTGTTCCCACTTCCGCTTCGGACTAAATCACTTGTCATCCAAGTGGTTAGCTGTTCTGAATTTCTAAAAGTAATTGAAATTTCTGTACGAGAAACGAAATACAAAAAAACGATAGGGAATGAAAAGTATTTAATATATTCTTTTTGTTTTTATTATTCTTATTTTTTTTTAGGTTACATAGTATTTTTAAAAAATAAAAATATTATTTTGTTATTGTTATTATTTTTGTTTTGTTTTCTTTGTCTGTTTAGGCTACAAAGTATTTAAGAAATATATATTAAATATATATTTATTTATCTATATAATGTTCATTTCTAGTCGAAACTATTTTTAGCTATGGCTGCCAGGGCATTCAGATTAAATATGTACATATATTTTGTTGGTATTGTTGTTAAAAGGTAGAGCATGCTCTAAAAGCCATCAAGTCGTAGGAAACTATTTGTACTAGGGTGAGCATTATCAGCGCTACCAAGAGACTTGGTATTACTTCCAGGTTGGCTTGTGTTTTTCATGATGGTTGCACCACTGTGTGGCATCTGAAAACGAAGCCAAATGGTAACTAATGTGCTCCACAGCCCGCGGCAGGTATCACAGACCAGAGACGCGGCCTGCCCGGGCGTAACACAGAGAAACTCCCCTTCCCTCCGCCGCCCGTGCGCCTCTTTGCCGTATGATCTGCAGTTTAGTTTGGTTTTTGTTTTTGTTGTTGTTTTTGGCTTTGTGTTTTGCACATTTTAGCGCTAATTTCACCCAAAAAAAAAGAAGAAAAAAAAGAAACACAACAAATTGCGCTAGAAGCTTGCTGAGGCAGGCAGCCGAGGTGTCGGTTCGATCGCAAGGCGGCCACTTTGAGAGTCAGTTGCAGCCTGACTCAGTGGCAGACGCACAGCGCCCGGCACCGAGCTCATCAGCGTTTTCCACCTGTGGTGACTGCTGGCTTGCCAAGTTGGTGACTTTCGGTTTCGAGTGGTTAACTGTTGGCAGGCAGCTCGCAAGTGTTTTAGATTAATGTGATCGTGATCTGTGACTGTTAAATATCAGCTCTACCAAACTCGATATGCAAATAAACGGAAGCATGCAACAGTAAAAGACAAGACAATCAATTCAAATTGAAAACGCAACGAACACAATAACATTTCGTATCGCATATCAAAGTGATTTTCCTTTTAACAGTTTTTGAACAACATTGTTTTTGCTTTTATATACATATTTATTTTCGGTGCGTGTGCATGTGTGTAACGGTATTGGGGAAAACCAGACCCAAAAAACCAGTTGATTCTATAAACAATATTAACGCATACGAGAAGTGAAAACGAGAGTCGCATAACAGCTCGTAGGTAAGCAAAGGGACCCAATCCAATCAGACTCCAAGAGCACAACAAATGCACCCCATATACCGTCTATCGTCTAACGTTTATCGTCTAACGTTTATCGTCTAACGTTTATCGTCTATCGTCTATCGTAATCGTGAGTGGAAGTCCTGTCGTGAAGTCTCTTCCATGCACAGAATATCTTTTATACAAAACACGCCGCACTTAAGCAACTTGTCCTCGTTCACAGTTTCAGTCACAGTCACAGTCACAGTCTCAGTCACATTCACATTCACACACACATACACAACACACACCTGATCCAATTGCCCAATCCCCGCAAAATCCAACTCTGTAGCTACTTTTCGACCATCAACGTTAAGAAGGGCCTGCTCGGCCGTATGACCACAAGTCTGACCTCGTACCGCCGCAGCAAGCAGAAGAGCAAGTCCAACAATGACATACACACGATCATCTCCACGGAGGTCAACTGCGTAAGCACTGCCATACTGAACAGCGGCAACAGCAACAACAGCAGCAACAACAGCAACAACAGCAGCAGCGGCAGCAACAACAGCAGCAGCAGCAACATCAACTGCCACGATCCGGACGCGGAGCACGTGGCAGACACAGCAAACACACAACACACTCACAATCACAATCACAACCAAAAGAACAACTGCAATCAGGACATTCACAGCGAGGATCTCAGCGAACGCATGATGGAGGCGCATCAGAGAAAGCTGTCCGTCGCTGCCGGCGAGACCAATGGCGACTCCAACGATGATGAGGCCACAACCATGATGGCCACCGGAGCTGGCCAGGGTCGCAAGGAGCAAAATAATCGACGCAGCGTTGTGAGGTGAGCGAGGATCGACGATGGCCATTCGAATCAATATACTCTGTTCTACACTCTAAAATATCGAAGTTTCAATTTTAAACTTCCCAACAACTTTCTTTTTTGGTGTAAGACGTTTTTCTCTCTCATTTTTAGCATTTGGTTAAAAATTCAATCAAAACGGGTATACTCCAAAATATGCCAGCTTAATTTTGAAACTTCCCAGAATGTTGTTCATTCTTTTCTGTTATAAAACGTTAGAATTACTCTCTTGATGTCGCCATCTTTGTCATCTCTCTCACTGTTTGTACACCTGGATGGTTTCAGTTTAATACTTCTTTGGATTGTTATTTATACACACCACGCTGGTTTCAAATGAAGACTATTTCTTTTAAAAACCATAAGTTCCCATGCTCGAACCTCAATCAAGAAACAATCTTTTCCATATACTCTTCAGTGTCAATCCATCAGTCCAGCAACATTTAAGAAATCAGTTATTCTTATGAATGTTAATGTTAAAAAATATTTCACGTAAATATTAGATAGTGTGAACAGGCCTTCAGCTGCAATCTTATATTCTTCCATACCGAAACTCTAACAAATTCATATGGAACTTACTTGGAAACTAAGTAGAAATAAAACTGGGATTGGTGAAATATATGAATATAACCCTATATCTTTCTTATGTTTAAAAACCAACACTACACCCAGAAAAATAAATGCTATAGAATTCAGAAAACCGCCCTTAAATTCAGAAATATTTTCTGTTTAATAGAAATATATTCTAAATTTGAGAAATTTCTTTCTTTATTTTAAGTCATTAATTTTTCTGAGTATAGTTTTCTCCAACTTTTTACCATGTGAAATATATCATTTTATAGATCAAAATATGGTGACTATGAGGCAATAATGTGTGTTAGATGATCCAACAGAACTATGAATTTGGAAAATACATTTTACAATCAACCATAAGTCCAATATTCCTATAATTTGTTTACAAATAAGAAGAACAATAGAAGGAGTGTTTGTTCTTCTGTTGACATAATGGAACAAAAGTATCATCAAATTAGGAAATTATTTCCAGAATTGTCGATCCGTATGTTGTGGATAGCTCTGAAGTGTTATTGAAGACATGGCTTTGTCATCTCTCATTCTGTGAACTTGTGCAGCGGTCAAATGCATATAAAAAACTTGGACCGACATTCATTGAGAGTCTCGACCCTAACGTAATCCGTCAACTTGTTTTCTGTATTCTTTTTATGTCGATATTGATGATACCTTAATTCGCTATCTGCATAACTTCAAATGGATCCATTAGCACTTTTTCTTTGCCTGTAGCTCTTATAAAATCTTTTTCTCAAAAGCAACTTGAATGACTAAAACGGCTCGAATGCAACTGAAAGCAAAGGGGAGAGATGGGCGGGGGGATTGGCTTTTATTGCACTGTGTTGACTTTTTGCTCATTAGCCAAATGTAAACTGTTTGGCTAAATCTAACTACAAACCGAACTTAACTAATTGAATGGCATTTGGTCCGCCTGCTCCTTTCATATTTGCAGCGCCAATACGCAAATGGACAATGATGTCACGCCCGTCTATCTGGCAGCCCAGGAGGGGCATTTGGAGGTGCTCAAGTTTCTGGTGCTTGAAGCTGGCGGCTCACTCTACGTTCGGGCACGCGACGGCATGGCACCGATCCATGCCGCTTCACAAATGGGCTGCTTGGATTGCCTCAAATGGATGGTGAGTATACCTACTTGTTAAGACACAAATGCTCTAGATTGGGTAAGTTAAGAGATCTATCTACGGGTATTGATAGTATCCAAAGCAATTAGCCATCGGATCGTATGTTCAAGCGATCTTTCGACATCTATGCTCTAGATTAGTGATGTCAAACTATCACTAGTGCTACCATCATAATAATAACAAGAAGGAACGGCTATCTTCGGGAGCCGAAGCTATAGACCCTGTCTGATTGATCAAATTATAGGAAACTTTTTGAAGTATTATAAAACTCTCACTTAGTTTGGATGAAATATTTTTATAAACAAAAAGTTTGATATAGTGGTCTGATTTTGACCAAATTTAGCCAGATTGTATAAACTCCCTAGAAACTTGGTTTGGGAGAGTTTGGTAAGGATACCTTAATAAAAAAAGTTTTTCATACAAAAACATATTTGTCGACTGATCATTCCTATGGCAGCTATATGTTATAGTGGTCCAATCCAATATGTACTGCCTGCAGCGAAAAGAAGGGTCTGTGCCAAGTTTCATTACGATAGCTTTAAAACTGAGAGACTAGTTTTCATTTAAACAGATGGACATCGCTATATAGACTCGGCTATTCATGCTGATTCAGAATATATATACTTAATGGGTCGGAAATGTCCCCTTCAGTCCATTACACATTTTGAGACAAAATTATAATACCCTGCTAGGGTATAAAAATAATCAAAATAATAATAACTGTCAATGATAGAGTCTAGAAACGGTCAAATAAAATGTGGCAAATAGTAGTATATTCTTTATAATACTAAACCATATGAGATTGGTTAGTTTTTAACCACATATTCCATCAACGCACATCAATTAATTTTCTAATCAATTCACTTCGATAATTGATAATATTGAAAGTATCAATGATTCTTTTATCAATTGGAAGGCTGTCGATAGTTTCAATAATCGAAAAAATCAACCACTTATGGTAACTTTGAGAAAGCTGGAAACAGACTAATATACTCCTTTAATGATAATCGATGCATATTCCACATGATTTCAAAACTTAAGAGTTTTATAGATTCTTTCACCAAATAATATTTCATTTTGAGTCATACTTAACATATAAACCAATAATCATTATGTTTGAGCAAAAAATAAAACTCATAAAATAATAATTATTCCTTGAGTTTTATTTGTTTTGCTCAAAAATAATGGATATTGGTTGAGATGTTAAGTAATACTTAAAATTAATCATTATATGGTAAAAAATGTGATAAATAATCACTTTTTTTGTTATTTTTAAAATAAAACATAATGATTACAGTCCCTGTATAAATCAATATATAGTTGGATCAACAACCCAAAGTTTCTTCGCTAAACTCTGCATTGCGATAGTCTCAATGGCGGCAACAACTTCAGTAGTATCGATAGTGGTCTTTTATTATAATTATTATTATTATTATTAGCTTACAAGCTAGTGGCTTTAAGACCTTCAGCTAAATACATATTTAATTGGATCAATTTGTAAGATAATGGTCTTAAAAATGAACTGGCGATAGGATCAACAATGGTTTTCCATTTTCCATGGTCTTAGACATTCGTTATGCTCCCATTGTGTGCTCGTTGACTTGAAATTGACTTTAATTTATAGCATATTGCCAAACTGTAGCAAAATTTGCAATTGTCAAATGCCGAATGCCAAACACTGGCCAAAATGAGGCCAACAACAACTCAGAACTGGCTTTAACCGCAAGGAGCTTGGCCTGCTGCCTTCTGCCTGGTTTAGTCGTAGTTTCTGTGCGCATCTAACGGTTTGATATCTTTGACTAGTTCGTCGCGTGGTCTGTACAATTTATCAAGCGGATTAACATTTGCCGCTAGTCTAAGCCAGAGTCAGAGTCGGAGGCAAAGTCGGAGGCAGAGTCGGAGGCAGAGTCGGAGGCAGAGTCAGAGCAATGTTCTTTACATCCGCTGAGAATTATTGAGATATGTGTGTGTGTGTTGCTTTCTTCAGGCGTGGGCTGTCTCTTTCTGTCTCCTTAGATCGCTGGCTGCAACATTAGCCGATCGGTGCGCTGCAACATTAAACTGGACATTGTGGCAGGCCGACTTTGGGTGCCAGTTGAAAATCACCTTTCTAAATTGAACTAAATAGTTTTGCATTGCCAATGCAGCTGAAGCAAAACGACTTTCCACATGTTTATAAGCGTATATATGTGTATATAGTATATAGTATATATATATATATGTATGTGTGTGTGTGTGTGTGTGTGTGTGTGTGTGTGTGTGTGTGTGTGCGTGTTGCCAATGACTTTGCCCGAGAAGTGTCCACTTAGCGTGCAATGCAACTCAACTCAACTCAAATCACACACAGTGTTGACAGCTCTCTATTGGACACTGCCTGTTGTATCCTTGTGGATCATGTGAAAATGTGCTTGCAACCAGGTAATCATCAAGAGCAGGCTAATAAATATTATTTAATTCAATAAATTGAATTACAAATCAGATCCAGTTAAATTGCTATATTATAAGAGATAGTTATGTGTCGAAGAACAAGTTTTTCATTTCGCTAATTTTTTATCTATTATCTATCATCAATATATCAGTAAAAGTATATATATATATAGCAATTCTATCATTGCTCGTTTTTAGTTATTGCTCAAGAAATAAAACTTATTTTTCAGATACATTTTTTCCCATAAAAATTAAATTTATTTTATGAATATATTTTGGGTCTCAGAAATAAATATTATTTCTTGAGTTTTATATTTTGAGGAAAAATAATGATTATTTTTTGAGTCTTACATTTGCTTCAAAATAAAACTTATTGAGTAGTATTAGTAAATTTATTTTAGGTAAATTTTGACTTCTGAAAAAATACTGAATTTGGAAATTTTTGTATTTTTTTTTGGTGTTTTCGCATCTGAAATAGATACTAAATAAAAATGTTCTTTAGTAATTAAAAGAATTTCTGAGTATTAACTTAATGCAGATTTGAGTTTTATTTTTTGAATGAAAAAAAAAAGAAGGATCAAACAGTTCAGCGGCAGTGCAAGCAAGCAGCACATCTTATGTGGTGCTCCCCTCTGTGTATCACATAATAGACCAACCTGAGCGCATTGGACTAAGAATGCCTCAAGAATCATGGTTGCCCAAAAATTAAAGCTATACGTCTAAAATTGTGGCTATAAATGATTTCTTATCGATTTTTCTCGATTATTCTCTAGCAGACGATAAGTGAAATGAATGAAATGTTTGAATATCCTTGCAGGTGCAGGATCAGGGCGTAGATCCGAATTTGCGTGATGGCGATGGTGCGACACCACTGCATTTCGCGGCCTCGCGGGGCCACCTGTCGGTGGTGCGCTGGCTGCTCAACCACGGGGCCAAATTGTCGCTAGACAAGTATGGCAAGTCGCCAATCAACGATGCGGCCGAGAATCAACAGGTTGAGGTGAGTAGCAACATTGGCAACAAATGGCAATTCAGGCTAATTAACTGAGTGCTTGTGTGTGTGTGTTTCTTGCCACAGTGCCTCAACGTGCTGGTGCAACATGGCACCACAGTGGACTACAACAACAAGAACAACACGCAACGTCACAAGTCACAGCAGCAGCAGCAGCAGCAGCAGCAGCAGCAACACCAACATCAACATCAACATCAACATCAACAGCAGCAACAACAGCAGCAACATTTGAGCAGCAGCTGCAACTCGAACACCAATTCGAGCAAGCAGACAAGCCGCAGCAACACCATCAAGTCCAAGTCCTCATCCACGCTCAGCTCCGATGTGGAGCCCTTCTATTTGCATCCGCCCGCAGTGACGGCAGCCGCTGCCGCTGCCGGCGTTGGCATCGGTATGGGCATCGGCATCACACGCAAGAACAGCGACGCTCTGTACTCGCAGCAGTCGCGCAGCTCATCGGAGAAGCTCTATGGCTGCAACGGCGGGGCGGCTGGCGGTGCTGGGGGCAGCACTAGTGGCACTGGCGGTGCGCTGCTGCCCAACGATGGCCTCTATGTGAATCCCATGCGCAATGGGGGCATGTATGCCACGCCCTCGCCAAATGGCAGCATATCGGGCGAATCGTTCTTCCTGCACGATCCGCAGGAGATTATCTATAATCGGGTGCGGGACCTGTTTGTCGACTCGGACTGCAGCAGCGTGAAGCAGCATCCGCTGCCGCATCCATTGCATCCAATGCAATCGAAGGCCGGCAATGCCATCATGACCATACAGGCGGATGTCCATTCCAGCTCCAGTGGCGCCGGCAGCGGCTCCGATGAGTCCGTCTCCATCTCGTCCAGCTTCAACTCGCCAAAAAGCAACAGTCATCACCACAGCAACAATCACAATCACAGCAGTCACAGTCACAGTCACACTCATCACAATCATCAGCTGCGCAGTCAGAGCTTCAATCGTCACGGCAGCAGCGGCAATATCAACGCCAGCAGCGCCAAGAACAACAATAGCAACAGCAACAACTACAAGCAGCACAAGATTGTTGCCCATGGCAGCAGCAGCAACATCAGCAATGTCAATCAGAACGGCGACCACGACTACGAGGATATTTACTTGGTGCGCGAGGAGTCTCGCAAGCAACACCAACATCAGCAACAGCACCACCAGCAGCATCATCATCAGCTGCAGCAACAGCAACAGCAACAGCAACAGCAACAGCAGCAGCAACAACAGCAGCAGCAACAGCAGCTGCAGCAGCAACAGCAGCAGCAACAACAGCAACAGCAACAGTTGCTGGCACAGCAGCAGCAGCAGCAACAGCAGCATAAATACAATGTGGGCAGATCACGCTCCCGGGACAGCGGCTCGCATTCCCGCTCCGCCAGCGCCAGCTCCACCCGCAGCACAGATGTGGTGCTGCAGTACAGCAATCATGTGAGTGGCAGCAATCGAAATGTTTAGACCCATGCCTTTGCTAACAGCAACTTTCTTTACAGCATTTGAACAACAAGCGCAACAACTATAACAACAACAGCAACAGCAACAACAACAACAACAACAACAACAACAGCAACAGCAACAACAATAACAACATCAGTCTGCTGAATCGCAACAAGTCGCATTCAATGATTGGACTGCACAGCAGCAAATACGAGTCGACAGTGAAGGACAACTATAGCGCTAAGAATGTGAATCTCAATCTCAATCTGAACCAGAATCAGAATCAGCATCTGAAGAATCAGCTGCTCAATGGCGGCATCAAGAGCGATACCTACGAGAGCGTCTGCCCCCCGGAGGATGTTGCCGAGCGCACCAAGCAGACGCATAAGAATTCCATGATACGCAACAATTTGGCGGATGCTGGCATGCTCAGCAGCAATCCCAACCTGGCTACACACAGCAACAACAACATTAGCAACAGCAACAGCAACAGCAGCAACAACATCAATCAGAACACCACAATCAACAACAACAGCAACAACAGCAACAACAACAGCAGCGGCAGCATTAATAACAACAACAACATGAGCAACAGAAATCTGAAGCGTGTCTCCTCGGCGCCTCCCATGCAGAACCTGGCCATGGGTAAGTTGTACAGGGAGAGAAATGTTATGCATTATTTATGCATAGCTTATTCACAAATTTTAATGTCAACTTTATGCAGTTATTATACTTTACTTCTCATCGATTTTGTGTTAAACACGTATAAATTTGTGATTTTTCGTTGAGTGTTCTTTATAATCTGCGTCGCGGTCTATAAATGAAATAGTCCGAATGGAAAATAACTTTTTGTTCATAAATTAATAATTATGTGTACTAAATCAATGATTAGCATGTCATGAATCAAGTCTTAAATTATGCATGAGTTTTGCGTAAAACATAATTTTATGGCTAGTCTTATTGTAGTTATTTCGATTCGATTTTTTGCCTATTTTATGTGCATAAAGTGCATAATTTCTGCATAAAATTCTAGCCGCGTAGCAATTACAGCTTCATTTCAAGTGTTGAAACATTTCCTTTGAATCTGCCCACAGTCAATGGACCGCCACCACCGCCTTTGCCGCCACCACTGCGCGCTCCCGTGCAGCGCAACAACTTGAATGCCGAACATCCGAGCAACAACAACAGCAACAACATCTATAAGAAGCATTCCTTTGGCAACGCAGCGCCCCCTGCTACAGCATCCACAGGTGGTGCTGTTGAGCCAGCTGCCGCTCACGATGCTGTGGACTCGGACTCCGGTCTAGAGGTTGTCGAGGAGCCAAGTTTGCGGCCCTCGGAACTGGTGCGAGGCAATCACAATCGAACCATGTCCACCATATCAGGTATGCTGCCCAACCAATCCTCAAAACTACATTTCCCATTTTCACTTTTGGCGTGTTCTGCAAATAAGCTTAAAATTAAGTGATTTTAATCCGCAATTCCTGTCAAAACAGAAAGAAGGCAATTTAAGAATGGGACCATGACTCTACCCGTATGTGAATGTTATTAGTATTGTTAAGATATAAGATATATCTTTAGTCTTTGCTTATATTTACTTTATTTATTGTTTTGCAATATCCGCTTATTGATAACTAGAAATGTCGGATATTATGATAGACTCATTTATTATTATGACATCCGTGGAGAGCTCTGCCTTTTTTTGATAAGGTCAAAGTGTTTTCTGTCTACTCAGTTATAATATTTTCAAATTCATTTCATCTCGGCAAATTTTGGTTAACAACAAAGCACAAATTTAAAAATTGTTAAAATAGAATAGGTTTTAAATTGCGATTAAAGTCGGCATAAGTCTGTAGCCATGAGCACTGATAGTTCGAGCCTGGACTGGTCGGATCTGGTCGATAGTAAGCCGCAGAGCACCACCACGGATGGAACGGAGGTTCATATGTCGCCCAAGCAGACACGGACCATGACACAAATGAATGGACCGCTGCTGAGCGAACAGCTGGCGGCGCCCGGGCTGGATGATCTGACGGATAAGCTGCCAGAGAACCTAGACGTTAAGGACACCTATATAATTTACAGTGTCGGCAACTCGACACTCTTCATGGGCTCCTTGGACACACGGTTTGCCACGGATCGCGAGCTGGAGCTGCTCGATCGTCATATATTGGATGTGAAAATCGCTGATCCTGCAATACCACTCTGGCCCAATCCCGACGTACTGACCATGGGCATGCGTAATAGCCGGGATACCGATGTGCCCAGCACCAGCTCAGCGGCTGCCTCAATCTCTCAAATGGCCTCCAATCAGAGATGCCAGTGCAAGAGCAAGTGCCCCAAGGTTTTGGGCAAGAAAAAGCGCAGCAAGCTGTATGCCAAATAGCAATAACTTGCCATAGTCCATATATAACTAGTTCCAAATGTTCCCTAGTTGCATATATCAGTAAAAATTGGCCTTTGCTCCAAAACACGCCTTCATCGTCATCATCTTCAGTATTGTCATCATCTATTCAACTGACAACTGACGTTGACTGACGATTCATTCGACGGGGTCTTTGACACTCACACAGTTACCAACAGTCTGACTGTCTGTCACTATGTCTCTCTGTCTGTCTGTCTGTCTGGTATACCGCTGCTGGCCACGTTGATTGACCAATTAGCGGCTGCTGGACAACTGGAAACTGGAATTGAAATTGCCCTGTAGTGGCCAATGGCCAACATGCAGACCAGACGCTGACTGTGCGAGTATGTTATTTTGGCCAAATTGATTGGCGAAAATTGGCAGCATGAGCAGTGTTTAAATAACACTTTGCATGGCATTAACACAAACAACAGCAACAAAGCTCAACTAACATAACACCTAACATACTAATATATGTATAATAACAACATATAGTAAAGGGGACGAGATGCGGTATATCCGAACTCGTATCTCTGATATACATAGATATAATTTGTTATAGTCCATATTTGGCACCATCGATGCTATAGAGAGTCTTAAATACTTACTTGAGGGCATTTAGATCTTTGTTTTGGAGCTTCAATATAAGTAGAACCAGAAGGAAGATATCTCTTTGGGGTTCCCAACATAGTATTTATAGTATAGTGTACGAGATATCTTTATAAACAAAATATATTGCATGCAACAGCTGTATTAGGAGACATTTCCTATTATCCGAACCGCTCGATTCCAGCAAATTTACTGCGTTCCAAAAATATTAAGCAAGTATGCCAAGTTGCATTACAATTTCTCTACAACTGAGAGAGAGAGATCAAGAATATATATACTTTGTGGCACTGCAAACGTATCCCTAATATATGATCATGTATAAAGAAACGAGGAAGTTAAGGATAGATATGTGGCTTGAATAAAAAACAAACCACTCGATGTCTCGCTTTGTGATCTCGGAGATATGGTGATCGCGATGTCGATCTACTGGGAAAGTTTATAGTTTAAAGACAGTGCCAGATGTATGGGAGATTTCCTTTCCTTATTTACCTTCAATCTAATAAGAAAGTTTATAGTTTAAAGACTAGTTACAATGACTGATGTATTTATAAGAGATTTTCTTTCCTTATTAACCTTCAATGCAAAAGTTTGGTGAGTGGAATAACCTGGCATGGACAATAGGTAACAAATATAGTCGTGTGTATTTGACATGCGTTGACTTGTTGTATTCAGTTGTAAATGATATATGTACACCCATTATGCTTGTTAGAGAACTGGATACACGAATTTAATATACAGACTTGCACTATGCACACAAAAATAACAAACGTTCACACGTTACGAGCGGGCAAAAAGTTTGAGGGGTGAAAAAAAATGTTGCAAAACAAAGAAGTGGAAGTTGTTGTTAGTAATAAAGGAAAGAGCAACAACAACAGCAAAAATACCATCGGGAAAATAATCGGAAAAGTGGCTGGCATATACAAATGGACAGACAGACAGACTTCATTGTCATCGTATGCGTTGGAAATGCATTCAGGCGCTTAGCCTCAAATGGGCATAAAATTGAGGGAAACCCAATACAGCAATACGCATGCCTCATGCCACATGCCACATGCCACATGTGCCACTTGCAGCATGCCACAGCTTGCGGCTGCATAGGCTGCTGATCAGAAGCGCTTTGAACGCTGAGTTCCTTTGGGCGATGAGGAAGTGAATTTGTAAGGCAATTTGCCAAGCAACTTGGCTCCCATCTGTCCCCCCGCATTGCGCTGGCGGGCCAATTATGGCCTTGCCACATGTGGCATGTGGCAGCCAATCCACCCGCGCTGGCTGCACTTGATCGGCTCTGCGAAACTTTTACCAATGAAAGTGAACGTGTTTCGCACAGCAATTGACAAGACTTCACGATTCCACAACTCGAAGACTGGAAGACTCGAAGACTCGTAGACTCCACGACTTGTAGACTCCATAGCAGGTTGCCCCGTTGTCGTTGTGGTTGTTGTTGCTGTTGTTGTTGCTGTTGCTGTTGCTATTGCTGGTGTCGTCTTGGGTGAATAACTTTGGCGATCGCTTGAACTTGCATCAGGCTGCCAGCAACGCTCGCCCAGTCAACATCGTCATCGTCCAGATCCCCGTAATATCGGTATCGAAGTTCGAGTTAGGATCTGTCTGCATTTGCTTATCGTCGAGCATGTGATTTGTTATCGTACAGTTTTCTGTTTATCTATCGGATCTGCTTTAGAAAGAACATGCCGGGCTCGGTGAAGATCCACAAGAATACGCGTCGGAATTATTTTACGCTCAGTTTCCAGCGTTTCGATATATTTCGCTGTAAGTGCGATCGGTTGAATAAAACACTTTTCTTTTAACATTATATCAATTCTCCAGTTTTGTAATTGCATAATTATTAAAATAACAAAAAATCTGTGATGCGTGCATAAGTATTTTAAGAACTACATAGTTTGTTTTTGAACCAATCAGTGAAAAGATTTCCCTTTGTCTAAAGTTAAGTAATATCCATGTGTTAGAGTTCCTTAAGGTCCTTCTTGGATAGCGAGTGTGTTTCGAGTGCATTGAATTGAATTCTGGTCTCAGTTGAATGGCTAATTGAAAGTATCTTACATAATAAAGTTTTTCCTTATTTGCGGAAGTGCTCATCCCTAATTTGTATCCATGCCTCTTTTCAATGAGGTTGTGCATTGTTGCATCTGTTGGTTGTATCATCATTGCATGGCTTCCCTTTTCACTTTCCACTACCTCGCTCAGCTAAATGGCAAAAAAGCAGTTCGAACCACATTGGCAATTTCACCATGAATCTGGTGACAGGCACAGACCAAATCCAAATCCAAATCCAAAGCGAGCCAAACCACTCTGCCGAACTGATAAAATGCTTCAAATTGATGTTGTTGTTGTTGCCGTGTTTCCATTTGGCCAAAATGCGTGGCCACCAAATCGTTGGCCAAACTGGCTAGACTCGAATCCGTGCATTTTTGAGTGGTTTGACCAAAGACAATGCCATCGACAACACGACCAGCCTGGCCACGTAATGCCAGAGCTATTGCCGCTTTCCAGATCTGCCTCCGTTCCTCCCCCCTTGTTCAAACGGGTTGCCTTCGGCTGGCCGTGAAAGTTGCAATGTCGAGGACTCGCGGTGGGGCTGCGGTGGTGCAAGGCGGGTGCCAATTAACTGGGCGCATCTGTATCACTGCGATGGCCACTTATCATGCGAGCTGTCATTATTGGCTTTTTTTTATAATTAGTTTTTATTTTCAAGCACACACTCGTACCAAGGCTACGGATGAACACCCTATTGGGTAGAGCCTGACTGTACTTGAGTCGAAAGGTCTTTAGAGCCCCGCAATAACCTTTCACATTGAAGTGACGTTATTATCACACGTTTCCAGACTTATCTAGTCTAAATTGCATTTCGAATTAGAGAAATAACGGATAGGAACCAAAGCACAATCGAACCAAAACTTGAACTGAACACCCTCTTGGGTAGAGCCAGACTGTACTTGTCTCGACAGGTCTTTACTTAAAAGCCTTTCACATTGATATCAGCCTTGAAGTGACATAAGTATCACACTTTCTGTCTACTTCAGACTTATCTAGTCTAAATTCCCTTATAAATTAGAGAAATAACGGATAGGATTGACCTTTAAAATCTGAGTGATTTGAATATGCCAAATATCAAGATCGAATAACATATAGGTTGAAACTTGGGCGGGATTCGGGCGTAAGTAAAGTCTGCAGAAATTATACTATTTATTTGGAATCATTCCAATAATCTGTATCTTATATCTCCTTACTTATTTGTAATCATCTTTAAAGAGAACAATTTCTCTTACCATGTCATATTTTAAAGTTCTTTCTGCGAAGTCCTTTCAAAAACCTCAATGTGCTTGATGTTAAAACTTTAACTGGTTAGACTTCTTTATGGATTAAGGCCTTTCTAGTATTATTTTCCAAGAATGCCTCTACTAAGTCCTATGTCAAAGTCGAACCGAAACATGAAATGAGTATTACTTGTATTATCCAAGTATTTATATGAATTTGTAGTAAAATTGAAAATGCGTACTAAAAAAGAAAGTACAATAAAGTTATAATTGCTCCTTTCACTCTATGCCCAATTGGTATATTTATTTTGTGTGTACTTATAAGAAATAATGAAATTCTAACCAAAACTCTCTCAGCTATGACAAACAATAATTAGTGCAGACTTTTGATTGCTATTTTGTTTATGGGATAATAACAATAGTTTAGGTATATATGGCATAAAACAATATTACTTTTGCTCTATATAATAAAGTATATCAATTCGCTTGGCCATCATTTTGCTAGGGTTCAGTTCGGTTTAGTCAATGCCAATGCTGGCTCAACGGGCTGGAACCTGCTCCAAGAAGGGGGCTCCGCTTAGAAGGCTGCAACTGCATTGTGTCTGCATTTTGGGGCTTCGTTTGATTAAGAGCTGGTCCAAATCCATTAACGCCATTCTGCAGCCTGGTGAAAGGCGTCGTCACACGCCGCATACGCAATGAGTTGTGTGTGTGTGTGTGTTGTGTGTGTGCTGTGTGTTGTGTGTATTGTTGTTGCTGCAGCTGCTCAAGCTAGCGTGACCAAAGAGCTGGGATAACTGCTAACCCACAATAAGTAGTTAACGCAGACAAGACTAAAACAATCTCATAAATAAATTTGTTCAATTTCAGCGAACAAGAAAGCCAAGCTGCTCAATGGCAATGGCAACGCCAACGGCAACGCCAACGGCAACGGCAATAACAACGGCAACAACAACGGCAACGGCAATAACAACGGTAATGGAGGCGCCTCCGCTGACGCTGGTGGCGGCAACGCAGCCAACGGCAACGGCGAGGGACTCTACCAGCAGCCGGGGCAGCAACATGCAAATGGTGGCAGCATCTATGGCTACGCGGAGGGCGCCGTCGGCAAGCAGCGCAGCGGCAGCAGCAGCAGCAGCAGCTACCAGCAAGGTCACTATCAGCAGCAGCAGCAGCAGCAGCAATCGGTGTACGCGCCCAGCATCTATGGAGTAGGCTCATCCGCTGAGGATCACTATGAGCTGCAGCAGTCGCAATATGGCGGCAGCTACAATGGCGAGGGCGGGGGCGCTGGCGTGCGCTCTGGTGGCCCCAATTTGGTCAACAAGCAGCTGGTGCTGCCGTTTGTGCCGCCCAGTTTTCCCAACAAATCACAAGACGGCGTCACGCATCTCATCAAGCCGTCGGAGTATCTGAAGAGCATTAGCGATAAGCGTTCGTGTCCATCCTCGGCCCGGTAAGTTGAGAAAGCCAAATAGAAGCAGCAGTGGCAGCAGCAGTCAGCAGAGGCAGCTGAGGCAGCTGAGGCAGCAGCTGCAGTCAGCTGTCTTAATTTGGCTGCACATCTCGTGCAGCGGCAACATACTCGCAGCTAATTACCACCAAAAGTGGCTGAAGTACAGTTGCCTTCATTAAGCGGCAGACAATGTGGCTCGTGGAGCGGTGGCAGCGTTGCAATTAACAGTCCAACAGCCACTCAGCCACTTCCTCAGCGGCTCAAGAGTGCATGAAATTTTATGCGTGCTGCATGCCACAAGACCGCTTGCCACACAGCTGCCACTGCTGGCTCGCTGCAATCAGTTGCAATCCAATGATGATACTGCGCACACGACACGCCTGGCGCAGGTCCGGCCCACACACACTGCACTGTTTTCTGGCCAAGCTCTGAGTATTGAGTGTATTTGTTGTCTTCATTGCAGCTCCACGGACACGGAGGACTACATGCAGATACAGATTGCCCAGCAGCAGCATCAGCACCAGCATCAGCAACACCATCATCATCTGCAGCATCAGCATCAGCATCAGCTACAGCATCCGCATCACTCGCATGGGATCAGCATGGCCATGGGCGAGCAGCCACCGTTGCCGCCGCCGCCACCACCCTTGCCACACATGATGCCGCCACCAATGCCAATGATGTTGTCGCCCATGTCCGGCGATGCCACCAGCAAGTCACAGAAGCCCAAGAAGCCGCATGGCACAGCGTCCACCAGCCAGGACACGGCCACTCGCAAGCAGCATCAGCCGTTGTCCGCGATTTCTATACAGGACCTTAACAGCGTACAGGTGTGTGTTTGAACAGTGGAAGTGCTTGTGCTACACTCAGAAAAATAAATGCCATAGAATTCAGAAAATCACACTATGATAGAGCCACCCTAAAAGCCAGAAATTATTTCTATTTAGTTGAATTAACTTTTAAATTTAAGAAATATGGCGACTTTCTGCATTTTAGGGCATTTATTTTTCTAAGTGTGGGGAACTTGAGATTCTTTGATTCTCATCGGCGGGTTCGGTTGTGGGATACTTGAACCCAGCTTTCATTTCAAGCCTTCACACACTTTTTCTGAATTTTAAAAATATATTTCCTTAGGGTCGATTTTTGAATTCTTTGACATTTATTTTTCTGAGTGTTGGTTCCATAAAAACAGCTTAAATTTTATCATATTATATGTTAGGCTTTAGCTATTGGTGAATTTCCTGGTTATATAACTTATAAAAAAGTTATAGTGAAGTAATTATCGAGTGAGGTTATGTTCAAAGTGAGGTTATGGGCTCAAAGGTGAAGGGTTAAAAAGCTTCCGATTTCGATCCCGAATGCATTGATAGATGAATGATGACAATATATCACCATTTTTGTTCCCGCAGCTGCGTCGCACCGACACACAGAAGGTACCAAAGCCGTACCAGATGCCGGCTCGTAGTCTGAGCATGCAGTGTTTGACCACCAGCACGGATACGTATCTGAAAACTGATCTAATAGCCGAGCTGAAGATCTCCAAGGACATACCCGGCATCAAGAAGATGAAGGTGGAACAGCAGATGGCCAATCGGATGGACTCGGAGCATTATATGGAGATAACAAAGCAATTTACGGCAAACAACTATGTGGATCAGGTGAGTGACGAGGCGGCATTGATGTGGCATATTGATATAGAGCGGACTGGATTGTCATGCGTATCAAAGATCTACTTGCAGATACCAGAGAAGGATCAGGCCGGCAATGCCATACCCGACTGGAAGCGCCAGATGATGGCCAAGAAGGCGGCCGAGCGCGCCAAGAAAGACTTTGAGGATCGCATGGCCCAGGAGGCGGAGTCGCGTCGTCTATCTCAGATACCGCAATGGAAGCGCGATTTGCTGGCGCGACGCGAAGAAACCGAGAACAAGCTGAAGTAAGTGATGGGGTCGGGTCTGTGGGGTGTGCCGGGGTGCGAGCGGCGAGTTGTGATGGCGGCCCAGCTTGACAGCTGCTTGACAGCAGCTGGCGGACTCCTCTCTGACCTGTCCTCGCTGTCTGTGCCATTTTGCAGAGCGGCCATCTACACGCCCAAGGTGGAGGAGAACAACCGCATTGCGGACACCTGGCGAATGAAGAACCGCGCCATGTCCATTGACAACATCAATCTGGCTGCCTGCAGCGGCGCCCTCAACGTTGAGCAGCACTATCAGCAGCTGCAGCTGCTCCAGCAGCAGGCCCAGCAGGCGCAACAGTCGCAGCAGATGTATCCGCAGGGCAACAAGGAGAACAACAACAGCGAGGCATCCTCCTCCACAGCCAGGGGCGGTGAGCCCGAGCCTCCCCTATCGCCGGCACAACAACAGCCCCAGGATGCACTGGATCATGGCGAGGAGGAGCAGGATGACACTGACAACATCATTCCTTGGCGTGCTCAGCTGCGCAAAACCAACAGCCGCCTGAGCTTGATCTGAACTCGGCATCTCCGCGCTTAAGTCCTTGTAGTGCATTTTTTTGTTGTCAATTTTTTTTTTTTTTTTTGTGTTAACCTGTCGGAAAATAATATTCTTATATGCGAGTGAAATACATAAATGTATTTAATTTAAGTACTTTTAAAATGTAACCTGTTAAATGCATCAAGCTCCAGAGGAGCAAACGTTTCTGCAACCAGCTCGAGATCCAAGGCAAGCTTTAGACCCAAGAAAGAAAGAGTATATGAATTAACATTGTGTGTACTATATATAAACGAAACTTACATTTTTTTTTTTAAATTATTGTTATTCATAATTTAAGCAGTAACAAAAACAATCGAATAGCATTGATATTCATAATTATTTAAACATTGCAATGAAATCAATTTTGGTGTTGTGCAAGTATCGATTATTCGATTATTATTATGAATTAACGATTTTACTTAACTATTGAAATGAATTTATAAATCCATTGATCATAATTAGTTTGTTAAGCTTCATTTTTTTCATTGTTATTTGTTTTTATACTTGGCTCAATAATATGATTAAAATATAACTATACATATTAAGGTTGGTCGCAATATTACTGAGTGGGTTCTTATCAAAATGGTATATTATTAAATAGCATAACACATAAATTTCAAGGGTTATTGAAAAAGCTACAAGTGGATAACTTCATTTAAAAAACACAACAACGGATTTAATAAAGACTTTGTGTCTAAGGATTTCAGATGTTTAGTTTGACTTGTGGATAAAGCAGATAAGTGAACTTATTCCGAAATCCGTATAGACTAAAATGCAGTACTATCCTGTAAAGAATCCTCTCACTTTAATATATTCTTATACCTTACGGATATAGATACAAGCATACATAGTATGTGGTAAGTATCATCAAGATACATAGATCTAGAATTGAATGCCTACTTTGCATTGAAACAGATAGACAAACGGAAATGGCTAGACCGACTTGGATATTGAAGAATATATATACTTTGTAGAGTCGGAAACGTCCTATTTAATGAGTAGGATTCTAAGTGGTTGGATAGTAGGTAGTGCCTTTCGCCCTGCCAGCACGGGTTTGTGAAATATAGATCTACTACCACTAACCTATCGGAATTTACTTCTCTTGACATTAAGGGATTTCAATCTAAAATGCAAACAGATGTTATTTACACTGATTTCAGTAAGGCTTTTGACTCTGTTAATCATTCTCATTTACTTCACGAACTTCATCTTCTGGTATTTCCAAATAACTTACTTATTTGGATCTGTAGCTACTTAACTCTTAGAACCCAAAAGGTTCTCCAAGTTTGTTCAAGTTACTTCCGGAGTACCACAAGTACAGATGTAAGCCGCTTATTCAATCGTGCGTTGGTCTAAAGAATTGAACAATCTCTACATTACTAAAACTCTCTGTACTTCTGTTGTTCGACCTATTCTTGAATATGGGTCTTGTATTATATAAATATAATGTATATGTAATATGTATATATATAATATAGAGAATTGGACTTGGCAGCTATGGAACTGTCATTGAGGGAAAGTTTCACGTAGCCATTAAAATAATATTGAAGTATGAAGTTGGAGGTTAAACGAGATATTGAATATTCGACAAAGGTCCATCATGTTAATATCGTAGATCTATATGGTTCTTCGAAAAATGAAGGTAAAACCTAATTGGTTATGGAATACATTGACGGTAGTTCTTTGCACTACTTTTTGCATGTGACGACTATTGCATATACATTAACGGATGGCATTCGCTGGTTGCGCCCGGCGGCTGAGGTATGGAAGAGTACAAATAGTTCTTATTGAAATGAACTTCAATAGTAGTTGATTCATGCAATTTTTCTAGGGACTGGCTTGTTGGTTGCTTGATAAGTCAAGGGAAAACTTGAAACTGTGTGATTTCGGATTTGTGAGGGAAATTGCATCCCAAATGACGCAAGAAAAGGGTACAATAATTTACATGGCACTTGAGGCTTCTATCCCAATTTGGATTAATTGAAAAGAAAAGAAAAAAGAAAGTTGGCTACCAACAGGTCTTCAATGGTTGCAAATACACCGAGAAGTGTGATGTGTATCGTTACTCGTCCATCAAAGATAGTAAACATATTAATAACTAACTACAGTAACCATCGTATACCCGTATCCTTAACATGCATTCTACATGCCCTTAAATATAGAAATCGCCATAGTTTTGTAGCCAAAGCCAGTTAACCTTTTTGTTTTCTGAACTTAAGAAATATATTTAAATATAAATTTATATGACGATTTTCTGAATTCTTTGGCATTTATTTTTCTGGGGTTACCAATACTCAATCTTCACCTCTTTATGCACTCTCTGAGCTGGTTAACCAAAAAGTGTTGCACAATTATCTATGACTACAAGAAACTTATCCCTGATTCCTGTAAACCTGTGACTATCTTTACAATCGGTTCATCTGAATTGACAATATTTCGATTTAAGCAAAACAACTTTTACCTTAAGTCGAAAACTATCTGAAAATCTGTTGTACTCTTAACTCCCACTTGAATTTAATAAATATGTATAATAAATATGTATAATTGTGCCCCGAAGAAAGACGCACTCTGATGACCAAATACTGGGATACCAACCCCGAAACTCGCCCCACCTTGGACGAAGTTCAAGTTTGTTGAGAAACGAGTAATATTTAAAAACATTACCATAAACATAAACATATTCAAAATGTAATTTTTACTTGGATGACTTATATAACTTCTATATTTTCCAACCGATTTCAATGTTAAATTAGTATGTATTATTTTTTTTAATGCTTCAAACCTTTTCATTTAATAAAGCATAAAACATTAAAATTGTTTATTAGAGAGAATTATAATATTCAGGCAATTTCTCAAGGCTGTTTTAAATTTTGGACTGCATTTTCGGGTTTCCCGCTTTAATTAATTTTGGAGTCAACGGTCAACTCTCACATATTGTGATTAACTTCAAGCCAAATGGTATTAATTTTATATCACAGTACAGTTCTAAATTAAGTTAGTACTCAATTGAAATTTATTAATTTGGCAGTCTTTGAGTGATTGATTAGGACTATACGCTAGACCTGTATGTATTGTTGTACTGATAAGCATACTCGCACAGTATACAAAAATATTAAAAAGTATATACTATATATGTATATATACTCGTACATATATACAATTCGTGATAGATACAATCACTACAGTCGCGGACACTTCAGAGCGATATGGCCAAGAGGGAGGACAGTCGCTATAAAAGCGTTGACCATTCAGTGCCATCGATCATACAGTAATTTAACTGAGCAATATGAAAACCATAACACTTTGCCTTTTGGTGCTCGTCTCGGCCAGCTGCTTGCTTAGCACAAATGTAAGTTGGTTACTTTTGGTAAACTCTGGTTAACTTGGTAACTAACACGACCGACCCTTTGTCATATTTTAGGCCAAGGCAGCAGATGTCAACTCCTTGGGCTTCGAGGATCTGGATCTGGATGTGGACCTGTTGATGGCACAGCTGGACAATGATGATGATTACATGGACTTTGAAGATTTTGGCTTCGTCAGGACGGTGCGCCTCATCCTGAGGAAAGTATTGAAAAGTCTGCGTGGTGTCAACTGCATCGTTAAGGAGGTCACGGCAATTTTGATTGCAACCACCGATTATGTAGATGCTATTGATGCCTGTGGCACAGCCGTTCCCAAGGATGTCCTGGCTATTGTCAATTCATGCAAATCCATTATCAGCATGTGCAACAATATTATCCACTTGAACAGCACTATCTGCAACGTTAGTACCGACGATGCCACCACTGACTCCAACCAGGTGTCCTCGAAGAATTGCTTCGTGCAACTGTTCAAGGCTGTAATGGTTCTGACCAGAAAGATCAACACAACCCTGAAGCAGATGAGCAAGTTGCCCGGCAACACAAGCACTTGCTTCGTCTTCGCTACAAACAAGGTGAAGGACAGCTATAACAATTTCCTGCCCAATATCAAACTTTGCACTAATGACATGTAAATTATCCTAATAATATCCCGAATATGAGCAAGAAAAATCAAAACAATTGTTGTTTTCAATCGTATATAAGTACTTGAGGACTACACCGAATTGGTTTCAGCTCTAAAAAGAGTCTCATAAATATTCAAAAACTTAAATTGATGCGGTTCAATCAGTTCAAATTATTACTATTGACGGGTTAGAACTATCCCCGATTTCTAGACAGGATACCTAGCTGGGTACCAAATATAGGACATATCGTAGTTAAATTCAAAATTTTAAGTTAATTTTACTAAATGTAACTCAAAACAAATTAGTGATAGCCTCTGCAAGGATATGAAAATAAGCCTTAGGATAATTTTAAACTCAAGTATCCTCTATTTTTACTCCCTGTACCCAAAAAATGGCTAAAAAGGGGGTACTAACTCTGTGCAAATGTATGTAACAGGCAGAAGGAGACATCTCCGATCCTATAAAGTATATATATTCTTGATCAGTATCAAAAGAGATTTCGATTTGGCCATGTCCGTCTGTCTGTCCGTCTGTCCGGATGAACGCGTCGATCTCAGCAACTATAAGAGCTAGAGAATGTAGTTTCCTGTATACCATACGCAGATCAAGCTTGTTTTGAATTTCAGATATCTTTTACTGTTCCTCCGCAATTCGCTAAAAACGTTTTAAGAATGCTCTAGTCGAGTATACCCGACTACGAAACTCCCTGTACCCTATACTTTATAGGGTCGGAGATGTCTCCTTCTGCTTGTTACCTACATTTGCACAGATGTAGTACCCCCTTTTTACCCTATTTTTGGGTACAGGGAGTAAAAATGTTTTTTGGTCGATATATACGTATTTTTTTCACGCCCAATCGTCTTGAAGTTAGCTTATATGAGTGCCCGGATTTAATTGTCCGCTACTTTATATAAACACACATAGTCTACAAGTACTTGTTATATGTACTATCTTTTGTTTTGTTATAAAGTATAAGCAAAGTCTAAATAAATAGTAGGTACATGGAGCTCAAATTTTAAAATGGGAGTACTTAACTGCAAATATATTTCTTAAGGCAATTGCAACCCATTTACTAGTCCAATATAAACACATACTTAAGATTTGTTTTGTTTGTTTTTTGTAATATTTTAAGTAGGAGCTTATATACTTTCTACAGATAACTGAGCTCTGCCACCTGGGGAGCTCTTATCGACAATTTAATGCCCGCTTTTCGAATGCACAAGACAAGTCAACCTTATTTGTATGAATTTTGTATTTGCTCATGTAATAGGTATTTAAAAAAAGGAAACAGAGTGATATTTTAATAAGTAGTATTTAGGGGGGCTGCTTAGTTGCCGGTCAGCTTGGAGCAGGCAATAATGTTGGCGGGGAACTGTGTATAGTAGCTGGTCAGGCTGTTTGTGGCTTCGGACACACATTTGATAGCATTGGGGCCAGCCTGGGGGATCTTCTTGGCCTGGGCGATGACCTTCTTTACCAGCCTGAAGATTTTGAAGGTCTGACCCAGAGTCTTTACAGCACACGAGGCTGTGATCTTGGGGGTTTCGGTCTGTTGGGTGCTGGCGCAAATGTTTGACTTCATGTGAATAATGTTATTGGCGGTTTGAATGATTTGCAGATTGGTGTTGACCACGTTGGCCACCTCTTTGGTGGCATTCTTGCCACATACAAGCATATCGGCATTGTATTGCAGAGCGTTGAACTTGATGCCCACCACCCACTTAACGATGCAGTTGAAGCCCTTGACGCAGCGCAGAGCCGCCTTAATAGCCCACCAAGTGGACGAAAGGAAGCTAAACATCTCCGGATCCATGAACTCATCATCGATATCCGCAAACTCATTGGGATCGTACTCCATGCCCACGTCGGGTGCCATCATCTGTGGCTGCGAGGTGCCAGCACTGACCTGCTCAATGATGCAACATAATTAGCCCTTAGCTCCATTTCCCGCTCCGATTCCCATTCCCATCAAATACTTACGCTGAGCACGCAGAATGCCGCAAGCAGAGCAAATAAGGTGAACTTCATTTTAAGACTTCCCAGAGCTTTCTCTATGGACTGTGCCCCGTTGTGGGCCTTTTTATAGCGGTTGCCATAGGCTCGTCTATGAGTTTCCCTGATAACGCCAAAAACTCAATTCAGCTCAAGAGGGTTTGCTTTTTATCTTGCTATCTATCTATCAATTTATACCTATTCAACTGCAAATCACAGGTGGGCTTAGTAAAAGCACCTGGTGCTATTTTCGGTGCCTTAGCACCTACTTTTTCCCCTTTCGCATATCAGCTGATGAACTGATAGCTACACAAATGACTAAAGGCCGCGCCAATTGTATCTCAGTTGGCAAAGGCGCAATTAAAGAGCTTATCAAAGCTATATATGTAAATTTGTTTATTATGGAATACTCACACTCAACAATCAATAATAATCAGTTCTCTAAATTGCCCGATAATTGTATAGTTCCGATAGCTGCAATCTGCTTTCGTGTTCGCTCTGGAATCAACCGAAACTCGGACTTCTGCAACAAATTGAACATTATTTGGCTGTTTTTCCAAAAAGTATATTTGAACTCCTTAAAAGCATTCAGTTTAAAATATTTAAAGCATAGAAATTGGATCTTTTTTATCTATGGCGTATATCAAAAGTAGTATAGCATGTTATTTTAAAACTTACTCTGAGATAGTTCATTTAGCAATCGGTAATCATGTTGATAAATTAAAACAATTCGAAGAGTACACAACTCCATACTTTAGCTCTTCTAAATCGCATAACTTTGTCAAAATTTTTTTTTTGTCGATTTTATCATGGAAGGTTTTTTAGGTTTTTTCACATTGATTTGACATTGAAAATCTAATTTAAAAATTGGGTTTTTGCAATTTTGATCACTTTATTTGCGGCGTGCCGAAGATATATATCCATGCAGCAATGTTTTTCATACATAAACTTAACTTTCGTCTGATTGTTTGTATGGCAGCTATATAATGTGGTCCGATTTTGATCAAATTATAGGAAACTAGTATATAAAGTATAATAAAATTTGCAGTTAGTGAGCTTGGATGTAGTATTTACACAAATAACAAATACTGTAAATAATTCCTGAAAATCTTATACTGTTTGATAATTTAAGACACATCGAGGCCGATTCAAACTCTTATGATTTCAGAGCGAAAACTCAAATTTTAAAATGTATAGACATAGTCTTTCCCAAAAACTCAATGCTGGGGGAGGAGATCAAGGGGATCAATCTGCGCCACTGACCAGCGACGGTCTCAGAGACTTTATGAGCTTGAGACATTATAGCTATATATGTACATGTCTTTTAAGTTTAAACACTATACAGATCATTATAGTTTTATATATTTTCTTATATTTACAGAACTCCTTAGGGTACTTCAGACCTGGGTGGGATAAACTCATTCGAGCATTCGTGACATCATTTGTCTTGATTGGAGAGAGCCGGAATCATAGGCGGAAAAGTAATAAACTAGTATTTAGTTGTATTGTATTGTTTGTTTGTCTGTAAATATATACTCGTATAATATATACATACTATATTAATAATATAATAAATTTAATTGTTGTTACATATTGTATTTAATATTATTTCATGATATTTAAATAAAAAATCCTTTTGCAATTGAACGACAATTTTTTAATGATAAAGTCTGCAATGAGATTCACTTTCAACTACCTTCACTTTGTGAGAAATTGGCCAGAAATACCAAGCAGAAGTATTTTTAGGGTCACCTCTTTGCAGCTACCGTCTGCTGATTTCTGTTCGCCTGGTATTTAGGCAGCGCCAACTCAGCCTGGAGTTTCAGAATTCCACTTTCCGATTTGTGAGCGTCAAAATGCCCAAAAATACCAGGCGAACAGAAGTCAGCAGGAGGTCGCTAAATAGTATAACAGTTGCTGATTAGTATAACAGTTTAGCGACTGTTATACTATTATGTTAATAACAGGACTCTGTTAATAACAGAGCGTTAACATCACGTTAACATTGCAATAACAGCTGTTTAACAGTATGTTAACAGTGGCTTAACAGCGAGTTAACATGATCTTAACAGAAAGTTAACAGAATGTTAACAGCATGATGTTCCCAAAAGTATGCTGTCATTTTTCTCCCTGTTACTTTTTTTTTTTTTTTTTTTTTATAAAAAATTCCAATTTATTTTAGATGTATAGTATTGGTTTAAAATTAGTATATTGCTACCTGCGTGGCAGCTTAACCTAATTATACATTAATATAAAGCGAAGTGACTATCTTAGAATATAGTTATACATATTAATTATTTACATTATTTTCATATTTATATATTTACAAAGGGAAATTAGGAAATTCTTCTGGCAGGAAGATCATGTGGATGCAGTCTTTTCAGGCGTCTTCTGCCTCTATACCTCAATAGGCGTTGGGCAAGCGCGTTTGGGTGGGAGGACAATTTTTGTCGGTAGTCTTCGGCCTGTCGCTGCAAAACGTCACCAACCATAGGTATACCCAGGTCACGCTCTATGTCCCTGTTCCGCATATACCATGGCGCATTGCATATCCTCCTCTCCTAGGATCTTACTTTGAGCTACTCGGATTTTGTTTATGTTGGTCTTGGCAGCGACCCCATAAACTTGTAGGCCATATCTCCAAATTGGACTAAGTATCGCCTTGTATATGGTAACCTTATTTTTAAGGGAAAGCTTATTTTTTGGCGACAATAGCCAGACATCTTCGCCGCCTTTGAAAGTACGGTCTTCTGCACCATTGTCGTATGCCGAGCAAAGTTAAGGCATCTGTCCAGAATGACCCCAAGATATTTGAAATGCGATGCATGGTTGAGGATTGAACCAAGCATTCTAATTCCATCACAATTGCCAGTTCTTGTTGCAAATGTCACGTTCGCACATTTACTTGCATTGATGCCAATGTTCCAATAACGAGCCCAAATCTCGAAGCTGCTTACATATTGCTGTAAGGCCTCGGCAGCAGTGCCAAGAGATTGGCTCCTGGTGAGGACAGCGGTGTCGTCTGCATATGTTGCTATAAGGACGTCCAGAGAGTCAACTGCTCGTACTGCACACGGCTTCGGCATGTCGACTGTATATATCGAGTACAAGGTTGATCCAAGGACACTACCTTGCGGAACTCCCGCGCATATCGGTCTCTCCGAGGATTTGGCACCGTCGACAATTACGCAAAATGATCTGTCAGCCAAGAAGCTGCTTACCAGCTGGTATAATTGGGGTCCCTGTTACTTTGATGATAAAAAGCAGACTGTAAATAACAGATCATTACCAACGGTGATCCTAAGAGTATGCCGTGGAATATTGCAAGCTTCCAGCCAACTTTGCTTGGGTAACTGATAAATAATAGACCATTGTTGAAAATGTATAAATTGATTTATTTAAATTTCAAGAATTTATTTCATCATGTAGTACATATACAGAGAAAAGGTATGCCTTAAAATATAGTTCAAATTACATATATTTATGTAAATTTTGTAAGTGTATGCTAACAACAACATATGCAAATTACTTAGTGCATATTACAATTACAGTTGTAAGCCGGATCTTTGGGGCTGCGTGGGTCGAGCTTACACTTCTGGAGGCAACTGAGCTGACGCTGATCCTGAATCCTTAATCCTAACACATTTGACACATATTTCACCGATTTTAGTAACTGCCGAACCCCTGAGCGTGTAAACTTCGCTGAGTCTATGTATTTTCCATCAAAGTACTTTGTGGCTCAACCTGAAAATGTAAATTTTGCATACTTGCTTTTCATAGCATACTTTTGGGAAAGCCCCCTTTCCACTATCCCGTAAACCACAAATAAAAAAACGATTCGATATGAGTTGAAATACCAAAAAAAATGTTTATTTCCGTTATAATAGTTTCCGAAATGTTATGATTAGAAATAATTTGATGATATTTTCCAAATATTGTAAATTTAGCTTTATCTTCAATCTTTACATACTCGCAAGTAGAAAGAAGACTCAAAACATGTTAATGCAGAAAGTGTTGTGAGCGTTTGGGCAATAAATGGAATTGAATTTGAATTAGTTAAGCTGGTTAATTTGGAGTCATTAGTTAATTGTATTTTTCAAAAAGCAGAACAGTGTTGATGACTGGTTCATTTGGAGTCTTTGGTTAGTTGTACTCGTATTTTTCAAAATGTGGAACAGTGTTGATGACTTTTGTTGCTGTTTTAATGTTGATGCAAGTTCGAACTGGTTGATGCAAGTTGGAGCCGTCTGTACGTGAGTAGCAGCGCTATGGTGATAGTACTGATTAATTGATTTGATTAATAGGGGGAGCTGCATTTAAGCAGCTCAATTCAAGCGTGGTTATATAATATTACATTGACTCAACATTTATACTGGTGTGGTTGTGTAATCGTGTAAGTAGGTGTGTGTGTGTGTGTGTGTGTGTGAGTGGGTGTAGGTGTAGGTGTAGGTGTGCCAGCTACTTGATACTATTTGGCGTTAAAGCTTAGCCACGTGCTGCATAACCAATCCATTCTATATGGCATGCACACACACACACTCGCGCACACTTTGTGTGTGCTTGTGTGTTGGTGTGTTGGTGTGTTGGTGTGTTGGTGTGCTAGTGTGCTAGTGTGTGTGTGTGTGTGCATGTTAGCTCATTCAAAACTTGCCCATTGCCATTGTTGTTGCAATTGCTATTCTCATTTGCGGTTCTGGTTTTTCGAAATTGTTCAAAAATTAATTTTAAAATTTTTAATCGTAATTCCATAATTTACATTTTTAATTTCTACTTCAATTTCTCTTTTCGTAAATCTTAAGTAAAATTGAATCAAATTCCTCAGTGCTTGCAGTGCATATCGTACATAGTTTGTTTTTGTTTTTGTTTTTGTTTTTGTTTGTTTCTTGTTTTTGTCTGTTAATGTTTATCTTAATTATTATTTACTAAAAAATTGTAACCATTTATATATTCTTATATATGTATGTATATATGTATGTATTTGTATATTGTATATTGTATATGTATGCATATAGATATTACTCATATATATACATATATATAGATACATATATATGTATTTATATCGCTGCAGATCGCAGTTCGCATCAAGTCGAAGTATATTATTTATATACATACATACAATTTACAGTTAAGTAGTTTAGAACTCTTCGATAGAAATACTTTCAGACTTGCTTAAGTTTTTCTTTATCATTTCCAGTTCTATTTGTTTTTGTTTTTTCACTTTATATGTATGTATATTGTTGTAAGTATACATTCATTTATATATTTATAACGAAAAATTCAGCTGCCTTGTTGTTTTTTTATATCTTTGGTTTCGTTGTATGCAAATAAATCAATTTACAGAGCTGAAAATGAAAGAAACTAAACTAAGAAGCAGAGTTATAAATGAAAGCCTTAAGCAGGAATCAATAGTCGATGAAAGCAAGCTGAGCAAAGTTAATGAAATAATAATATTAAATATTAATATTAAGAAAAAAGAAGAAAAAAGAAATACAAATTCAAGAATTGTACACACTCCCCTTACACGAATTAAACGTCTTGAAGTTTCTTCGTGAAGTTTTCGCTTGCAATTAACCCCAAATACCCTAGAACGCTGTCCAGCAAACAAAAACTTAAAGAAGAAACTTCACGATGGAAACTTCATCGTCTAAATCCAATTTAAGTTTAATAAAAAGCATGCATTAAGTTTTCACATGTTTTGTTTTTGTTTTTGTTTTTGTTTTTGTTTTGCTTTGAAAATAAAATATTTATTTTCTCGGTGTGTGTGTGTTTTGAAGCATAAATAAATAAATTACAATTACAACAAGGTATGTATTTACTAGACGCAATGTTTAATATGTAGTATTATTATTATTATTATTATTATAATTATTATTATTATAGGTACATGTATGTATATATATATATATAGATTTCTCATTCAATACAATCCCATTCAATTTCTGGATGTTGTTGCTTCCTTTACAATTTCTGTTGCCTTAGTTACTAGGGTTTCATAAGACTTGCGTTTCGTGTTGTTTTCCATTTCGTTCAACAGTTCTCTTATATGCTTAGAAAAAAATATATATATATATGTGGTTAGCGTCTATATATGGTTTGATCTATATATTTATATAATTAAGGTAAATATATCATTGTATGTATAGTATATATATAAGTATATAATTATGTAGCTCTTGCTTATAAAACATTCAACAGGTTGTGTGTGTGTGTGTGTGTGTGTGTGTGTGTGTGTGTGTGTGTGTGTGTGTGTCTTATGTGTCTGTGTGTGTTTTGTGTTGTGTTGTCGATGTTGTTCTGTTGTTCTCAAGGCATTGGAAGTTGCATTATTAGTACATCATACTTGACATTTGTTTTGTTTCGTTATTTACGCAAAACGCACGAAAATATATTCTTAGTTTGGCTTGGACCCGGTTGTTCTCCGAACAGGTGAATATAACCCACTTACATAGCGTTTATAGCTCCCTAGATGCTGCTACCAGTTAGTATCCCATGGTCAAAACCTTGTGACGCTTAGCAACACTGCTTAAGTAACATAGAGTACTACATACATTAATCATTGATCATTGATCATTGATCATTGATCATTGCTCATTGCACTTGCTCATTTCTAATTACCCTCAAACTACAATTTCAATTTCGTCAAGTCTGCAAAGCGATAGAAAAGCGGAAAAGTGTTATATATATGTATAATTAACTGCCTAGTTGATACTTTCAAGCGGGATCTCTACTTGAATTGTCTCATTCCCAACCTCCACTCAACTCTCAGCGCTTGGTTAGCAAATGTTGCTTAATATTGTTCTCAGATCGATTTACTGGATTGTCAAATTGCTAAAAGATTTGTAGCTTCTTAACTGCTTTTACAAAAAATGCAGACGCGTTACCGTTGCCACAATTTTGTGGCAGGCTTCGTGTGCACGCCCGCGGGGGGGCGCTTGGCTGCGTGCCCACAAAACGCTGCCACAGATCGTTGCCATGCGGTTAATCGCCCCAGCACACATACTTATACCATATACCATTTACCTACCAAATACCATTAACAATATACCCGAAATCCAAGACACAATTATTCCAAGAAATAGCCAAATCTCTAGCGTCCGACTGTCAAAAGCTTCGTTGCCGTTGGTTGCCCACAAAAGTCTCGAGCCAGGAGCCTGACAGGCCAACGGCAGCAAGGTTTTTGTGGCGGTCCCCAACGAAATTCGAGTTTTCTATTCCAATTCCAATTACAATTCCAATTCTAATTCCAATTACAATTACCCTTACAATTACAGCTACGTTTACATATGTATAACATTAATAGTTATAGTTTTGAGTTTTGAGTTTCAACTTTCGAGTTTCAAGTTTCAACTTTCAACTTTCGAGTTTCGAGTTTCGAGTTTCGAGTTTGGAGTTAGTGTTTGTTTGTTTTTGGTTTTGGTTTTGTTGTGTTGAACTGCTTAGATCTTATATAGTATATTATAATTTATGCTTGCTAACTAGTTAATTACGTTGCCTTATGTTCAATAGTGAGATTTTCAATTTTGCAAGTTCTTATTTCAGAATATTTATGACCAATTGGGAAAATTTTGAAACGTAATTGACTTTAGCGCATTTTACAATTCAACTTATTTCCTAGTAGTAAAATATCATATAATGAAAAAATTCAACTACACATACATGCATACATTGAAACAATCATATGCTGAATAATAATATTTAGATATATGTATATATGTATGTATGTATGTATGTATGTATGTATGTATGTATGTATGTATGTTTGTATTTATGTACTTAGCGATCTATAAGATTAGAAAGATTATTCATTATGTATTTCACTTTGGATTTGATAAAATATGTGTATATAGTATAATCTTATACATAAATATGTGGTTGTATATATATATATATATGTATATTGTACATATATATATGTATGTATATCTGTATATAAGTATATTGTTGTTGCAATTATTTTGCTATTCCTGTTGTTCATTGTTGTTGTGGTAGTTGTTGTATTATAAAGTCGCTTAGAGTTTCCAATAGTCTTTATATAATATAATATATGTAAATCATATGCTTATATAATATAAATATGTTACTTTGTTTTTCTTTAGTTTTCTTTTGTTTTGTAGTTTGTTTTTGTTCGTAGGATAGTTGGGCTCTATAAAGCCTGAGGGTTGGGCGGGTGAGGACGGGCGCTTAAGTCTCTGTGAAAGTCTTTGATTGAATTTGAAACACATTGAGAGAGATAGGTGTATATACATATATATATATATATATATATATATATATATATATATATGAGAGAGAGAGAGAGAGAGAGAGAGAGAGAGAGTGAGAGAGAGAGAGAGAGAGAGATAGCGAGAGTAAGATTGGATTATAGAAAAGAGGTAGAGCAGGGTAGAGCGGGGAGACCAGAGAACCGAAGACTTGGAAACACGGAACTTTTCTGGGTTGTGCATAGCTTTGAGTGTGCGCATGGGACTGTAAGTGTGTGTGTCAGTGTGTGTGTGTCAGTGTGTGTGTGTCAGTGTGTGTGTGCTTAAGATTTTCATACATACACATCTTGGATAGTTAGTGTAGTATGCTCCTAAGTGTATACTTGACTGTTAGCTTGCTGCTGCTTTGCTGCTTTTGGCTTTACAATTTACAACGTTTTAGACCAAACATTTGTTTTATCTTATTAACTATATTTAACTTGCCCAAAAAAAGTTGTAATTCTTGTATGTATACGCGTATATTTATGTGCTACTATAATATATATATATATATTTATTTATTTGTTAATATGCTTACTTAGCTTGTTCTGTGTAAGTGTGTGTGTGTGTGTGTGTGTGTGTGTGTGTGTGTGTGTGTGTGTGTGTTTGTGTGGTTTTGTTGTTGTTGTTGTGTGTGTTATTCGCATGCCTTGGCCAATAATAATATCAATATCAATCATACGCCGCGTGGGCCCCTTGCCTTTACTCAAGCTCCAATAAATTGATAAATTTGTGTTAGTTTTTAGTACAATTAAATTTAGATATCACAATATAATCATCTTTTAATTTTGCTTGCCAAAGAATATAAACAATATTTTAACTAAATAGCTTTCCATCTCATAGATTGTGTAAGTGTGTAAGTGTGTAAGTGTGTGTGTGTGTCTGGGTGTATCTGGGTGTATCTGGGTGTATGTGTGTGTGTCTGGTTGTGTTTCATTAAGGAAAAGATTTGCATTTACTTGTTGTAGTTGTTGTTTACTTTGCTTTTGAGTTTTAGTTTGAATTTGAGTAGAATAATATTTGTTCACTTGGATATATATTTATGCTAAGTCAATGCCCAAATATATTGAGAATTTTTGCTTAGAATTTAGTTTACACTTAGCTTTATTTCATTTTGTTTCTGTTTATACTCTTATGTATTTGCTCATTAGTTTCTACGGACGCAAAAAATATATATGAATATATATATATTCTATGCTCAAAAATATCTTCAAATTGTAAAATTTGGTTTTTCTGGCCAACGTTTTTTGTATTTTTTTGATAGCTTTCAAATTGCAGATACATATTTGTCCATTTAATGTGTTTTTTGTTGCTGTTGCCGGTATTTTTGTTCAGTTAAATCCTGGTTTGCACGTCCAAATGGATGAAACGCTCTTGACCTTGGTTAAGCAGCAGTTGTTTCAGTTTTCCCATTTGAAGTTGGAATGTCGAAAGTCGTGTTGAGTTGAGTTCAAAGTTTGGTATTGTTGTTGTTTGATATAGTTTTGTTGTTCAAGCCGGTATTTAGTTGTTCATTGTTCAGTGATGAGAGGACCAACACGTAGTAGACATTATCCAGTGGTTGGCAAAAAGGAAGATGGAAATTTGCACATTAGAAATGTAACCACATGGACGGGGGACTGGAGCTGTTGATGGTGTTTGAAGCTGGTACTACGAGGATGTGATGTGCACAACAGCTACTAGCTCATTACGGTGTCTCTTTATATGTTGCTGGCCTAATTCTATATGATCGGGGCCGGCGGTGGTTTGGAATCGTCGGTGTCAGTGCCAACGTTGACGGGCGCTTGCTGCTGCTCTGTAGCTTTATCGCCCTGCTCTGGAGGCATCTTACTTTCCAAATATGTGGCTATCTCGTTGGCATTCTTGTTGAATGCCACCATCATTGCTGTATTGCCGCCGACATCGCGCGCCTGCAAATTGGCCCCAGCTGCCACAAGCATTACGCAAATGTCGCGCAGATTTTGTTCTGCCGCAATATGCAAAGCCGTCTGACCACTAAGGAGGGGATAGAAGAGAGAGATAGACCATTCAGTGACGTTGTAGATAGATACATACATACATATGTATGTGTGATGTGTGTGTGTCTATCGATAGTGCTGCAGCTCGATACTTTCGGGCGTGAGAGTCCTTAACATCGATACCCAGCAGAATATTTTGAATAATGTAAATATCATTTCCTATTCTTTCTCTTTCTAGTCATAATATATACTCATTTTTCTTTATGTTAATAAAATTTAATTAATTTTTCTTGTAGATTTTACCAATTTAACCAATAGTAAGAAGCATATTTTATTTAACAAATATTTTCTATGGAAAAAAATGAAACATCGATAGAATCGATCAAATTCGAGCTTCAGCTATGAAATCGACAGTTTCAAGTTTACTATAACAAATATCGATAGTTTCGACAAACTGAGTACTCTATTCATCGATTGTTTCAAGACCAATATTCTAAGATATCGGAAAATGCGTATTTAAGCTGTAAAATAGTTAATAGTATCGAGAGTGATAGTTTAGAATAACGATGGAATCGATAAAAAGCGTACTCCAGCTGTAAGTTCATCGAAAGTTTCTCAAGTGATTTAAGATGTCAATACTATTGCAATTATCGACCATATTCCTTAGCAAAAAACTGCATTTTAGTTATCGATAGCGACATCGATAGTTTTCGGCACCACTTCACTAATAGGGCTTCGAATCAATTTATTGAATTAACAATGGATGGTATTACTGGAGAGAAAAAATCAAGATATGGGCTCTAAGAAATATCGATACTATCCATAATGTCATTAAGTGTTTGCCCGTAGGGAGGTCGAAATATCGATAACTATCAGTTTTCTACTAGTTTTAACTATGTATTTATAAATATACTTGTGAATTTAATCGATTCACTATCGATGACTTTTCTGTGTTATAGGAGAGCTATGGATACTTACAGCTCCTTGTCCGCCATATTGATGACGCGTCGTGTAGCACATGAGATGAGATATTTGACAATGTCCTTGTGGTTGTATTTGCAGGCAAAGTGCAGCGCAGTCTGCCCGTTTTTGTTCGCTGACTGTAATGAATGTCCCTGTTCATGTAGAGCACGTAACTGCAAGAGAGTCACAGAGGTTATAAGAAAGAGAGCGAGAGAGACAATGGTATAAGAGGGAAATTAAAAGTATATCAAAGAGAGCTAGTTTTATAAAGACTACGAAGCGGCCTCGCTTAATTAACTACTTTTGGGTTAAAAAACAAACGGAAAGTTAAGGCTACCATATTCAGATCGCCGGTCTGGGCTGCTAGTAGTACGGCATCGGAAGTTTGCTCCAGTACAGGGCTATTATATGTGCGCGTTTATTTGTGTTGCGGTAATTATGCAATTATGTGTGGTTGTGTGTGTAAATGTGTTTGCGTGTATGTGTGTGTGTGCATAGAAAGTAGAGAAATAAAAAGAAAAGTCAAGCATCAGTTACGATTCGGCAAGTTCCAGGATATCTATGATCGGTCTCTGTTAAAACGTAATTGTTATGCGTAACAGAGACACGGCGAGTGTGAGTGAAATAGAGATAGATAGAGAAAGAGAGCGAGGAATATGCAAGAGATAGATAGATAGTTTGAATGGATATAATACAGAGTACCTGAATCCGTAACCAAAAACATCTTCGTTAAAACTGAATAAACGATCTTTGTTGCTGCATGCATTGAACAACAACAGAAAAATTGAATGTTAATAAACAAAAGATCAATGCAAGAAAGTGACAGCACGATATGCAGAGAGGAAGCGAGTTAGAAAAAGTGAGTGTGAGTGAGAGTGAGAGGGCGTGATCTTATAGCTAGAGGACATTTCATGATAATTATGCGTGGGCATGATGAAGCGCCAATCGTTAGAGCGGGACAGCCAATTGTATCGAGAGCCAAATGAGCATTAACAAAGTGCCAGAGAGCGTGAGAGTAATACTCAAGAGAGCGATGCGAATGGACAGAGCTGCCAGACTGTTGAACTATAAAATGAAACAGCTGACAGCTTATGAGTAATTACTTTTTCGTCTCTCTCATTTGGCTGAAACTTTGTTTTTGGCATTTTTAGTTAGAAATTTTGATTTAGAATTTTGATTAATTTCTTTCTTCTTGTGATGCGAGTGAGAAATGATTTTGCGATTGCTGTGGATTAAGTTGTCGATTGGATTTTACCTCTTCCACTTCATCACTTTAATGGGCTTGGAGCCAATTTGCAAGTCCTCATCTTTGTATGAAATTTGGTGTGTATGTTTGTGTGTGTGTGTGGGTGTATTTAAATTTAAAAAGAGATTTATAAATTGTTAGTACGCTATTTTGCAAAAATATTTACAATACATATGCATAAAGAAAAAACGAAAAGAAAAAAACGATATAACATATAATCTATTAATTTATTAATCTATTAATTTATTAATCTATTAATCGGTTAATTAGTTAATCAGATAAACTACTGAGGCAACCTACCCGTCGCTTTGGGTTGCAATTTAACTCTATGTGGTTTGAATTGTGTGTTGTTGCTATTGTTATATTATTGGATTGAGTTTTGGCTGATTGGTCGGTTAGTTGGTTGGTTGGTTGGTTGATTGATTGATTGATTGATTAATTGATTGTTTGGTTGGTTGGTTGGCTTGTGGGGGTTTGGACGAGAACAGAATACGGTTTAGTCCTTGTCACGGTTACGTGTAACTGTTAACGTAAGCGACGATTATATACCGTATAGAAAATATTCATATTTAATGCGTTACTTACATGTGGGCGTGGCAAGGACTAAGCTGTATTCGCTCCCACCACATCGTGAGCATTGTGTGTGTGATTGTTTGCTTACTGTATATATATATGTGTGTGTGTGTGTGTGTGTGTGTGTGTGTGTGCGGCTTGTGTGGTCTCTTGTATTAGTGCCTAAACATGCAAAAAAAAAACGCAATTCGAGAACGCAAACAAATAACGTAGACAAATATTTTGGGAAACCAGGTACGGCGGCATAATTGGGGAACAGAGGAACAAGGAGGGGGCGCCACACTCGCTTAAGGCTCGTAGCGCTTCTTGCGATAGTGCAGGTGACAAAACATCCGCCTATCAATGTAGGGCAGCTGCTGGGCCACCTGCTGCTGATAGAGATGCAGCCGCTGCTGCAGCGGCAACTCTGTGGCTGGTGGTTGTGCTGAGCGGTGGTGCCAGCAGTCAGCTAACAGAAGCCTACCCGTGCTGCCCGTGGCCCTACCCTGGGCCTGATCCATCTGTCGCCGTTCTGTCTGGGCCTGCCGCTGCGAGAACGCTGCAAAGGAGCGCTCTTGATCCGGTGTCTGTGGCATAGTAGCAGCCTCGTGGTCCAATATATATAGCTCATCACTGGCAATGTCACATATATAATGCAAATGCTCCTGGGCGCGATCGATGCGGAAGTAATGCTCTGCGGTGCAGGCTGCAAGGGGGGGAGATTAGGAAACATTTGTTTGCAACCGCTTGACAGACAACTTACCATCAATGAAACACCAATCCTGTGAGACCTTTGGATAGGATATGGACTCCTCGAACTTGGCATTCAGCATATTGCGCACGTGCTCCAGATCGCATTGTGACTCAATCTCAATATTACCCAGCTTGTTGGCCAACTTGCGTAGCATATCCTTATCATAGTGGTACTGTTCGTATTGCTGCATTGTCACCCTTAGAATTCCCAGCTGCAGCTTCTCCAACGGATTTACACTGTGCGCATACAAGAAATACATAACAAACGAATTGTGTAAGTCATGGTTACGGTTAAACACGCGATCAATCAAATGATAAGGTCGGAAAGGGGGGATATAGAGAGTGGGGAGTTAAGAAAGAAGCTGAAAAATAAATCAATCGCTTTCAAATTTGTCAGGTATTTGATTATTCAGGCCTGTTCTCGTTTTCGCTGGAAGTATCTACTAAATTTACCCAAAATTTTCCGCGTATTTACCTAAGAACTCCCCTTAGAATTTCCCATTAGGACAGCGGTGTTGGTAGCATCCTAACAGAAACAATGACAAACGCGCGATAAAATTAAGTTAGACTTAATCAATAAGATTGATTGAACTTAAATATTTTGCCAGTATTGGCGAACTCCGACATAAAATAAACAATCAAAACGTGATTTGATAGTTGTCATTATGAACATAGAGAATTTTGATAGAAATCTAATCGAAGTGAGCAATGCTTTCAAGTATGCGATTTTCCCGCCTCCACAAGTTCTTGCCAAAAGCCAGATTCTCAACGAGGCAAGGGAAATTCGTATACACAAAATCTTGCCGAAAGTGAAAATGGGAACAGGCTTGATTGGAACATTTATATGGTGTAAGTTCACCAGCCATTGCAAGTTTGCCCAGGTGGCAACGCTACTATGAGAGCGTGAATGGAGAATGACAAAAAGAAGAATTAAGAAGCGCCATGCAATTGGTGATCATGGAAGAAGACACTCGCGGCAAAATTAAACAAAAGTAACGATTAACACTCGTTCAAGTACAATCGAATGAAAACTCTTATGAAAACATAAGTCGATGTTCCTTTCACATGCACAAGCAACTCTTATCCTCTTCTTCAATGAATATGGTGATACAATTATCTTACTTTCCTTGATCTTCAATGAGCAATGCGATGAAAACACCAACATTCAACAACAACAATCATCAATTAACAATGCAATGAAGAAATGAGTTGCTCTTTCTTTTTCTCTTACTTTCCCTTAAGACTCCGACAATAGCATCAGTAGCCGTCTCTTTCGCACACATCTGTCACTGTTTTTCATTAATCAATGCAATTATAGCTCTAATAAAAACATAAGTAGCTGTCTCCCTCACACACCTTACTCTTACTTTCCTTTATCTTCAATGAACAATGCAATGAAAACTCGATTAAAAACATTATCTGCCGTCTCTTTTACACAAATGAAGAGAAACATTAGTAGCCGTCTCTTTCGCACGCACCAGTCCCTGTTTTTCAATAATCAATGCAATTGTAGCTCTAATAAAAACTGTACTCTTACTTTCCTTTATCTTCGATGAACAATGCAATGAAAACTTTTATAAAAGCATTAGCAGCTGTCTCTCTTACACACACCACTCTTACTATGCCTTCAATGAAGTATGCAAGGAAAACTCTAATAAAAACATTAGCAGCCGTCTTTTTTACACACATGACTTACTTCCTTATTATTCAATGAACACATGAAGAGAAACAGAAGCTGTCTCTCTCACATACACAACTCTTACTATTCCTTGAATGAACAATGCAATGAAAACTTTAACCAAAACATGATTAGATCATGACTAGAAATTTACTTTTGTTCTGCAGTTGATAATGCAATGAAACACCAAAGATTTAAGAACACAAGCGTGATTAAGGGGTTAAACAGGTAAAGTTCATGCGATATCATTGAGGCGCACACTCACTGGACATCCCCGCGCCCGTGCTTCCGCTTGGACAACATAAAAGCCTGGTTGAGCAGCTCTATCTCAATGATCGAGGGTTGGACGCGACAGGCCTCGCCGTCGACCTGCATCGGAATGGTGCGTCTGGTGGTAATGCGGGCCTTGCGGCACTGGCAGATGCAGGTGCCATGCATCCCAGCCTGCAACATGGGCAGCTGGTAGGTGGTAAGGCCAACAACCTCCATTAGCCCGTCATCGATGGTGGGTTTGTTCTGTCCATAGGAGTCATTCCACGGATGTGTACCACCGCCATAGCTGAAAGTTGGGGCAGGTCAGCAATGTGTCGAGAGAGCTGCACAGACGGTTTACACTTACCTGGGTATGTTGAGAAAGAGGACTGCATGGCAGCCAGCATCGCGCAGCCTGCTAGTGAAATCCGTGCCATCGCATTCGAGGGTAACCCACTGCGACAGATTGCGATACTGGCGGAGGATCAGATCCTTGCCGCCCATCTGGCCGTAGAACATTTTGTTACGCAGTCGCGAATTAAACCGCTCTGGGTGTGCCTCACGTGCCTCGTGAAATTCGAGCGCAATATGCGCATCCACACCGAAACTGAAGTAATTATTAATCACATTCAGCGGCACGTTCGGCATGCTATGGCCAACGTGCTCGGCGTCCTCATCATCGTTGGGCGTCACTCGAACACGCCAGCGGTCCATGAGCACGCACTGTGACATGCCAATCTCACGGAGAATCTTGCCAATCGGCTCATCCGTGTAACCCTAATGGAATGCTCCTATATAAACTGAAATCAAAGATGCAAGGTATTACTTACGCCGCCCCAGCCAAGCGATCGTGCAAGATCATTGCCGGTTCCAAGTGGCAATACGCCTACAGCTGGCACCGGCTGCAGTGGCGGATGGATCTGGTCCAGCACGGATAGCACCCAACCCACAGTACCATCACCTCCGCAGGCCAACACGCGCAGATTAGGCGCCTTGCGAAACATGTCAAGTCTGGATGTGGCACGGAAGGTGAAACATCAACAGAGAGATGGGGAGAGAGAGTCAAGAGGATAAGGTTGGTTAGTAAGTGCGAGTATATTATTGGAACTAGCTCAATGCATACTAGTTCAGAGTCAAAAGCAGGAAGGTTAAGTAAGCTACAGGAAGTTGTGTGAACTAGATTATTCGCGCGTCTTTTTAGCTAATGAACTAGTTCTGTGCAAAAAAGAGTTAAGGGAGGAATTCTGCAGTTCAGTTTGTTTCAATGGGTGAACTAGTTTATTCGCTTGCGCTTTAATTTCAAGTATCACAAGCAAAAATGCTGCAAGTCAACAAGTTAACTGTACTCGTTTTGTTAGCTAATTCTTATCCTTAGCTAGGGATAATCAGACCCATTGAAAAATGTCTGATAACTCTAGTAAATGCTCTCAGTGTACTGTATACTTGTATACAATTGGAATACTTACCCCATTTTCGGTCCGCCCTGGCTCAGGTCGAACACCTGTCGCGGATTGAGCAAGTGTTGAAATTTACCAAGAAGCTTGACGCCTTGATTGCCACCGGACTTAGGATTGATAAATACAATGACCGGTATTACGTCCGGCGATGGAATGGGCTTTACGATAAAGGCGCGAGGCTCTTTCTTTTCATCCTTGGCCTTTTGGCGTTTCTGAGTTTGTTTTTTGCTCTTGCCACCAGCACCGGCGGCACCGCCGCCAGCACCGCCAACATTGCCCGATGAGCTAGTCTTGTTGCTAACACGTATTGAGGACTTGAAGTTTCCCTTGTTGGGCAGCTTCACAATCCACGACGGGGGCACAATGATGGGCGCATAGTTTCCTAGAATCAAAGAGGCTATTAGTTAGTAACAGATTAAGTAGGACATAATATAGAAAGAGAGGGAGTGATAGAGAGAGAGAGAGAGAGAGAGAGAGTATGCGTGCGATTGCTGTAAGCCGCGTGTCAACATTGACAGCTGACCAACTCGATTGAGGTGAAGCTAATTGAGAGCCGTTTGAGGTGTCAGAGGCGTTAGGCACTGGAAATTGCCAACGAGCCAGCGAGCGGCAAATTCCAATTGCCACCTTTAAAGCAGCAACAACAGGGACAAGTTAATAGCATAGAAAATATGCCAGAAGTCAGTCAGGAGGCAAGCGAGTGGCAAACAAAAGAAATTGAGATGAAGCCGCATGCTACCACGCACAGAGTCGACATGCCAAAGCCAAAGCGCAATTATGAATACCACAACAGGGCAAAAATTACTAAGCAGGCAGGCGGGCAGACGGGCAGGCAGGAGGGCAGACAGGCTGCAGGACCAAAGGACTGCAGACGGATGGAACCGGGCCGGGGCCGAGTCCGGGACCGGGGCCGAGTCCCGGACCGGGGCCACCGAGGCATTGGCAAAACAATGGCATAAGACAAAGCTGACAAAGTCGAGCGGCGCATTGCAGTGGCTGGTCTCATCAGAAGCTGGGCCGGAGCGGAGCGGGGCGGGGGCTCTGGGCCTCTTACGGATGCCCGACCGTAATTGTATTTTGCGCTCCATTCCGTTGTCTTGCGGCACCGTTATTGTCTTACTGCCATTGTGTGCGTGTCTCTGTGCGCCTGTGTGTGTAATGCGATGCTGGAGAGTGTGTTAACAAGACGCTCATTGAGACACTTTATAAAAAGCGGACATGGCCCAGTCTAGCACGCATTTCCTACACAGCAAAAAAAACGAATGGTATATGTGTATATGTTGATTAAATTTCAATTCTTGGGAATTCTTACGCATTCTCCTGATTATCACTTTTGTCGTAACGAAGACAATAAAGGCCAGAAGAATATATAATGTTGATTTGACATCGTCCAGTATAATAAAAAATATATCACAGGCACACATTTTGATAAAAAACTGACTTGAATTTTTATTTGGATAATTATCCGACAGCCAAAAGCAGAGAAATTAAGGCACACTACGATTGAAAATACACGGTAAGTATATTAAAGAAACATACAATAAAAAATAAAAAACTGACTATAATTTTTGTATTTGGATACGTATCCGACAGCCAAAAGCAGAGAAATGAATAAATCAAATTTGTGTTGGTTTCACAAAGCCACAAGGCAATATGAGATTGAAAATGCAAGGCACACTAATTAGAAAACGACAATTTATAATTATAATTGATAAGTCCCAAATTGTTGTCCTAAAACTGGTGTTGAAAAACTCCATTAAATATATTTAAAAAATAAAATAAAACGGCTGCTTTCATAATCTTGAAACAATGATTTGAATTTATGCAAATTGATAAGTACAATTTCATATGCTGTAATCGAAATCGCAGAATTTTCCAGAACTCGCAAAAGTCAAACGACAGCCATAGCACGGTTAAGTGGAATGATTCCACTTTATAAAGAAACTATGAAATTGACAAGCAGCTCGTCTTATTTTATTTCAGTGTATATAGGAGCAGACATGCCTCCTTTCCCTTGGCCATGCCTTAACTAGTTATTTCCATTGACTTCACAAGGATCGCCATGGACAATTGTCTCTCTGCGGTTCGGTTTTGCTTGTGCAGTGACATTCGCAGCAGCCAGAGAAGTACTTTCATCTGGCACTTACAACTTTTGGCATTTCAAAATTAACTGTTGAAGGAAACCTCTTGAAAGATGACCACTGCGTGCAACCGACTACAAAAACTTTAATTTTGTGCAACAATTTCTTATGCCATCTGTTGACATTTCAACTTTCAACTCTCAACTCTACGACCCTGTTACACTTAATACAGTTTCGGTTTCCTTATTTTCTCTAGACTGAACACATTTCCGAGTGCACTGCGAGTTTTGCCATGCCTTTTCTTTCGCAGAAATTTAAAATTGTTCATTTTTAATGCGCTTTGACTTATTTTAGAGTGATAATTCATTAACTGCGGTTGTCAGAATCAACCTTTTTGACCCTTTTCAGAGGTGATCAATTTAATTTATAATAAACAAACAATTCCATGGCAAAACGTTTAAGCTTTAAAGCTCTTAGGTTCGTAATTTTTATTGATTTTGAACATAAAAATTGGTTTGAATAATCGAAATGCAAACTGCCTTGGTTCGAACAGCAGGGAAAATCAATCAAAATACAGTTGAATACCAAAATTTGAACGTTTTTACCAAATGGATGCAGTTTAGCTAGGATCTTTAATTTAAAAAAATTGAATTAATTCAAGGCTATAATTTAGCCAAGCGAAAAAGAAAGTCAGCCAGTCGGAGTTGATTTGGCAACCCCTTTACAAAAGTCAAAATCAACTGAAAACCCCTTCCTCAATTCCTTTTCATTGTGACGTCACAGCAGGGGCAAAAGTTTTTTCAGCTCTTGTCAGACACGTACTACGCTCATCTATTGACTCAGTACCGGGACCAAGAACTTGACAAATTGTCAATTCCGCGAAATAAATGCAAATGACCTTAAAACTTGGCCCAAAAAAAAAAAGAAAACAGGAGAAGCTGCCAGAGAAGCAAAAATGGAAAAGCGATTGAGCAAAGTGGAAATGCTCTTTCGGAGGATGAATAATTTAGTTAAATGTACAAGTTTCATCTACTAATAGTCGATAACCTAAAAACATCCTTAGATGATGCAATTCTAGCGTGATAAGAAATAACCTCCAAGTCTTCATGCAAGACAAAATGCTTACTTGTTGTAACTTGTAACTGACATGTTTTACAACACTCATATAGCAGCTTACTGCCCATCCGGCATATTTGACAACACTCGTATCACATTGCTCGGATTTCCGAAGACTATTTCTAGCTTGCGCGCTTCATTAGTTTGACTTTACACGGTCCAAGATAAAAGTTGCTTGTAATTTGTACCTTTAAATATGACATTTGAAGCTAAAAGAGCTTAGCTTAGTAGAAATTGTGAAGACGTGTTTAAAAGATCATGAGAGCTAAGCTTATGTTATTCACTGAAAACAATCAAGTTCACGTCAAGCTGAAAACTACAATGATACAATCAATATTCTTTACTCACTCTAACCAGTTGTATTATGTTTGAAATGCTTGATATTTTCCTTGAATAGTGTGAACGCATAGTAATATTTACATGTAATATTTGAACGCTTTACATATTAATTTCAAATATTTAGAATTTGAATCGTGTTATTGTTTTATAGTTTTATCTGGATAGCTGTTTCAGTGACTAAGAAGTGGAAAACTCATTTTTTTGATGGCCAATTTGATGGCATAGTATAAATGCCCGATGGTAATGGGCAACCGTTAAGAAAACGAGCCGCTGTGCAAATTACGAGCAAGACAATGAGCCAATGCCAGAGTGCCAGGACAGCAAAGACAATAAGGGCAAGGAGTTCGCGAGGTGTGTCGCAATCTACTTTGCGGGTTGAGGTTGAGGTTGGCTGCATGCGGAAGGGTTACGGGGGCAGAGCGGCGAATGGGGCGCTGTTTTAATGCACAAATTTTAATTAAGTTAACGGTCCGCAATTTATTTGCATGCGCGGCACGTAATTAATCAGAGGACAATGGAGTATGGACAATGGGCTGCTGGAAGCCTGTGTGCGCGTCGATAAGGACAATGGTGGAACTTACCCAGGCGGCATTCCTCGCCAATCTTGGCCTGATTGAAGCACGTCTCCTTGTTGTGGTAAATCTCGTGGCACCAGGCGCAGGACAACGCGACAATCTCCTTCGAACCAAAAAGCTTACTCTGCACGGCCTACAATATATGTAATGTATAAATCGAAACGATTAAATGCGCTCAATTGCTGTAGCCCGTATTATTACTTACCTTGCCGCAATGCTTGCACTTGCCCTTCTCCATCTTGCGGTGCACCCAGTGATGGTGAGTGGTTGTCTGCTCCCGATACTGCCTGATCCCGACATCCCGGTATGTTGGCTTACACACTAGTTGAGTCTTTTCATTCACAAATGGAATGCAATTCTGATGTGCAATTAGCTGACATGCCGAGCACTTCATACGCTGTCCGCTCTTCTACAAAAGGTGACAGATATTTGTGCACATTAGAATCAAGGACATTAGTCTATGTCAATTGGTTAATTGGATGAGATTATTTAAGTGTATCTCGCACTGTACGTTCAATGAGACTGTCTGAATGCGGCAAAAGCATGTGTGTTGAAAGCTTTGAAAGCACCTAAAAGCTTTTTAATTATGTAAAAGCACATTAAAGCTTTTATCGAGATAATGCTTGACTAGCTCCAACCTTCAACCTACCATCAAACTAAATGGGCTACATTCAGGTAGTTTGGTGAATAGTTCAATCCTAAGCTTGGATACAACCTTAATATAAGTATGCACAGTTTGGGCACTTGTTGTGGCTGAGGTGCGCAATAACCAATGCTGATTGGTGCTGTATAAGGATATTCCCCTTTCTGTAATTCCTATCAAATCAGATCCGTGGTTGGGGGCTGAGTCCTTTTACTACATGCCGATAGACGTCACGCCCACTTTCATTTAATCTCATCTAATGACAAAGTACTTGCAACTTTTGACAGCAATTCTGGGTAAACTTTTTGCTGCTGGACAAACAAATAAAGCAACAATTTGCCACGTGTGCGTGTGTGCCTCAAAGACAAATGAAACAAAACATAAAAACCCTTATGTGTACATACATATGTATATATGTTGGATATATACTTGTGCATGTCAGACAAGCACGCAATAAATAAATTACACGATTACATGAAGTTTCCTTCGTTTTTGACGCTTGTTGCTTTTTTGTTCTCGACACGGTAATTGAATTGGAAGTAACCCCAAGGCCCCATCCATTTGAGAGTCCGGGATATGTGTACTTACAATGCACTCCTCGTTGAGGCAGCAGAGATCGCCTGAGGCCGAGGTGGGCTTCCAGTAATGCTCACCCTGAACCGCGTTCTCCGTCCAGTCCGGCACAATGCGTATCGGTCTACGGGGATTGCTTGACGAGGCCGTGCGTCTATATAAATGATAAGGGGGCAACAAGAGAAATGAGTCAAATTAATGCGCTTAGGATTAGGCACATATATGTATATATATTACTGCAAATATATGGCGAGGCTTTGGCGAAATTAGTCTCATTGTTGTACCTATCATGTTGGGTGGTACTTGGTAGTGCTGTTGTTAGCCGGAGTTGCCTGGCCCATGTCATTTCAAGATATTTAATATTGTTCAGGTGCGTCACAAAATTCTCTAGAGAATTAGGATTGCTGACAGTCAAAAATATTTTGGTAATTGTTACTGTTTCGCAGAGAGAAAACTCTTTGACAAAATGAACTTCAACAGCAAACATGACTTTCTTGCTAAATACGGAATTAATTATGGTTTCTGGTATTGTTCTCTTACAGCCTTTGAAGCAAATATTTGCTAAATTTTTCTTCCTGGTAACTTAATTGTGCAAAATCAAATTTCATGCAAATTTTCTTATCCTGCCAACTAGTTTCCAGCGCGTGTGTGTGCATTATTTTACTTTGTAGTGGGTAAAATGCAGAATTCAAACGAAACGAAATGATTGTTGTTCATGATGCAGACTGCTCACAAAAGTAATATTGCTTTAACACTGAACTGGCATTTATTGTTTAATATTTATGTGTTCTTAAGCAACTTTTCTGACGAAGTACCAGAGGTGAAAAAGCAATACAAAGAGCTTTCTGTGACACCTTAGGATTTGAGTTCATTGGAGAACCTATCCTATCCGCTTCGTTTAATCGGAAATGACAGCTCTCAACAAATTTATGGAAGCAAACATCCATAGAGATTTCAGTGGAACACATGAATATAATGAAAACTTATTTAATATGTCGAATTGGCAGCCTTGACAGTTTTAATTCGCTTCAAATGCTGCAAGCTTGTAACTTAAGTGAATACCAGAAAAATACTTAGTATCTAGTAATGGTTAAGCAATAACTTTGATGGTGAGCACATCTCAAGAAGTACAAAAACTTACAACTTATGTAATTTCGCCAAGCTTTCCATCGCAAAACCTATAGAATTTAAGAATTATGGTGTCTTGTGTTAATTTGCACACTGAATTCGAAAAATATATTGAAAATAGCACAACTTTTTGAAGTTAGTGTTGTAAAATGTAATAATTTTGTTGAAATTTAAATTAGCTTGCTTTTGTGTAAACTTTAGTTATCTAGACTGAGTAGGGAAACGGATTGTAAGATAAGTAAGGCTCATTTTGCTGTTGATAGGCTGTACAGAACCTTACAATCACAATCTTATTTTCGACGACATAACGCTTATGTAATTAATAAATAATAAATAAATAAAATAAATAAAAGTAAATAAAAATATTAACATTTTAAATTGTAAACGAGCTTATACTTGATGTGACTCTGCGCAAGTTTTGAAGCTACCCTCGCTGACGAGCGTGACTCTTGACAAGTGTTTAAGCTACCCACGCTTACACATGAGCACATTCACAAAGATGCCTTCAGTTAGTACACATATGTTATTCATTTTACACTTGATAAACAACGAAAATGTCCCTCTGCCTCAGCGGAGGATACGGCAGCGCTGCGCCCCACCACCATCCAACATCCAAACGGACTCACCTCTTGCGCCGCCACGCCCCCACTGAGTCAAGCTTCCTTTGGCGAAACGCCGATTTGCGTTGCATGCCAATTGACGAGCGTCGAAAGCGACGCACCGTTCCCGTACCGGTTCCTGTACCCGTTACCGTTCCTGTTACCGTTCCCATTACCGTTCCCGTTCCCGTTACGGTGCCTGTTCCCGCATTGCATGCAGCAGCTGCGGCAATAATTTCGCTCTGCTGACTCGAGACGGACGTCAATGTCGAGGTGCTGTCGCTGCTGCTGCTGCTGCTGCTACTGCTGGTGCTGGTGCTTCTGCTGCTGCTGGCGTTGACGTTGGCTTCCGCCTCGTACTCATCATCCGTTTGAAACTCCTCGCGCACAGCATGCAGCAATCGTTCCATACTCAGCGGCGGCGTTGACGCTGGCGTCGCCACGCTCGCAGTGCTCTCAGCTGTGATGTCGGTGTATTTGTTATTGCTATTGTTGCTATTGCAATGGCTGTTGTTGTTGTTGCTGTTGCTGTTGCTGTTGCTGTTGCTGTTGCTGTCGCTGTCACAGTTCAAATAAGATATGAACATGGCAACGTTGAATCACGACTTGTGGAAATCAACAGCAGCTTTTCCTATTCCTTTACGTTTTCATTTCACTTCATTTCACTTGACTTCGCTACACTTTTCATTTTCATTTTGATTTTGATTTTGCATTTGATTTTGATTTTGATTTGATTTTCTCATCGCGCTCAGTTTTATTTTACAAGTTTATCTCGCACGTGCATTTTGTACTAGATACATCTGTATCTACTATATATGTACATATCTAGCCCGCTTCGACAGCGGCTGCGACTCCAACTTGGTCTGTGCCAATGGCTCTGGCCGAGGCTATCATTATGGCGCCTACAGATACATATACATATGTAGCCCAAAGATACAGTTACAGTGTGACATATAAGTATGTGCCCACACAGGTAGAGATCACTGCTGCTGGCATATCAACTTCTGCATGCAGCTTGTAAAACTACTAAACTTATATGATAAACAATTGAGCGATATAGAGTCTTTCTATTTGTCAATCAGTTACATATGAACATATATTAAGATTCATATAATTCATTCCGATTTTGACAAGTTGAAAATTGAGATTGAAATATATAGATGAAAACAGTGGAATTGGAACATGAAATAATTTACCAGAGCTCAACTGTAAGCGGTGATCATTCAATAGATTTGAGTTGATCATGATAAAATGATTTGGCTTCGATATAAATGTTTCAAGCCATTATAAAATTGAAACAGTGGACTTGAAACACTATCAAATCTACCTGAAAGCTGCCTTATGCATTGATCGTGAGCGTACAGTTTTGAATTGTGTTTTCAGATATTGACTCAAAGAACTACGCAGGTTTTTCATGGTACAACCAAAGCAATGGAAATGGAAAACAAAAACTCAGAAAATTTAACGGATATTAATTTTAATATTTTCCTAACATTTCAATTGTGGTAGTTGTATGTGTAAACATCATTTATAACTTGTTGAAAAAAGAATTATAGCCCAAAACGAAATTTAGGTAATTCGAAATTCGTTCCTAAGAAAAACAGATATATGCATGTACTTATAACAGAATTCTCGCTCGAAAAAATGGAAAACAGCCCGACACGATACAACAGCTCAATGACAACAATTTGTATTTGCAAGCGTATTTGAAATTCGTTGCGACATTTGTTTGAGTTCCCCAACCTCCCGCTGTACCCCTCGACTAGACAAATTCCGAGTGCGTGCTCAGTTCGTTGTCTGTTCCGTGTGTGCGTGCTTAATACATTTGTATACATTTTGTATATTGTATGCATTGTAATTAAATTCTTATCAGATTCAGATGAAAAACAGAATAACAAAAAAACAAAAACAAAAAAATTATAAAAAAAACAAGGAGAGAAAATAATAAAAAATGTGACACTCTCAAGGCGAGGCAACTTAGTAAGTGACGCCCCACACACTGTACACCAAAGTGGTTACCCCTGTTGTTAATGTTGTTGTTGTTGTTGCTGTTGTTGCTGTTGTTGTTGTATTTCTCAGGCAAATTGCAGGTTGTTGCTCGGATTTGCATGTCAATTGCCGGCGTTTAGGCCGCCTCAACACCCACGGCAATGTTCCGTGTCCATTTGGTGTTTGTAGTCAACTGGCCAGTATAACTATGTACATATACACATGAGTGTAGGTGTGGGTGTGCGTGTGTGTGTGGTTGTGTGGGTGTGTGTCCCTCTTCTCGCCTTGCTGTGCGTTGCGTATGTCGCCTGCGGTTGTTAGAGCTCCGATTTTAGTTGCTGTGTTTGACACTTATTTTATACTCCTTACCCACTCAAAATGGGTTAACAGGGTATCAACAAGTTGTGCGAACCCATGTAACACAGATGCTCGTTTCAAATATATATTCTTGATCAGCATTAACAGCGGAGTCGAGCTAACCATATATTTATCCCATTTTTAAAATGTTGGGTTTTTCCCCCGCACTGCCGAAAATCGTTTTATAAACACAATATTAAAGCTATAGCTTTGAATTTTTGTATACATATGACTCAGTCTACTCTTTACTTTGCTTCCAAATTTCAGAGGGATTGGTCAATAAATTCTGAAGTTATTCAAGATCATTTGCACTGTGTATGTATGTATGTATATGTATGTGGGTGCAGAGTATATGCTGGTCGATCCCTCTCGACTAGAGCTCTTACTTGTTTATTTTTCATTCTTTCGGGGGTGGCAGCCATGTTTGATTTAGCGTTCAACGTTGCATGCACCCGTCTTGAAATGTGTGATGTGTGTGTGTGTGTGTGTGGTGGTGTGCGAGTGTTTTCTGCAATTGACGTGAACTTTGCCCATTATCTGCCTCACTGAACTACAACCACACACATACATACCTACACACACACACACACACACACGCACACCCAGCCAAGTTTCAATTGGGCATCGCGTTTCCTTTTTTGATTTTATTATTTTATATGCAATTATTGTGTCGAATCTATAAGTGTTTATCGTGAGCACCTGTGAAATGCTGTCAAAAGTTTTTGCTAGCAACAGGATAAGTATAAGTTAATGGAAAATAAATTCGAATGCTAGTTATAAATAATTACTACGGCTAATTTGGTGGGCTAGTACAAGGGGTTGGGAAATTACACCAAAACTTTGATAGTTAGGAGAAGGCTCTAGAGAGTATTTATATCTTTAATACGCGGAACAACGAATTGTTATGAGATTAAATCAAATAAATATGAATTGAAGGGTATCTATAATATTTATGATGGTTAGTCGTAGTTGGAAGTTCTGACAAATCAAATCTAATTGGATATTTCGCAATGCTTTTCCCGAAATTTGGGTAGATATTAAATATCTCACACCTTTATAGTTGGAGTCTTCGGATGAAGATAAAGATTCGATGGAAAATATTCTTTCTAATTTAAAAACTTAAATGGGTAAAAATGTAAAAATGTTCTTGATCTAAGTATGGTATACAACAAACCAAATTTGGTGTTACTAGAACTTATAGTCATACGGATGGACAGGCAGATAGAGATATCTACTCGGCTGTTGCTGCTGTTCAATAAAATATATATGCAGGTAGTTCTTACTTATAATGCTGAACACCAATCCAGACGCACACAAAACAATATATTGCTCATAATTTAAAGGCACTTGAAGCCTTAATTACCAGAAGCTTGAGCGGTCACTCATTATCTGTAGTTTGGTTATTGTGGTCACTCTGTTTTCATTTGTTTGCTAATCAAAAATACAAACAATTGACATATAACAGACATCGTACTGTGAATTTGGACCGCAATCATTAGCCATTGCCCCCAAACATGGGTTGGCCGCAAAACTTGAAACGCAATTTCGATTGAAATGAGATTCATTTCGATGCCTGCCTTTGACGCCATGGATATTAGAGATGAGCGTTGTTTATACATTTCAGTCACAGCAGTAACTAGTTGTATAAGAAGCTGTGACTATGCGGCTTGCAAAAACCATTTAAGAATAGCAGCATTTCAGTTTGTTCATCTTTCAGTCGAATTCTATCATCTGATGAGACTTGGACAGATATCGATACATTTTCTGGACTTGATTAGATAATATGCTGTATTATTGTGAATTATTATTATTATGTATTATGTAGCATTGTTGTACTTTCGCTTGTCAAGTTTCTGAGAACCTGTTACTCGCGATATTTCGTTACAGGTGCCAGTCACAGCGAGCCAGTCACAGGTACGATGTTATCGCTCAGGTCTAATGGATATTGCGAGTGGAGAATGAGAATCAGACACTGAATTTGAATGGGCACAAGGATGGGCCCGGTGATTTCGTGGGATGATGAGCCGCTAATGAATAGCAGAGAAAATCGCATTCAATGTCGCCAGGCTGTCATCTTGGGCGCACCATCTGACTGCCCCCATTGACAAAATCAATAAAAACCTTGAAATATTTGACACTTGCCAATTTACAATTTACAATATACAATTTGCATTTTGCTTGATTTTACTTATTATTGAATCGCTTGCTCTTAAATAATAAAAATATTATTATTACCGTTTGGATGCGCAAAAAAATAGAACATTTTTCGCAAACACTCGTATCTCTTAATGATTTTTATTTAATATTGCTTTACATTTTGTGAATACTACGACTTTGTTGCAATGTAGTCGTACTCGTACTATGTACTACAAGAGACTATAAGTTTTGGTTTTCGTATAGTATATGCATTCTTAAAGCAAAACTAAGCCAAACAGACTTGGAGCTGGAGTATTACTGTCTATAGCGATGGTTTGTTAACTGATTTATATAACTTGGCTAAGAAACCATCGAAGCTAGGAATTTGACACTATTAGTGATGGCAAAAAAAAACATTCATCGATTATTGAATCATATGATTCATTTAAGCCCAGAGATTATTAATCGCAATTAATCAAAGAAAAATGAAATTAATCGATAAATTAAATGGTTTTTATCAATTTGTAGCAATTCTTGCAATTTTTGATATTTAACATGTTAATGCTGATGCATATTTGTTGCGTTTCTGCAATATTTTAGTTGCTTTGCACACAATCGGCACTGCACTTGCTTTCCATTAATTTTGGAATAATATTTCCACACCTTGCAATATGTTGATGCCATAATCAATCTTTGCAAACTAAATAGTGATGTGATTATTTGCGCACATAATCGCTTAACGATTTAATTAATCGAAATCCATTTTGCGATACAATTAAATCGTGAAACGAGATAAAATAATCGATTAATGCGTATCATATGATTAATCGTGCCATCACTAGACACTATGTTTGTATACTTCCCGATAGACCTCAAGTGAAGTGGAGTATATCAGAAAATGCTGAGTTTTATTAACAAAATGTGTTTACCCAATACTGCAGTATACATATGTATATATTTTGTCATTAAACTGCGCAAAAAATAAAATATTTTGATTTTCTTTTAAAAAAAATGCCGGGCTGCCTCCCTTGCCCCTTTTGCTTCGTTCCACACGCTTTCATTATTAAAATATCGTCCGCTTGAAATAAATTCAGAGAATCCGCAATAAGTCCCATTGAATATGCACGGCCTGTGGATCGGGATTGCATATTGATTCAGTCACAGTGACTGCTTTTAATAACTGGCCAGAGCAAATAAGGCAAATAGACTACTATATTGTATGCAGTTAGACTCTACTATATATATAGTATATATATTTTATTCATTTTATGCGCTTGTATGCTTATTGCCAATGAAAAATCCATTGGAACAGCGCAAAATGAAAAATTATCTGCACGTCGTCTCGTTTGTGATTGCGATTAATGGTGCCTGGTCTGCAATTGGTAGCCGGGATTGAAATTGGTATTGGGATTGAGACTGTGGGAGAGACAGTGCTTCTGTGTGTGGCCGCAAGGGAGTGAGGTGCGGGGGATACACCAACTGCCAGCTGACAGCTGCCAACTGCCAACTGGCAACTGCCAACTGGCAACTGGCAACTTGAGCTCTAAGCTTTCCAGCAAATGGCAACAACTCGAGAAAGGATTTCGAGCTAATGAATATTAACAATGCGGAGAGAGCTGTGGGTGGGTGTGGGGCAGGGGAGCACAGAGATTCGATGCATTTGCAATGGTAAAAGCAAAACCAACAAGCTGCCTGATGCACGGCCAGAGCAGGGCAAAGGGGTGAGCCGGACTGGGAGGGCGGGGCTGGCATTCAACAATAAACGAGCGTCGTTGCCAACGACATTAATATTCTTAATTGGCATTAAGCGTTTTGGCTGGAGAGTATTTGAAAATGAAACGTTGAGTGGGCAACAGGACGCACAGGACGCACAGGACGCACAGGACACACAGGACGCACAGGATGCAAAGAGCGCGATGGCGGCAAGGGGGGTAAGGGAGACACAGGATGAGCGGCTGAGCCGTAGGGAGGACGAGCACACGCAAAACGATTGCAAACATTTCAATAAGAAATACGGAAATACGCGTTGGCGACTCTTCAATAGGAATTATCTGGCGTGGGCTATATGCATACATACAAACATACCTACTTATACTTATATACAGAATATGTTGAAGCGAGTTTGAGGCAGGGAGGGGCAGGAGCGTGGCATAGGGGGTAGGGGCGTTAGGCAATGGCGCAGTTTCCATCAAAAGTTCGCAGACAACGTGAAGAAGCAGATCAAATGTTGAAAACGGCTGTCGATGGTGGTAATAGAATCTGTACTGGGCCTGGGATTAGGTCGAAAGTCCTGCAGGAGTCGAAAGAGACTTTTTGATTTCGCATTCAGATTTTGTTGTTGGGCCAAAAAGTTATACAATAATTAGCCAAGCTGATGGTAAAATTTGAAAATGAAGGCAATTGGTTGGTCGAAAAGCCAGCAACTGAGCTAGGAAGTGACTTTTTGAATAGGACACTGAATAAAGCATAGAAGTAAATACGAATATCTGGGTTGTAAGAGAGAGTGGAAAGGTAGAATAGCAAATCAAAAGTAGCGAAAAGCAGACAAGCCTTAAAGAGATTTTCAAAGTGACAGAATTTATGTACAGGATACACTTTTTGTGAGCAAAATTCAAGAATTTGTCTATCAGCAGCAGAAATCAAAGCATTCAGCAGGTAAAATCATGTATCAGATAACATTGATCATTGCTAGAAATTCTCTACTGAGTGCGACCTATGTTTGGTCTAATATTTCTCTAATATAGCTTCAAAGCTATAGATTTTTAAGTTCAAGCTATCAATACTGTAGCTATGTAAGCGATATCTACTGCGATGGATGGATAAAGTGCAATTCTATATGGGAAATGACAGCTTAAGCTATAGATAGCGTCGTTTCTCTGTCATCATTACATAGTCAATAGTTAAGTATCAATTATGCATGGAATATGAGCCAAAAAGTAGTAGTAGTTTTTGAATAAAGTATTCAAGAAGCGAAACCAAACGTAAATACTGATAAATGCTTTAAAAAAAAATACCAGAAACAAGATAGAACGGCTATCTTCGGGGTACCGAAGCTATAAACCCTAGCAGGAATCAATTGTTATACAAAACGTATCTTATGGTCCGATTTTGATAAGATTGTAGTAAACTATTTCAAGTATAAAAGTATAAAAAAGTTGTCGACGGATCATTCCTATGACATATGTACTGCCTGCAGCAAAAAGAAAGGTCTGTGCCAAGTTTCATTACGATAGTTTCAAAACTGAGAGACTAGTTCGCATAGAAACAGACGGGCAGACGGACGGACATCGCTATATCGACTCGGCTATTCATGCTGATTCATAATATATATACCTAATTGGGTCGGAAACGCCTCCTTCAGTTCATTACACATTTCGAGACAAATTTATAATACCCTCTAGGGTATAAAAAGCTGTAATCTAAGTTGACTTCTACTAGGCATTTGGCCAGAAACCTAAGTTTTAGGAGGCTTTATCTTAAATTTGTTGTTTTTGCTATATACTCTGCTTGGACTTTTATGTGTGTGCAAACAGAAAAGCAGAAAAGAACATGGAAACAGTTTTCTAATCTATTGCACAATGAATTCTTATCGCTGGCGGGGAAACTTATGAATGAATTTTTAAGCAGCGAGCAGAGAAATCAAATAACAGCAACAAAAAACTGTCTCGTGACTCCGATGGGGCTAAGGAATGGAGAATCTTATCCTGATTTTATTAGTTTGGAAAATGCGCGAAATGCAAAAGCCAAAAGATGCAGGATGAGAAGAGCGCAGGAAAACTATATCATTTAGTTTGTGAATATCAAAAAGAAAAATCAAAGTAAATGTTATGGCAGACACATATATTAGTTTGTTCAAGCACGACTATATACATATATCTATATAAGTATATATAAATTGTTGTTTTGGCGCGTTTTGCAAATTTTGTTGGCGACGCTGGGCTTTTTTTTCTGTGTTTTTTTGGCTTTGCTGTATTTTAATTTACGTTTTTCGTATTTTAATTGAAATACTTTATTTGCCTTTTGTTGCCGTCGACGTCGTCGTTGTTGTTGTTGTTGTTGTTGTTGCTGTTGCTGTTGCTGTTAATTTCATTTTGCTAAAAATACTTAAGTTAATTATAAGAAACAGCAGCAGCAACAACAAGTCGAGCATTTGAAATCTAAAACATGTGTGTGACTTGATATTTATTTTTAACATCGTTTTCTGTATTTTTGTCTTCACTTTTCATATATTTTAATTTTAGTTTTTTTTAATCATTTTTTTGTTTGTTTGTTGGCAGGTTGGGGGCAGTTGGTGTGGACGTGCCTCGTGCCTCGTGCCGCGTGCCGCGTGCCTCGTGCCCCAGGCTGTGATTAAAATTAACAATTTTATGCAGTCATAAATTGCCACTGGATATTAGTTGGCCGTAAATTGCAAATTTACAATTTTTGGCTCACTGGGCGTATGCGCAATATGCCGGCCCCCCAACTCAAATTCTGGGGGCGTGTGCGTCTTGGCTGCCTGCCCTGTGATATATATTATATTATATTCGTTTTTCTTTTCTTTTTTTGGCGCAGCTGCCATGCAAAAACAACAACAACAACAACAGCAACAACCACGTTGACGCTGGCTAGCGCCAAAGCCAAAACAAAATTAAAACTAAAATTTTTACAATAAATCAAACAAAGTAGACGAAATGCGATGTTGTTGTTGTTGTTGTTGTTGTTGTAGCTGCGCTCGTTTAAACGAGTGCGAAATTCTTTAAATGTCATGGCTGGCAGTTAGCCTTTTGGTTCACATGCCACGCCCAGACGATCGCCCCCAACGCCCCCAAATGCTCGTCGCAAAACTATTGCGACGCTGAACGCTTTTTGAGGCATGCAACATGCGGTTGCAATGAGAATGTTGATGCGGCATGCCCGAACTGAACCGAATTGAACTGTAGTAGAACCAATTGATTGGTTCAGTTTTGGTTCGCAAGCTAGAGAGCTGTATGATATAGTAGTGTTCCGATCGATCAAATTTGGATATGCATATGAATACTGAAAACCAAATAGTTTCTCAATATACAATATTATTATTATTGGTGCGACCTATGTGATCTATTGTACCCTCTTCTGAGCTATCTATTGCATGAATGCAAGAATTTCAGTTGGGTCGAGAGTACCATCTGATTTTGTTAAAAGTTTGCCAACTTATAAAGAACATAGTGAAGCTCGGAATTGTTGAATGTTGTCAAAATATCTTCATAAACAATCAAGTTTTTGATACAACTGAATTCTCGAGCGATCCTCACAGCATCAACTATTTGATATACATAGTAATCACAACTGGTTGATACAGACATCGTCACTGCGTCGAAAGGAATCCGTTCTAGTGTTCCTAGTTTGTTCAAGCTCAACTCTGAAACTTAGAGAGCCTTTCTTGATTCAGGCTCAATCTGATCAAGAATATATATACGTGGAAAAGCCTGCCTTACAAATATTGTTTATTTTACATTATTATGCCCTATGAAATATGTCAATATTTGAATGATTAGAACCAACCCAATTTATATTATTATAGATTGCTTACGTCTATTGTTGTATCTTGTATTGACTTTTTAACATGATTTAATCAATTTTTATCAGGACCACAAAATTTGCTGATATACAAACTGATATTTCAGTTATAGTGAAGTATTATACTCTACGGCAAACAAACAAAGACACTGTATCCAAAATCTCGGCAACCGAACTCCAACATAGTTCAAAATACTATATTCAATTAAACATAAGTTCAGTTTTTCTTTTTTAACATAAACCAACCTGAACCTCAACGCGACAATAAACAATTCTACAGTAAACCGAGTTTTCCTGTTCCTATCTACATATGTCTAAATTACCAAACTTTAATGTAACCTTAAGGCCAAGCCACAGATCGAATAGAAAATATGGATTCCTGATCAAGAATAAGATATGTATACTAGAGCTCGTCAATATTGATGCTACTAACGGTAATATCAAGATCTTTTGTAATGGTGGAAATCGATATATTGAAAAGTGTTAGTGGGCCGTAAGAAATCCAAAAAGTAAGTTTTTAATATGTTCATATTTGCTTAACAATCAAATTCTGATCGATAGTCTAATTTCATTGGAGTTATCGAAAATATCGATACTGTGATTATCGATATTTTTACCTCAGAGGGCACTTTGCCGGCCCTCGCCACATTGACGTAATTTCCAACACTTTTAAGGTAGTAAAACAGACTGGAAACAAAGTATACCGCAGTCGGTTACTTCCAACTGCAACGTTGTTCTGACTTGTTTCGTTTCGAAGTGTGGAATCACTTTATTGCTTGTTTTGCCTGTTAGCAAAAATATATTATTTAATATGATCTAATTGAATTATAAATGCAAATAAACAAACCGAACGAGAACGGGATGGAAAGGGGAATGGGAATGTGACACGAACGAACAAACTTAACGAACGAGATTCGTTTGTTCAATAAAATAAGTTAACCAATTCCATGAATTCAACAACAATTTAAAAACAGGCAACTCTTCACATAGGCTCTATATCACATCGTATTGTATCGTCTTTGATTTTGCAATTTCAAATTGATCGATCAATTAAATAAAATAAAACTAGCCCAGCCGGCGTATTGCAATTGAATAATTGTTGCGAGGAAATGTTGCAAATGGCAATTAACCCATCCCCGGACATGGGATCGAGATCGGGCTCTTTGACATTTTCCAATGGCTGTGATTTTACATTTCTCTTCTTCTTTTTAATTGCACATTCTCTGGCTGCAACAACAACACTGTCAATAAATTACATGTAATTTCAATTGATATGTTTGACATCTATTTATATTTATCACACAATAAAAAAATAGATAAAAAATAATAAATAATAAAAAAAGGAACACGGCTATAATAACAATATCTTTTTTGCGACACACACGAATTTTTTTTTTGCATTTTTTACATTTTTTACATTTGCCTCTATGGCTTTTCCATAGTGCACGTATTTATTATATATTAAATTATTTGTTGTTTATTATTTTTATTTTATTTTTTCGGGCTCTCGACGCTTGTGGGCTTTGGCGATCGGGCGCGCGGGCGGTGGGTTGTACTACGCTGCGGCTCTTTACGGTTCACGTTCACGTTCTTTTTGCTGGCTGGCGGCGTCCAACCACACACGGCAACTGAGGCAGCGATCAGACGCCGAGCAGCAACAGCAACAGCAGCCGTAGCCGTAGCCGCAGCTGTAGCCGCCGCCGCCGCCGCCGCAGCAGCAGCCAACAGTTTGGCAGTGACGTCGACGTCGGCAGATCACCAAGTTGGCGCTTTGTCACCTCTGCTGTGGTGAGTTTTGTGTGACGTTGTGAATATTGTTGTTGTTTGTTGTTATTCCTCTTCGGCTTCCTCTTTGCTCTGTGTGTGAAACGGGCAGATACATACATACATACATACATACATAGATCTCTTTGCGGTCTGCTTTAATATTTCCATGGTGACATTTTTAGCTCTGCCAGCGTCGCAGCATTGCGCTGCTTTGTCTCGCTTTGATTGTTCGCTGACATTTTTCGCTTTGTGCCTTTAATTTGCATTTCAATTTTGTTGTCGTTGTCACTGTCTTTGTATTCGGGAACCCTCCCCCACCCCCTCCATAACGCACACGCGACTGACGAACTGCCGATTGACGATTGACGATGACGTAGTTGCCGCGCAGAGCTGCCAGACAAAATTAAACACGAGCAAGAAAGTACAGCAATCATCGGGGTGCCGAAGATCAAATACCCTTTGCAGAGATGCTTCAACTTGCCCCCTCACAGCCGTACAGAACATCAAGAAAAACAGCTGTTTTCGGAGTGCCGATGGTATATAGCCCTGCATATAAGTTTTTCGGAGAAAAACTCAATTAACTGATCGTTCCTATGTCCGTTAGAAGATATAGTGATCGGATTTTGACTGAACTTTTGAAGAGCAGAATAATACCCTCAAGTGGTGAGCTTCTCTGGAATATAAAGTGCAGAATGCTCTTAACGACATAACACGACTAGTAGATACCCTGTTATCCAGCCGAATATCATTAGTTTGAAATTATCTAAACTTTTCATTTTTTAATCTATCCGCGTTATTTTTTAACGAGCGGGAAAATACGAGATTTTGAATTTATTGAAAATCAGTACACTTTAGCTTGCCAGCTATTGATATCGATAATATCGATAAACAAGAAAAGGGTGCCTAAGAAATTTCCGAAATTGGAAAGACCTCCCTGAAAATTGGGTTATTTATGTAAAAATATGTTCATTTTATATTACTACATTGAATTGTAAAATAAAAATCGTATCGATATGAAAAAGACACAAAAGTGGCTAGAAAATACAAAACTTTCGATAAAATGTCTAATATGATAGTTTTTGCATAGTATGTACGACATACCAAGTTTCATGCTTTCAGTTCTATTAGTTTCTGAGATCGATGGGGATTATACAAACGCACACAAAGGTGATAATGATGGAGAACAAACGTACGTTTAGTTTGCATTGCATTGAGATACCCTTTATACAAATTTCAATGGAAATAAAATGGGAATAGCTGCCTTGTTGTTTCTGCGTGCGTCAGCAATCCGGAACTGGAACTCCTCGAGCATCTGCTCTCGACAGCGCGGACAACATCGATAGCATTAAGATAGACAGTTTTATGGTCTAGCTGAAAAGTCAGTGGCCATCATAAGTCAATCAAAGTGCATCCCTGCACATTCAAAATTCTAGATCAACACTTACCTCATCATTTCTATTTATAATCCAATATCGAACAGAGTGCGCAAATAAAATCAATAGCTTATTTGAAATTGTGCGGCAGTTATCCCAAAATAGAATTTAAATTCTTGAGTTTACTCGAGTTCACAAGTTATAATCTACATTTTAATCAGTCTTCATACCATATCTCAGTAATGTGCATGGCAAAACTGCATACAAATCTAACCAATCTCTTTTGAAATAAAGCTAGATAAATATAGATTGATCTTTAGACGCTTATGTCGGTCAAAATAATATTGATTTTCACTTCTAAAGCTTCATCAATTGAGGACGACAAAATATTTATTTGTGCCCCATGTGATTTTGTTGAAGCAGAATTTTAAAATATAAAATATCTACATGTATATTTTGGAAGAACGATTCTAGATTTGATTTTAATGGGACTGTTATGTCATAAATATAATTTATGTTACTTATTTTTGATCACATGATTTCATGCAGTTTCAACGGGGCTATCAAAACATTGCCGACTCATTAAATTATTATAAAAATCACTCAACTAAAACAAATCGTTTATGATTTTAGGATCCGGCATGAGTACAATTTAATGCATGTGTGTATTTAAGATTTTCAATATATATATTCAAATTTCGTAAAATCACTTTTAATGGATTTTTACATTCATTTTGGTAAATTGCTCTATTTTCTTACAACTCAAAGAACTTAGTCAAAACTGAACCGATTTATATGCGGATGATTTCTTTTGATAATATTTGGTCGATTAGATTTATATTTTATTCCTTATTTAAAATAAATGTGTGTCAAGTTTTGTATTATTTTTTTAGTTTTTAGAACCAAAAATTCTCGAAATTTCAGACTTATTCGCTTGCAGATTTCAAACGCTATCTTTAAGCTTATTCTGAGGCAGTCCATTCTTTGGTTCTGACTTAGATCAGAACATAACAAACCAAAGATATAGTACTACTTATACTATAACCTTTGTTTCACGCTGAACTCAGCTGAGGAAATACATTGAACATCAGAAAGAATGAACAAAACTTGGACGTTGAGTATAAAATATAAAATATATATAAAGTATTGAAGTATCGAAGTCGTATCGTTAGTCTTCACTTATATAAAGGTATGCAAAAATGTGCGGTGTCACGCTCCCGAATAATGAAGTTTTATCTATGAATCAGCTTGACGGCTTGAGGTACAAATGGGGGCACACTGAGTAATTAGATGTACATAAATTAAAATAATCATTAAACGCGTATCGGAGAACAGGCAAAGTGTGCGAATTGTGAGCCTTTTAAAAATCACATGCAAAATACTCTGTTTATTGTCTGAAAGTTGTTGTTGTTCATGACAACTGTTGCGTTTGTGTTTGTATTTGACTCGCATTTTGCTGCTGTTGAACTCTTTGGTGTGACACGCGGCGTATGATTAATGTGCTTGTGGCCCGGCCATATTAGCCAGGTCAGCAGACATAATCAGTTTTTGGCTGCTGCTGCGGCTGCCACGCCCATCGCCGTTGCCGCCCCACAAATCTAGCGTCTCTGGAGCTTATGGTAATTTAGATGCCTGCAATTCTGAGGAACTCCGGGGAGCGTTTTCATAAAATGGCTCGTATATTCGCCATTGTCATAAAAGTGAAGTTAACTTTCTGCCTTGTTATTACTGTTTGCCACTGTTGTTGCTGTTATTATTATTATTATTATTATTAGTATTGTTGTTGTTGCCCAAGGGAGCCAAGCAAAAAACCACAATAATGGCCTTCCAAATTGCCTGAATGAGCCGCCTACCCAAAAATGAATCAAAATAACAAAAAATTTTAAATGTCGAGAACTGGGACGTGGGGGAAGAGTTCAATTGTTGGTCGATTGGTTAGCTGGTTGGCTGGTTGGTTGGTTAGATGTTTAGATGGATGGATGAATGCGCTGCCGGCATGCGTAGCATGATTAAATGATTTTATAATATTTTCCATTTTATTGAGCAAAAGGTCGCAAAATTAGACATATCATGGGTTGGGGGGCAAACCCAGCCCCTTGCCCGGATAGACCCACTCCGGTTCGTTACAAGGGTGGTGGGGTTGGGGTTTGGGGTTTGGCTGGTAGATAGACAATAACATGTCACGCTTGGGCATCGTAAATCAAAAATCAACTTTATGATGGCCATTGGCATTCGCTTTGGGGCTTTGGGTGCGCAAAATGCGAATGCCAACTCAGTTGCTAATAGACCCAACAAAGGAATCATGATAAAAATAAAAAATATATGTATGTGCACAAATTGTGATCATAAATGGGCATACGAGTGTACCCCCTGCCCGTCAACCCAATTCCCCATACCCACGTAATCACATGAATCGGAAATTAAAAAGGAAATCTCTCGTCTGTTAATACTCGTACATATGTATTCCAAATGGGTATTTTTTGTACCCTGGCTTAAAGCTATTAACATTTTTCGAATTTCAATTCAGTACTTATCTGTGCAAATTAACTTTTGTTAATGGCAATATAAATGGAGTTAACCAGTGTGTACATACCTGTGAAATAGAAAAAAGAAGCACATTAGTAAATACAGGCAACACTGGTAAGGTTTTTCAAATAATCGAACTTAAAAATTAACTAAGTAATATTTAAAAGTTAAAGAAATACACATAATAAAAGTTATATTGAAACCAGTATCAAAAACAAAACACTTTCCACCAGAAACTAAAGATTTACAAAAGATTTTAATGGTTCTTACTTTAACCATAAATAAGATATTTCTGATATAAGTTAATCGATAAACTTGATAGTCTGAGATCTGTACCTTCTATATTCTCAAAGAGGTTAAATCTTAGTTTGTAGCTTAAAACATATTGAAAAGAAAACAACAGTAAATAAGATTAATCGATTAACACACTCGATAGTCACCAAATCATAAAAAGCGAAAAAAATCGATGATGACAAGCCAAAAAACAAAAATAGTGACATCGAAACCATCGATAATGGCATCAATATTATCGATAATACCAGCGATTATTCCGATAGTCTAAAGTAACACAGACCATGGGCGCTTAATGAAACTTTTCTGCAACAAATGAATGAAATGTCTCTAAAAGTCAAAACAAATACAAATCAAAACAGCATAAAGGCTTTTAACTTATGGAAAGAACATGTCCGTAAAAAGCTTTTAAGTTAGAAATTTGGCAAAGCATAACGCAGGACAAATTATACAAACTGAGGACAAGTAATTTCACTTAAATCCCTTGCCCAAACCATTTATTATTTTATACCCATTTGATTTACATTTAAATGCTAGAAAACGGAGTTTGAAAAATAAATAAAAAGAAATATGTACTATAAGAGTATGCAACAAAACAAAAAAAATAGAACTAGCCGCTTAACTTGGCCATCTGTTGCGAAAGTTGTCTTTTTCAGCCTGATTAACTCTGAGGCCTGTCACAAAACTCATATTCATCTATCTATCTAAGCAAGTTTGGACAACGGATTAACCATATTTGGCAAAGGCCCAGACTCCGTTCTGCTGGCTTACAAATTGCCCACAATTGGCCACAGAGGCAACACTCGAAGTGAAGCTGTTCAGAGTCCTGTTCGACTGTCCGTCTGTCCGTCTGTCTGTCTGTCTATCTGCCCGTCAGTCCATCCGTCTTTCCGTGTGTCCGTCTGTCTGTCTGTCTGTCCAACTGTCGCCTGTCCGCCCCGTTTGCTTAGCTGTCATTTTGGGCAACAGGACACTTTGTTTGAATGTTATTTATGAGCTACTTTTGTTGTAATTCAAGGAAATCGCTTGACTGAGCCTCTTTTTCAACAACGTCCACCATAATTTATGCATGCGCCTGCCTGCCAGCCTGCCTGTTTGAGGATGGACTCCCATCTTCAGGGGTTTGAATTGGGGCTGTGGAGTGGATTCTGGTTCTTGGATTGTGCCCGGGTCCAGTCAATGACCGTGCGCTGCGTGTGAATTATGAAATGCTTCCATTTCCAACATGTTATTGTTCTTGGGCGACTTCTTTTCTAATTAGGCCTAAGCCGCGAGCCTTCTCTCGCTCATCGCTGGCATCACATGTCGCAACACTGGGCAACACGTGCGGGGGGAAGCCAACTGCCAAGCGAGCTAACCGAATTATAAGCCAAAACCAACTGTCATAATAATCTAGGCCGTGTTCAGCCATAACCCCGGTACCGCTGACACAGTAGGTACAGTAGGGCTGAAAAGTAATAAAAGTGGACTACTCCATCTTTGCGATAAAGATAGTTCAACTGTCGATAACATCGATAGACAACGTAAATGGGGTTATTTTATTCATACATAAGCATGTATACTTCCTATAAGAATGTATATCCTTGCAAAAGGTGCTAGGAACGAAACGTTTCCGACCACAGGGATATATATATTCCGCATCCCAAAGATAGCTGATATTTCTTATTGTCTTGCCGGTTCGATAGCATCGTTGCCAAGCTACATAGCATACATCTCTATAATATACTCGGTACTGTACTAAGAACCCATTCCATCAGATGAGACTAGTGACCTAGTATGATATCGATAATAATGATATCGGTTATTTTCATTTTTAAAATTAATCAATCATCAAATATAAACATTCTTTTTTTAAATAATAGCCTAAGTTAAATCTTAATCCAAAATGCTTAAAGTTATCAATCAAAAAAATAATAAAAATTGTATTAATTATTAGGACCTTAGTATTCTGTAACAATCGTCAATTGTTTTGGTGAATACTAGACCAAACAGAGAAAAACATAAAGAACACAACACAACATGAAAGACAACAAAAAATATATATAGCCATGTTCTGAATTGGATTTTCAAGATCAATTCCACAGATGAGGAGTGTTAGGAGGAGTGTGTTTTTGGAACAGGATATAAATTCAACACCCTAGACGGTCCCAAAACTATGCTGTACCTATTTTGTGTGGAATTGATTCGAGAGTGGAATCCAGAACAGGCCTATGGAGAGTTAGGAGCATAACATACCCATCCGCATAGAGGCCAGCGGCACCGTTGCCTCCAGTCATTGCCAGCGCCTTGTAGCGGGCCTGCTGTTCGGTGGGCAGGACAATGTCCACGGATCGGGAGCGTGTAGCATTGATGTTCGGCACAGTGAGAAAGCAGCCATCGGCGGCGGGTTGCAACTCCTCGGTCTTGACACCGGATGAGAGCTTCGAGAAGCACGAGTCCACTGAGGCGGCACGATCTCGCTTCAGATCTGGCACCGCTAGATAAATATCCCGCACGACAAATGCAGCGGCGGCATTGACAACGGCCGCAGCATTGGCAGCCGTTGGGGAGCCGTGGCTGGCAATGGTGGAGGCATCATCTTGCGAATCGGACGTATCAACTGATGACTTGTTGTCTACCTCAGCATGCGCAACATTCTCCAAAGAGTTGCCGGTTGGCTCCACAAAGATCGCCTCCTGTCGCGATATGGAGCGACGTCTGGGACGCATTGGTAGGCCCATGGCAGCGCCGGCATCGTCAGCATCAGCGCTGGCGCAGTTGACGGCATGCATGGTGGCGCCACCGGCGGTGGCAATAGCCGGTAGAGTAAGCGCTGCAGCTGCTGCGGCTGCTGTGGCACCCATACGCTGATATCCCATTGTCGGTGCCGGCAGCGGTAGCTCCAAAACCGGACTGGCCCGTCGAACGGACAGGCCGCCATGCATCGGCACGGGCGAAATGGGCGGCGAGCTGGGATCAATGGGAAACGCATAGTTGGGTAACGGTGGATGGTCGCCATTGGTCGGCGACAGGGTAAACGTAATGCCGCACGGAGCTACCTGCTGCGGTGGTAGCAGTGTATTGCCAAAATGTGGCGAACCCCGATTAGAAGGCTCCGATTCCTCATCCTCGGAAGTGGTCATCGAGCTGCCAATGGTATGACGACGCATTTGGCGCGGCAAACGAGCACGCGACTCTTCAATGCTGCTGCCCATGCTCAGATTGGACATGCGTATGTCCATCTCATCGGCGGCATCATCATCCAATTCAGTGCCACCGCTAGCTTCCTCTGCTTCCGCATCGGGCTCCACCTCCGCGTCCGCCCCCGCCTCTCGCTCCACGTTAGCAATAGCACAAGCACCCTCCTCCTCCCCCTCAGCATCCGCACCAGTTGGCACATCCGCCTCAGCATCGTCGTTTTCCAATGTCTCGGCAATTTCCTCATCATCGCTCTCCTCGGAGCTGGTATAGCTATAGCTGAGGGTTGTCAGCTCACGGTGATCAATGAAGTAACGTTGCTCGGCGCTCATCTGCCGCTCGTACTGCTCCACATAGTGGCAATGGATACACGGCGGCGGTGTCTTCGTTGACGAGCTGCGGCGTGCCTTTAGCCGGCGCGGCACATCCAGAAAGGCGCCGGAATCATCGCTGCCCACCGATGCGACTGCTGAGTCGAAGCTGTGCGAGCGTTGGGAATGCGCAGCCTGCGGCACCTGCAAATAGCCGCCCTCCGAAGACCTCTCCTCCGCGGATGAGGACGATCGCTGCTTCAGCAGATGCGACGTTCCCCGCTGCGTCTCCAGCTGCATCTCATCAAATGAGGCGGAGCGCACCTGAGGATGACAAGCGTACAGAGAGCCGATAATGTGGCTGCTTACACAGATCGTGAAGTCAGAACACAAATAATGGAAAGAGAGAGAGAGACAGAAAGACAAAGACAAACAAAAGGGGCATGCAACAACAACACAAATGAGACAAAGGCAACAAAAATTATGCAGAAAAAACACACTAATAAGAAAAACGATAAATTATCGATTACATTATTATAATTATTATCGATAACTAGTGATGGATTAAGCATCCATGATTATAAGTCGAAAATATCGATGCAACGAGGCATCGAGTAAGTTAACTTCGAACTTCATCACTACAATAGACAAACGATAAATCGAGGAAATAAATCTTGACTAAACAGCGCGATAGAAAACATCGATTCATTGATGAACCGATGTTCGCGTACATCACCAAAATAAACAATATTTGCAGTCTATCGATAAGTGTGCAGGTGCAATTTCTAACAAAATCAATAAACAATGTACAATTTTAAAATTGGTTTTCGACTATTTTTAAATAATTATTGAAAATATAAAACCCATATAGTACATGGAAAACGAAAGAGACTAGTAATCAAAGGGGCATGCACGACCAACCCAAATGGAACAACAACAACAATAAAACAAAAAGCATTAAAACACACACTGAAAAACAAAACGATAAGTTATCGCATTGTCAGCGTCGTTATCGAGTACATATAAAATATATGTACTGCAATCGAAAATGTTTCATTTGTAACAACACCAAAGAATTACATTCGCTAATCGATACAGGGTTATCGAATAACTTCCAATAGCGTTATTTTTAACAATTATCGATAAGCAAAGCACTAATACAGTTGGTTACATGCGTTTATTAATCGATAAGAGTTTGTACAATTGAAAAATTGAAAAGCTAAGAAAACAACGAAATCAAAATAAATGACGTCCAAATGCAACATGTGCAATAAAAATCACGACACTTAGAAGAATGCATAACATATTGATGCCATGTAATCTATCGAAAAGCATATTGATAGCTAATCGATAAGACATTCATGTATCGATAGATCGCTTTGCTTTTTATACCTGCTTGGGCACCTCGAGGCTATTTTGCATTTTCATTTCAGCTCCGGTTGGAGTGCGCGAACGCGTAAAAGTTGTACGTAGACGATGCATTGTTCTTGGTTGTTGCTTGTTGCTTGGTAGAACTGGATGGGTTGTCACTATTGGTGGTTGTTGGTTATTAGTTGTTGGTTGCTGTTGGTTAGTTTTTTGGTTGTTGGGTGTTACGTCTTGATTGTTTAGTCTTAGTACTGATTGGGTGGTCACTATTCGTGTTTGTTAGTTGTTAGTTCTTAGGTTGGGTTGTCACAATTAGTAGTTGTCGATTATTAGTTCTTGGTTGTTTGGGTTGTCACTATTGGTGGTGTTTCCTATTGGTTTTTGGTTGTTTGGGTTGTCACTATTGTTGGTTGTTAGTTGCAAGTTGGCTGCTTGTTGTTAATGCTGGCTGGGTTGTCACTATTGGTGGTGTTGATTAATAGTTTTTGGTTGTTTGAGTTTTCACTATTGGTGGTGTTTCTTATTAGTTCTTGGTTGTTTGGGTTGTCACTGTTTTTGGTTGTTAGTTGCAAGTTAGCTGCTTGTTGTTAGTGCTGGCTGGGTTGTCACTATTGGTGGTGTTGATTAATAGTTCTTGGTTGTTTGAGTTTTCACTATTGGTGGTGTTGATTTATAGTTCTTGGTTGTTTAGGTTGTCACTATTTTTGGTTGTTAGTTGCAAGTTGGCTACTTGTTGTTAGTACTGGCTGGGTTGTCACTATTGGTGGTGTTGATTAATAGTTCTTGGTTGTTTGAGTTTTCACTATTGGTGGTGTTGATTAATAGTTCTTGGTTGTTTAGGTTGTCACTATTTTTGGTTGTTAGTTGCACGTTGGCTACTTGTTGTTAGTACTGGCTGGGTTGTCACTATTGGTGGTGTTTCTTATTAGTTCTTGGTTGTTTGTCACTATTTTTGGTTGTTAGTTGCAAGTTGGCTGCTTGTTGTTAGTGCTGGCTGGGTTGTCACTATTGGTGGTGTTGATTAATAGTTCTTGGTTGTTTAGGTTGTCACTATTTTTGGTTGTTAGTTGCAAGTTGGCTACTTGTTGTTATTGCTGGCTGGGTTGTCACTATTGGTGGTGCTTTTGGTAAGTTTCTGGTTGCTTGGGTTGTCACTATTGTTGGTTGTTAGTTGCAAGTTGGCTGCTTGTTGTTAGTGCTGGCTGGGTTGTCACTATTGGTGGTGTTGATTAATAGTTCTTGGTTGTTTGAGTTTTCACTATTGGTGGTGTTTCTTATTAGTTCTTGGTTGGTTGGGTTGTCACTATTTTTGGTTGTTAGTTGCAAGTTGGCTGCTTGTTGTTAGTGCTGGCTGGGTTGTCTCTATTAGTGGTGTTTCTTATAGTTCTTGGTTGTTTGGGTTGTCACTATCAGTGATTGTTAGTTGTTTCTTTGTTGTTAGCACTGGCTAAGTTGTCACTATTGGTGGTGTTGGTTAATAGTTCTTGGTTGTTTGATTTGTCACTAGTGGTGTTTGTTAGTTGTTTTTATAACTGACTGGGTTGACTCTATTGGTGATGGTTTTTCGTTGTTAGCACTGGTTTTCACTATAAGTAGTTGTTGGCTGTATGATGTTAGTACTGGCTGGGTTGTCACTTTCAGTTGTTGTTTAGTGTTAGTTGGTTGATTGTTGTTAGTACTGTTTGGGTTGTCACTATTGATGGTGTTTTGTTGTTATTACTGTGTTGTTTGTCCTTTGTACTGAACACTATTGATATTTGTTTTTAGAACTGGCTGGGCTGTCACTATTAGTGTTTATTGGTTGTTAGTTCTTGGTTGCTTAGGTTGTCACTATTGGTGTTTGCTGGTTGTTAGTTCTGAATTGCTTGTCACCGTTGGTGGTTGTTGTTTGTTAGTCGTTAGTATTGGTTGTCACTACTAGTCAACAACAGATGCTTGTCAGTTGTTTGTTGTCAGTATTTGCTGGGTTGTCACTATACGCGGTTGTTGGGTGTTAGTTGCTGCTTGTTGGATGTTACTTTGCCTGTTTATTGTTTAGACTAGCTGGCTTGTTGTTGGTTGTTAGTGCTGGTTGTCACTATTGTTTCTTGATGTATCTTACTTGTTTGCTCTTAGTACTGGCTGAGTTGTCACTTTTGATGGTTGACAATCTTAAGTGCTTGGTTGTTCGCTGTGATTACTTGCTGGGTATTCACAGTTGGTGGTTCTCAGTTCTTGCTTGTTGGTGGTTGTTAGTAAGTTTTTCTATTGAATTTGTTTGCTGGTTTAGTTGTTGCTGTTGCTGTCTTTGTTGTTGCTGGTGTTGCCGCTGTTGAATGGACTGACGGCTGCGTTTTGGACGGTTGCTTCAGCGTTGCAATTGTTGTTTGTTGCAGTTGTTGCAATTGTTGCAATTTGCTTGTTGTTTGCTGCTGGTATGTTGTCTAGCTGGTTAGTTATTGTTGTGTTTGTTGTTGTTGTTGTTGTTGTTGTTGTTATCGTTGTGCTATGGTTGTTGTTGCTTTTGTCGTTGTTTTTGTTGTAGCTGCTGAAGAACAACTTTTTATAACTAATTGTTGCTGCCTTGCTGCTAGAGTTGTAGCTAGTGTTGTTCTTGTTGTTGTTGTTGTTGTTGTTATAGCTGGCCAGATACTTGACAATTCCGATGCTCAATTCCATTTCGATGATTTGCTGCAAATTTTCATATGGCTTTTTGTATTTGTTGTACAATATTTGGTCTTAGCTTTCTTACTTGTATTTCGTTCTAAACGTTCTGGCCAACAATACAAACGCACAAAATGTTTACAATGTTTTTGTTGTTTTTGTTTATGTTTTTCTCTCGCGTTTTTCTGCCGGGCTACTTAAGTCGCTTTGTCGTTGTTATTGTTATTGTTATTGTTATTGTTTGTTATTGTTTGTTGTTGTTGTTCTAGTTGTTGTTGTTGTCGCCTATGATATTGCCGTTGCGGCTAAGAACGTTGGCCGTGCGCCGCCAACGCTCGACATCCAATTTCTTTTGTTGTTCTTATTTGTTTTTGTTTTTGCTTTTACTTTTAATTAATCAAAGTTTTTGCTATAGATTGCAATTTGTGCGAGGCAAAAAGGGTAGAAGAGAAAGAGAAGAGAAAAAGGGGGGAGAGAGAGAGAGAGAGCAAGAATTGATTACGTTAGTTTTTCACATTATAAAACATTTACTTTTTCATCGTTTACCCAATCATCCCGCCCCCCGTTCCTGCACCCGTTGCGCTGTCATTGTTCCGCAAAGAAGCAACAGCAAACAAAAAACCCGCTAAATTTACACCCTTCGAAATCTTGCTGACCAACACGAGCAAATAACCACAAATACACACACAAACAAACACACACACACACACACACACACACACACACACACACACACACACACACACACACACAAAAACAGCACACACTTTATCCTTTATTTAAGTTTGAATAAGGGAAACCTGTATAGGAATTCAAGTATAAATATTATAACATTAAAATCAATTTATTATTTATTATCAATTTATTTGTATATTTGGTAAAAAAAGTAATGTATAACTTGCTTAAGCTGCCTCTATAGCTAGCAGGAAACTTGTTAAATACATTTAAGTATATAAACAAAATTTTAAAACAAAATAGAATTTTAAAAAAAAATTTTTTTTTTTAATTCATAGCGGATAAAAAAGTCCGGACATTGAAGACGTTTGGCAGTGAAAAAAAGTTTTTCGACTAAAAACCTTTTAAGATTATAAATTGTTTCATTTGCTTTTAATTAACGACGCGTTTTCTGTCCAAATCGAAGGATATCAAAAAGCTTTTTTAAATTCAAGTAAATATTTTTATCTTAAAAACGACGCGTTTTCCCATCGTAAAGTGAAAGGGTGTACAGGGTGCATAATATATGCATATAATGCATAATATATGCATATAATGCATAAAATTCTCTTCGCGTAACATAAGGAAGCTTCCCAGCACAAATAAACCTCCAAATAATAACCTCCATAATACAGAATAATATCCTGCCAAATCCTATCCTCAAATCAGCTGCAAAATAATCTTCCTCTGTACGCACTAGACAAAAATGAGTATATTTATACAATAACTTCAAATTAGATTAAGTTGCCTCTAAGTTAGCAAAAAGATTTCAATAAAAACAAGTAAGAATGCCATAGTCGAGTAAACCCGACTACAAAACTCCCTGTACCCAGGTCCAAAATTTCCGATCGCATCTACGTACACTTACACATACAAACACACATACACAAAAGACGCACACTCACGAGCGACAGCTCGAGCGCAGCGCAAGCGAGGCATTTTAAGTGGTGGCTGTGCTTCTTCTTCCCCTTGCGCTGAAGCACTGAATCTTCTTTCGTTAATAACTTCCGTGTTTGTTATCCGAACGACTTGAAATTTGGACAGTAGATTAGGAGTGACTAAGGTATTGCACATGCCAAATCCCAAAGCTATATCTAAAAAATTGTTCCTGTAAAACGGTTTTTATCGAATTGCGGGGGAACGGGGGGAGATATCTCAAATCTAAAATAAACTTGACCTGCTCCCGCTATACACGAACCTACATTCGTGTCTCTAGCTCTAGCTCTTATAGTTGCTGAGATCCTTGCGTTCATACATACGGACAGACAGACGGACAGACGGACGGACGGACAGACGGACAGACAGACGGACATGGCCAAATCAAAATCTCTTTTGATACTGATCAATAATATATATACTTTATAGGGTCGGATATGTCTCATTCTGCCTTTTACATACATTTGCACAGACTTAGTACCCCCTTTTTACCCATTTTATGGGTACAGGGAGTAAAAAGAAGACTGCCGACATACGACATCTATATAATAAAATTGTTATATGAAAATGGTTTGTTATTATTAAATTCGAATTCAGGAATTTGTAGCACAGCGTCCAGTTTCACAGCTCTGAAGTTAAATACTTGTTTTCATTGCTTAAATCAAAGCCAAGTTGCCTTAACTTGTTGGGGAGAGGTCTTTTATGAATAGCCATGAACTAAGCAGGAGGTATCTCAAATTAAAGTGTCTCGATTGAAAACTAACTGGTTTTCAATGCCTTTTTATTTATTTAAGGGAAACAAGAATGAAAATCGGGCTTGGGCAGCGTTTCGGTTTTATTTTACAGACAATAGGTGCAAAATTCTATTATAACCTTTGGTATGTTCGCGAGGCAGTGATGGGGTCAACTAGACACAAACACACTGAGTGAAGGTGTGGTGTGGTGTGTTACGGTATGTTACGGTGTGGTGGGGTGGCAACGGGCCAAAGGAAACCGTCAAGCCAGCCAAAAGGGACAATCCGCACCACCCGCTGAATGTTATAGTGTTGTTGCTGTGTGGGTCGACGCCGCTTGGTTGGTAAATTGAAAGCGTGAAATTAAATGAAAATGATATTGCTTTGAAATTGAATTCCACAGAAATGCCGAAAGTTCAGCCAACGCACAGTGCTTATAGTAAGCGCTCGGGTGGAGAGACACAAAGAGAAAGGGCTATAGAGAAACAGAGAGAGAAAGCGAGAGAGAGAGAGAGAGTGAGAGGGGGGGGGGGGCAGCGAACATTGGCATCGCGTAATTATCGCGTTCAAGTGCTTGACAGTGAGTCAAAAAGTATGTCGATTGGTTACAATTTCCTCAGTTCCAACCGCTTTTAAAGTTTCAAATGCATTGCCTACTTTTGGGCGGCTGTCAATTAATGCCAGATGTCCAAAATAAATTGGAAATGGGATATAATATCGACTGGCTGACAGGTAAGTGGACTTAGCTGCTATTTAAAGCCACTTGATATATAAGTACTTAATAACTATAGCTTACACGAAGTACTCGTTTGATGTATGAGATCTGGAGATCCCTTTATTGAGGAGCAGCCATGACAAGCCCCAAACATATCAATATATATCAATATATAGAGAAATGTCTTGAGAGCAATTCACATAATAAGAAGTATACAAAACGTTTATTATTTGGCAAACAGTGCGCTCGAAGAAAATACACTCAGAAATTGAAATGCCTAAAATAAAGGTCATCCTAAAATCCAGAAATAATTGTTAATTAGTAAAAATAATTTCTTAATTTCAGATATATATTTCTTAAGCTCAGAACAAAATTAAGGCTAGCTGCCTTTGATTACAAAAGTATGGCGACTTTTTAGCCATTCTACACCCAGAAAATAAATGCCATAGAATTCAGAAAATCGCCATATAATAAAATTCTCCCCAAAAGCCAGAAAAAATGTCTGTTTAACAGAAATAATTTCTAAATTTCTTAAATTCAGAAAAAAGTAAGGTTAAGTGCTTTCGGCTAGAAAAGTATTTCGATTTCCTACATTTAAGGGCATTTATTATTGCTATATAGTGTAGGGAGTAGGGGGATATATTACTACCGATATAAAATTTGATGACTCCAGCCTGATAAGTGAGCAAGACATATGTAAATTTGCCATATACATAGGTATCAACCCATGATCATAATATTTTTCTTTTCCCTCAATGTACAACTTGCCTAAGCTACCAGGATAGGTAGCAGAAAACTCGTTCAATACACATATATACAATTTTGTTTAAACACAAAATTATAATATCCTGCTAGGGTATAAAAAGAGACGACGACTTTCTGCATTTATTTTTCTGAGTGTAGTTACCTTTATATAAACATATTTAGTTGTATTTCTATTGACGCAGGTAAACAAAGTCCAACCAGCTTTACATTGCCTGGGTGTCGAACTTGCAAGCTCGCTATATAGCTGCTGTAATGACTTTGTGGCTTGGCCAACTCAGTTACCAAGATCGTCGCCATTAAGCCATTACAATTTTAAACAAGTTGCCTTTAAGTGATTTTTGCACTAATTAAATCATTTGCCCCTCAGCCCCTTTGCCCCTTGACCTGATTCATGCTCGCTGTTGTTGCTTTTCTCTCTTCCCCCTTGTGCTGCCACCCCCTCCATATGTTGCTTTGTTTCAGCGCTCAGCATCGCTTAAAAGGCAAATCAAATACTCAGAGTTCAGAACGCGCTTATTACAAACACATCATTTATTTGCAGTTACCATGCCCGTGCCCTGTTCCCCGTTCCCCGTTCCCCGTCCCTCAGCTACCAGTTCCCACGCCCGGCAGCGCATTAAGCAGTCGACGCATTGGGCATTGAGCAACCATGCAAAACGCTATCCTGCCGCTATCCCTCCGCCTGCCCCACACCGTCCAAATACAACACGGCAGCGACCTCGTAATTGTTCAGCGCCGCGCGCACTAAGTAAAAAGTTTTGTATAATTTTTCATAAAGGGCCGCAGCAGCAGCAACAACAAGAACAACAACAAAGCAACAAACAATAACACAAACTAAATAACAACTACAAAGGCTGAGCAGAGAGCGCCGAGCACAACAAATGGAGCAACTGGGGAATCGCTGGCGTATGAGCAATGGCCTTATTATATGCCTGAGGCCAGGGGCTCGTGTCCTGAGACCGGAGTCCTGGCCGCTGCCTTTGGGCACCGTCGACATCCTGGTTCCTTTGGCCGGGAGGAATTCTGAATTGAGCATTTGTGAATCTCAGTCCGGCTTGAAGTGCGAACTTAATTCAAAGAACGCACAAAAAGGACAATAAAGTGAAAGCTCAAACAGTTTACTGAATTGAACTTGAACTAAGACCCAATGACACTAGCTGAATGTGACAGCAGAAGCCTTGCTCCTTCCTCCTTCCTCCTTCGAAGCGTTCAAGCTTAACAGCACTAAGATATCTCGAACATTCACATTCAAATAAATCAGACAACAGCTTAAAAGCGCATAAGAGCTTCAAGCAAGTTTGAAATTATTGTCGAAATAAATCGAATCTTTTTAAAAGCCGAAAACTCATTCAACTGAGTACGTATTTGGTTTAGTTTCCTAAGAATTTGTTTTATGAAACTTTCAGGAAGCAGCTTTAGAGCATAAGCTGCTTTAAGCTGCATTGAAAGCTTTGGGAAATTTAAATCAATGAAACTGGCTGAATTAAGTCATATTAGAAATGAATAAAATATGATTATAAATAGGAGTTCAATTGAATTTGAATTTGAATTTAATTTAGAATTTTCTTGAAAATTTAATCAAAAAGCACATGAAAGCTTTAAACAAGTCTGAAAGCTCAGTTCCTTCAGTTTCTTAAGTTCTAGATAATTGTGAATAAATCTAAATAGATTTGATGGCCAGCACTTAAAGCTTAAACTATGGTGGGGAAGCTTTTATAAGATTGCTAGGCGTGAATGTTGGTCCGCCTGTAAGAAACTTATGTTTAGGATGCTCCCAAAGGGTTTGGTTGGTATGTGGGGGAGGGGCTTCCTCGCTTGGCTGCAAAAGTTGACGCCCGTATGGAAAATATGGGCAGAACTTTGCCAAAAACTGACAACTTTTCACTGTAGAGAAATTCAGGCATGGAAATCAACTTGACTGTTAAATAATGAGGGGGCGGGCGCAGGGGCGGCAACTGTACGGTTTGGGTTAGACGGCATTTGGTCGACGGTTGGGAGTCGCCTGATAACTCGCCTTAAATAAAAGCGAAATATGTTAATTTCAATTAATTGTTGGCGAGTAGCTAAAAAAAGAAATTACCCCAAAAAGTTTTCCTTGGGCAACATTGCAAAACGTTTGCCGGGTTAGGCTGATTTCCGTCCCCCGATCGGGATGAGGAACTGGAACTTCATAATTTGCTGCCATTTGTCGTTCGGTTTGTTGCATTTAATAACTGTTGGGGGAAATTATTTAACACGAAACGTTTTAGCAGCATTAAATAAAGTTATCAAGGCATATGAGAGCAAAATGCTAACGGGGCCAGCTAACTGGCCGGGGCCCTTGGAAAAGGTGAGCTCCGACTGCTAATACTACACAACAAATTGGCAAAATATTTAAATGCGAAACATTGCGCCAGATATTTCATTTTTTGGGCAATGCTGATGATGTTGCGGAATGGGCGAAAAGTGAAAATAAACTTGGAAATCAAATAATTCGGCGAATGGCCCAAAAAATATAAAAGATATAATATATAAGAAATAACGAATGGGAAAACTTTTTCCATCTTTTTGCCTTTTTGGACACGTGTCGGAGTTGAATGTGCAAAAGACAACAGCAACAACAATTCGCTTCTCTTTTTTATATTTTTCTTATATTTTATTTGTTTCTTTTAGCAATGAACACGGTGCCATAAGTCCCCAGTGAATGTCAACAGAATGGAAAATTAGCTAGAAATAAGAATGCTTATTGCGTACTTGAATAATGATGGCAAGTTGATTGGTTGCAAGTGTTGCAAGTAGTTATAGCCACTTAAAGCACAATAAGTACGAGTGTGCTAAGACTTTTGACTTGCAATGGCTTATAAGATACTAGCTGGTCATACCCCAGCGTTGCCCGGCGATATATTAAGATTGAAATTCATTGTTGAATTCGTCTACTTTGCTCAATCGTTCAAAATACACACAAATATTTACCCGCCTGTGATGGTAGATTTCCCTAAATCTACAAGCCACATTGTTTTTCACGTATATTCCTATGAAACTGAGTGTGAAGCCAGTCACACATAAGGTAAAAAAATGGCTTTCGAGAACTTTTCTCCAATTTTCCAATAGTGCAGGTGAATTTTCTAAGCTTTTAAGCCGGCAAGCTGAACGTTTTTTTAGTTTTCATATAGAAATTTGAGTTTTTAAAACTCGATGAATATTACCTTTAATTATGTTTTTGTGTAGAGATTTGAAAGTGAGTGTGAAGCTGAGTGTGAAAGGCAAAAAAGGCTTGCCAAAATTTTCCTCCCATTTTCAAACTGTGAGGATGAGTTTTAAAACTGGATGACCGTCACTCTAAATTATTTTGAAGCGTGCGAAAAAAAGTTGTCTTTGAAAGTTTTCTACCCATTTTCCGACCGTGGGAGCGAATTTTCCAAAATCGATAAGACACGTATTGAATTATTTTACGTGAAGAGCTTTGAAATTGAATTGGAAGGTGATCGGACTAAAACTAGACTTGCACCCTTGCAACTTTGAGGCCCCATTTTCCGCGCATAGGGGTGGATTTTACAAAATCTTTGAAATGTGTGTAAAATAAATTTTTGTGTGGATCTTTGAAAATGAGTTTGAAGACGATTGGATGGTAAACAAAAAAGTTTCATACAACAGTTTTCCGCGATTTTCCACGCTTGTGGGTCGAATTTTTCAAAACCCCGTCTTAGTGTGCACTTTCACCATAGATGGAACCTACAGTGAAGATTTAAGCATTCTAGCTCTTACGGTTTGGGCTGTGCGATGATTTCCAATCAGTCAGTCAGTCAGGATGAACTCTTTTATATATATAGATTATTAGGTGAAATTAAACTTATATTGAGACCTTTATTGAGCCACATAATGTTGGCTATAAATTTGATATGAAGTGGTAGAATATTTAGGGCCAGAAGCAGTCACTTCTACCCAAGCTCATAGTAAGGTAGATAGTTCGACATCTTTCTCTGATTTGGCTGTTAAATTGAAGTAGTCTTTTCAATCACATGTTAAATATTTGCCTTGAAGATAAGAGATAGCAAATAAGACAGCTTGCAGCTAATATTTAAATACGAGTTTTCAACTCAATACATTTCTAACATTGCAACCATTTTAATTTAAGGCCAGCTGTCATTTGAAGGCGTGAATTGTACAACTTTTTTGAACAATCTATCAATCTATCAATTGAATACTTTAAGCTTACGCTCAGGGATATCAGTGCATTCATTATTTAATTGTTTGGCAATCAAACTTTAACCGACTTTTAATCATAGCATCAACTTCAAGCAAAGCAAACATTTCCATTTTTTAAAATTTTATTTATTTATTTATTTAATTTTATTTATTACTGTATTTATTCACTTATTTGATTAATTGCTGGACATTTAGAGGTGCCACGGAAGCTCTTTCAATCAAATTTCAACCGACTTTTAGTTATATCATCAACTCCAAGGGAAGCAAACAATTCCCTTATTTATTTATTTTATTTTATTTATTGAATTTATTTACTTTATTTAAATTATTTAATCAAATACTTTTAATTTTATTTATTTTCCTTTTTTATATTTATTGAATCTTATTTTATTTCCGTTGTAGCTTAATTTATATGAATATATACTAAGTATATTTATTTAAATTTGTTATTCGATGCAGCATCTTGACACGGTCACAGTGCAACATCAAACTCTCCATAGAGCTCAGGCTCTTGACCGAGTTTCACTTAGATGACCAAAGATGTGGTCCTTGGAGCTTCCTAAGGACACCACTGGACACCTGGCAGTGCACAATTGTGACAAGACAATGCTCAGTGCACTCAGAGCGTGAGAAACACATATAAAATGTGGGCAAGTCCAAGTGATTGGGGTTGCATGTTCAAAACAAAAGCAAACGGATCCAAGGGCTGCCACTTCCGCAGTCGCATTCACATTCACACTTGAGAAAACTAGAGACATTCGATGCCAAGTTGTTGTTCTGGTTGTTCTGGCTGTTCTGTTTGGTGTTAGCCAGGTTAAGTGTGAAATTTCTGTGTCACCATCGATTTGTGTATGCCACAGAAAGGGGCAGCCAAGTGAAACAATGCATTTTTACAATTATCCAAACTGACTCGATAATAAAATAATAATTAATGAAAAATACGAATAAAACAAGTAAGAATGCTATAGTCGAGTATACCCGACTACGAAACTCCCTGTACCCAGGTCTAAAACATCCAATCACATCTACGTCCACTTACACATACACACACACATACACAAAGACTGGTGGCTGTGCTTCTTCTTCCCCCTCTCGCTGCATTACTGAATCTTCTTTCGTAAATAACTTCCGTGTTTATTATCCGAGCGACTTGAAATTTGGACAGTAGATTAGGAGATACTAAAGTATTGTTCATGCTAAATAAAAAAGCTATATCCTGAAAATTGTTACTGTTAAACGGCTTATATCGATTTGCGGGGGAACGCGGGGAGATGTCAAAAAATATGAAACAAACTTGATCTGCGTATGGTACACAGGAACCTACATTCCAAATTTGGTGTCTCTAGCTCTTATAGTTGCTGAGATCGACGCGTTCATACAGACGGACAGACAGACAGACGGACATGGCCAAATCGAAATCTCTTTTGATACTGAACAAGAATATATATACTTTATAGGGTCGGATATGTCTCCTTCTGCCTGTTACATACATTTGCACAGATGTCATACCCCCTTTTTACCCATTTTATGGGTACAGGGAGTAAATATAATTATCAGCGAAAGAGTGTTGAAATGCTAAAAATATTATGGTATGATATGAATTGTGATGTTCACACTGCATTTGTCATTATATATATATATATATTAATTCGAGAATTCACACACGGGCGCGTGTCGCCCCAACATATTCGTTGTGCACTGCCAGACAATCTGACAGCTGACCTGACATATTTGACATTTTATTAATGACTATTTTCGTGTGCATTTTAATTTGCCTGTGTGCTGTTGAATGCCGCACTGACATTTGTTCTGCCATTCGTTTAATCTCATTTTGTTTCACTTTATTTTTAGACTCTCTTTTCTTTCATCCTCCCCGGCAGTCTTGCTGCTCTGGACGTCAGCCTGAAAGTATGCTACGGCCCAGAGCTAACCCGACTTTCACATCCTGAGCAGCTGCTGACCGACATTTCATTTTGTTTGCCTTATGAATTTCGTGTTTGTTATTTCCTAAGCATCGACAAGCACGCAACAGCAACAACAACAGCGGGGTAGGGGCGTGGCCAAGGGACGGGACGGGACGGGACGGGACGGGACGGGCTACAGCCAACGTTCCTTTTAAATATTTAACAACATTTTATTGAAATTGCATGGTACCTTTTGCCCTTTTCTTTTTTGTTTCCTTTGAATACCCTGTACCAATGAAGAATGTCTAATACAAAGGGGTATAATAAAGTTATGCAAATGTGTGTAACAGCTAAATATTTGATAGCTTTCCTAACACAACTCGAACATATAATAGTCGTAGTTTTGAAGTCCTCAGTTTCATTTGATGCATATTTTAGCGCATTATCTTTGCACACTACAAAAATCATAACGATCTGATAATAGCAACATAAGTTATTCAAGAAAACATTTTCTATGGCAATTTCGAATGTAACTTAAGATTTCTTTTATATTTTCCTTTTATTTCTCTTTTAGTTCACAAGCCATGTATTCTTAATCATATACCTAGCTAGTTGCTTGAAAATATTACACCTACTCGTTAGTTTCGATAGCTAGAATCACGATAGTAACGATAAAGATTTTGTAAAGAAAACTGTTGAAAATCTTTTAAAAATATGATAAAAAGCTGTTGCAAACTGTTGAGAAAACAATCGACAGTGTGGTAAAACGACTTGAAGCTATCGACAGTGATATCGACTATTTTGAGCTCTACCGTAAGGTGTTTTGCTATGGCATAAACTGGCAAGGCGTGCCAGACAGCGCTGCTAAGATATCTGGCAGCTCTTTATACGGAATTCGAACTTCAAATACAAGAACTGAGTACAGTTTCAACTCCCAAATGGACACACAAAAGAAATGCATCCATTTCTGCTACCCTGGCTGACCATTTAGAGCCCCTTGGCTGCTAGTATTAGCACTGCCATACACCTGTAAAAACAAACCTCAAGTCTAGAAATGACATATTAAGGTTCTTTAAACAAGTACTTGATACAAGTTGCGATATTTCTTAACCGCAGTGATGGTTTAGCTGTGGTTTAGTGGGCTTACAGTGGCATTTGCCGGTTAGAGTTCATAAACGGTTAAAATGTTGCCAAATGTTGCCATATGAGTACTCAAACGTGCATATGAGCGAGCATATGAGCATGTGTGTCTACTTAAAGGGATGTGCGCGTGTGTGTTTGTATTTGACATCCTTGTTGATTTGTGCACATTAGGTATATCAACAGCGACTGCTCTTTACTCGCTCCGCGCTCCGCGCTCCTGTCACCTCTCTACCCTGCATCTGACGCCATTATATACATATATTCTGCGCCTGGCAGCCGCTCAAGTGCCATGGTATTAGGCATTAGCTTCAAGTTCAGCTTCTACGTCATCGTCACCGTCATTGTCATTCCCATCTTCAGCTTTAGCCTTAGCTTTAGCTTTAGCTTAAGCCTTAGCTGCTGTTGAAGGAGGTTATCAGCAAAGCACTTGCAATTATGGCAGCCTCGTGGCCTGACAAGGCACAAGGCTATCGAATGTTGGTCGCAAAGGCAGCCACGTCACATTTCACATCACATCATCTCATCTAACCTCACCTCACCTCACCTCATAGCTCATCTCATCAGTTCATATCAGAGCCAGTGCAGAGTGTGGCCTAAACAAAGTTAGAAGATGAGGTGCTAATGCAGCTGCCCAACACACAGGGCCAAGAGTTGTTGGGAAATTAGGGCATTTAACATGCGGCTGGTAAAAAATTGTGGAGAGCGCAAACAAAACTGACAACAACGGCAATAACAAGTATGAGCATACCCATTTCCATATACTCTGTTCACAGTGTATTTTTTTGCATTCATTATTTTCGAAACTTCTTAATAAATTGGCAAAAACACATAAAACTGAAATAATATTTATATAAAAATAGGAATAATTAGGAAAATAATAAATGATAATTATTTGACATTCTTGAAGAGTCAACTTCCTTCAAACAGACAAGCCATTTTTCGGAAAAAAATTATCTTATACAAATTATTCATCGTTTTACTCCTGTAGCCATAAAATGGGTAAAAGGTGTACTAAGTCTGTGCAAGTGTATGTAATAGGCAGAAGGAGACATCTCCGACCCTATAAAGTATATATATTCTTGATCAATATCATGTCCGTATGTCTGTCCGTCCGTATGTATGAACACGTCGATCGCAGCAACTATAAGAGCTATAGACACCAAATTTGGAATGTTGGTTCGTGTATAACAGGCACAGGTCCAATTAATTTTGGATCCGAGATATTCACCCCACACCCCCCGCTATTCAATAAAAACCGTTTTACAGTAACAGTTTTTGAATAATAGCTTAAAGATTTAACACGTGATGATGCTTTGGTCACTCTTAATCTACTGTCCAAATTTCAAGTCGATCGGATAATAAACACGGAAGTTATTTAAAAAAACAAAATTCAGTACTGCAGCGCGATATATAGTGATGCCTTTCCACCTATTGTTTGTTCCTTTGATATCTGTAAGATATAGTCGTCCGATCTCAATCAAAGTTGGACTGAAGAAGTTGGTCTGAAGAACGTAGAGTAAGTTAGAGGTTGGTTGAGATTTCTTGCCTATAAAATCTGATATTTTGGGCCATCGATCCTATTGCAACTATTTATATGTTATAGTAGTCAGATCCGGCCGGACTTGAGAGAGAGAATGAGAGACAAGCTTGCATAGAAAAAGGGGAAATTGTGAGTTTTCGATAATTAGAACTGCCCTCGAAACCAAGTAGTTTCAATTAACAAGCATGCACTATTTTTCTTATTCCGTTCCTATGGATAGACAGGCATGACACACTACCAATAGGCTCGTTTTCCTTTTGGGAACAGAGTATACAAATTGTCTAAAATGTGTTAAATAGCTACGGCAATATAAACCATAACTTCAAGTGGCAACAGTCCGAGCCAAAACCCATCAATAGACAATTCATTTTAAACGAGCCCAAGAATTACATAGACATAGACAGAGAGAGAGAGAGAGATTTAGTTTTCTCTCCCTCCCTCGCTCCTATGCTCCCTCTCTGTCTCAACTGTCTCTTTCTAGTGTCCGCTCAGGTGCTAAATAGCTGGGCACATAACAACAAAGCAGTTGAAAAAATAAATCGCAGCTCATCGCCAGTTAGACGCCGTTTGGTAATTTGAAACTTGTTATATTCAAAGCGTTAATCAATTTTTAAGCAGCAGCAGCTACAACAACAACAATAACAGTAACAAATGCCAGTGTTTATGTTAAATATCAGTGCCAATAAAGAAAGAAACCAATTCACGCAATGAGCAATGTACAAAAAAAAGTAAAGGCAACACAGCTTGAACAAATTTCCATTAACTTGGCTGCAATTCGGTTCAGTTGTGCGGCAATTTTCAACTCGAGCGGTTCGAGGCAACAGCCCAACACACACACACACACACACACACACTACATATGTTGACTATTTTTTTTAAAGTGTATTTCAAGTGTTTTTCAAGTGCTATGTTCCTGTGGCCACAAGACAAATAATGAATTTGGCAAGATGTCGGAATAGCTGAGAGCACAAAATCATAAATCCAGAATTTCTATTTTGTGTATTTTTATTGAGTACAGCGGCTATGCCTCATCTAGTCAATTGCATTAGTTTGATAATAGCAACGGCAAACCAGTGTTGATTAATGCTGGTCAATGGCAACTCTATACGACCATAAAAAAGGGCCCCCAACAATTGTAAAGCAGCATTTTCATTTGAAACGAAACCCAAAAAAATCTCTACAAAAACAGGCAATATTTTTTCGTCAAGGATTTATAATTTTCTTGCCCATTTTGTAGTCCTTTTTTTGATTATTGTATCGCTTGTGCTTTGTTCATAAGCCTTTTGTTTGTGAATAACCAATAAAGGTTCAAATGTGTGTTGTGTATTCAACTTTTGTTCAAAATTACACGTGCGATGCCAATAATTTCTTTTCAACACGAGCATGATTTCTCTTCCTGCATTTTCCAAGCAATTTCTTTTCATTACAGAGCCTTAAGGATAAAACAGAGTCTAAACAGTTGCACAATATGTAATTAATTACATTCGATTGATCGATACTGAATATTAAAGGTAATTCTTAAGGCCTGTTCAATAATGTCAAAATATTGCACAGAAATATAGCTTTGCGTTCAAACTATTGCGCAGTCAATTTGACGAACCTTTAAGTTCTATATATAAGCTTGAGATGCTGTGAATAGATCTATACTATTGAAATAAATGCCAAACTTATTGATTCAGGCTTTAATAATAAGTTAACAAATTGTGCCAAAGTTTAATTATTTCTAAAAACAAATTAGCATTTTTCCACTCCTTAATCAAATCTTTTCTATGCTTTCCATATAAGAAGCTTTTGATATCAATCTGGTTATCAAACAGCCTTAGATTTCTTTAATCCTTTAGCACTTGGCTTGTAAAACTCTTCAGGCAATCGAAAGTGTATATCTTTAATCCTTTAACACTTGGCTTGCTAAACATCCCAAGGAATCGAAAGTGTGTATATTTAATCCTTTATTACTTGGCTTGTTAAACATCTCAAGGAATCGAAAGTGTATATATTTAATCCTTTCCCAAGGAATCGCAAGTGTATATACTTAATCCTTTAACACTTGGCTATTTTATCCTTTATCACCTGGCTTGTTAAATATCTCAAGGAATCGAAAGTTTATGTATTTAATCCTTTATTGCTTGGCTTGTTAAACATCTCAAGGAATCGAAAGTTTATATATTTAATCCTTTATTGCTTGGCTTGTTAAACATCTCAAGGAATCGAAAGTGTTTGCTTTATTCTGTAACTTGATTCCTGAATGCACCTTTAGTTGTCTACATTGGCGTCTTAAGCACAAAATTCCCAAAATCACTTATCAATTATCCTTCAATGGACCCAAGCTCTGGAATTTCGGAGAATTTCGCTGGCACAAGTATTTCAATATACTCGTACCACTTAATTAGAGCATTTATGTAGCTCTGAATTTCATTGGAAGCAATAAGTTGGCTCAAGTATAGAATGCTTGTGGCTGTTCATACGAATCCTTCGCCAATTTCCGGAAATTTAGCTTGGAACATAACTGGTTGCGAGTAGACTTTAGTGCCTACTTATGTACAAATTTAATAATGTTAATGATAGGCGCTTGTTATTCAAATTCAATAGAAATTGCTAACAATTTTCAGCTGCTTTTCCTATCACAAGCCCCCTAATTGTGTGCAGGCCCACAACATTCCGTTGCGCATGTTGCAGTTGTAGTACAGTATATTGATAAGCTTCCTGGAAATGCATGAAAGGATGCTACTACACTGGTACAATAAGAAGGATGGGCAACGAGGCGCATGTGGTGGTTGGGTGGTAGCTGGTGCTCTTGGTGGAACAATGCCAGTTGCGCGTACTCGTTATCTGGGCAAGCCAAGAGTGAGCTGTACTTTATTGTAATGTCTATTGGGAAGACCGAACTTGTAATACAATCAGCAACAGGCATTGAAAAGATGGAAGGGCTGCAAGCGGGCAACTTTTTCCATTAACGCACAAAAGAGCCAATGCAAACAATGCTCTCTCACACACACACACACACATACGTAGCTGTGTATTTATATGCCTACATACAAACATACATACATACACACACATAGTATAACTGGTCAAATAATGAGCTCCCAACTTGAATTTTAGCTACACTAAGTTTGACAGACTATAGTAGGGTGTCACAACAATCTCTAGAGATTGCGATTTTCGTTTGGTTTGCATTCGGTCAACAAAAACAAAAACTAACTCAAAACTTTTAGCTATTTTATTTTGTGTCCTCAAACTACAACTCATTTTTTATGTCACAAAAAACGATTTGAATTATTTATTTTTTTTTTATTTATCAAAATAGTTTTTTGAATAAACCTAATCAAAAATGTAAATTTAATTTTCATTTAAAGCGATACAATTTTTCTGAACATACAAAGTTATTAACATTTCATTTGATTTGAAATTTTACAACATTCCTTGTCAAATTTTGCACTTGTTTTCAGCTAACCGAGCAATGGCGCTGCCAACTTGCTTGAAAGTACAATGCGTGACATGCTAACTTGCTTGAAAGTCGCTTGGGAAGTTTTGTTAAGTTTTGCGAAGAGAAAGTTTTGAAACTTTTTGTCTTAAAACTTAAAAATTCAAGTATAGTTTTTGTTAAAATTCAAAATATTAAAAAAAAAATGCAAATGTTTCTGTAAAAACATTCCAAATATATTTTCAAAATCAAAATATTAAAGAAATTCAAGAATAATAATTTTTTTACATTTTTTTTACATCATTAATATCACAATCAACATTTCAATATTCTCTCCAGTTCTGCTGGTATGGATACGTATTTTTCAGAAGTGAATTCATGGCTTACCATTGCGCTACCATTCACTTATGCATTTCTTTGACAAGCGCTGCTGCATTACCATTAACCTATGAATTTCTGGATGAAGGGTAATGCATGAATTCACTGATGAAACTAGCCAAGTTGCTTGCACAGTTTCACCCATGAATTCATGGAATACCATTCACGAGTCGTTCACGTGTCTGCATTACCGCGGACACGTGAATTCATAGATTACCATTCACCTATGAATTCATGGGTGAGCAGTAATGCATGAATTGCCTTATAAAACTTGTCAAGTTGCTTGCGTCTATGCACTAGTGAATTCATGGGTGAAACTTTGTAAACAACTTGGCTAGTTTCATAAGTGAATTTTCCCATGAATTCGACGATTAAGTTTGTACATTTAATGCAAGAATATTATAAGTATAATAAAAAGGTAATAAATAAATAAATGAGTTCTTATTAAAAACAAAATTAGAAATACAAACAAGTATTCAACAACAACAACACTTTTAGGCTCACAAGCCTTTGGCCTTGCAAAACCAAACTATGTCGAAATTTCTAGAAAAGCCTGGTACTGTGAAACACACACACACACACACACACACACACCCACTCTTACCCACACACACACAAGCACGTCTCTAGCCATGTGTATATTTGCATAACTGTATAGAGTAGAAGTAGAGAGCTTTTTAACTTGTTGTTTAACATGCACATAGTTAAAAGTAGCGCGTTAATTTCAAATTGTTTTACATAACTAAGCTAAGTATATACTTACAGTAGTTTAACAACTCAACAGTCCACACTGCAAGAAAAAGTTCAGCAACAGCTGTTGTTAGATATTAATGCTATTTACAATGAAAAAAAAACAAACAAAAAAAGTGTTAGCTTTGGGATTTCAAGCAGGTATTTTTTTATATGTGTAAGACCCTTTCTTCTGTTCTATTCTCAGGAAATTTCATTAATATATAAAGTATAGCAGAAATATAAGCCAAAGCTTGCAGTGCCTTGGAGCTGACTCCAAAGCTTAATTATGAGTGCAATTAAACGGAATAAGATGGAGCATATGAACATGATAGATTCTCAGGACTGTTTCGAGTTCAAAAGCTAAGGTTTAACGGGAAATTAAGGTGCAACAAAAAGAAAGGATATTAATTATATCATGATTTCAAAAAGTATGTGGGCTATGTGATTCAAAAGTGTGCTTTTTAAAGCTAATGCAAATCATTTCTTATTTCAAGACCAACTAAGAGCGCCAAAAGGTGTGTTTCAAAGGACATCAGAAGGAGTTCCTTTGAAGAGCATTTAAGCTACGACTTGGACTTATAAAGTTTGTCTTCTACTTTCAGCAACAGCATCACCATCAACAATACCAACAGACCGACAAAAAAATGAAATAAATAAACAACAACAAAAGTAGGCCGGTAAAGCCAACAAAGTGAAAGCCAACAATTAAGCGCACAAAATGATTATAATCCAGCCGAAGGGCCAGTATGCTGTGGAGAGTACGCCAGGGGGGGGCGTTGGTCGGTGGGGACAGACGGAAAACAATTTCCATAAACATAAACAACAGTTTGAGCGCATAATCAAGTGGAAGAATGTCCTGTGGCACAGCATCCAAGCACAATTTAATTGTAAATTTTGTGGCACAGTGTTGGCAACCTTCACATTTAGATAGCAATCAAGAGCGCTTGCCAACACTGGACAGCCTTTTCAAGTTTTCCTTGTTTTCATTCTCATTTTCTTTCCATTTTTTTTTGTCTGTGCAGATTCTATTTTCTTTACCAAATCCTTGTATTTATTTAATTTTGCTCTGTGTTTTTTGTTAGCACTGCACTAAAGTTTCTTCAGATTTATGCACATTTTAAATGGGTTTTATGCAGGCGGCAGAGTTTTGGAGCTGGAATCCAAGCCAAAAAATAAAAGGAACAACAACAACAGAAAGTAAAACTGCACTGAAATAAAGCACTTGAATAAATTGGTACGAAAAACGATAGAAAACTTTCAATTAATATACAATTTGCTTTGCCATTTGTTTAAGTTGCAGTTGTGCTTCTTGTTTTTATATTCGCTTTTAGCAAAAACTTTCTTTAATTTCTGTTAACACGCGCGGCCCAAAAATATGCAGCGTTTTTAGAGCGATCACAGTCACTGCCAAAAGTTTGCCGCTACAACAATACCACTACCAAGTACTTTTCATACTGTGCGCCTTTAACTGCATAAAAAGGGTATGAAGAGAAAGTTCAATTATCGGAAATAAGGCGGCATATCCGACTCAATCAAATATATTCCTATTAATGAACTGAATTATTTCAAAGTGTGATTTCCCCGTTTGTTAAAAAGCAAATTCTACAATTGTTTTCTTCAAAAATATGTATTTATAAACTATATTTTATTCATTTTGTTTTTTTTCCGCTTTATGGCTTGGAAATGAACAAGTTCGAAAACGGAATTCCAGCTCTCTTTTTCAGCTCCATTTGTTCTGAAAATGTTGACAAATTCTAAGCCAAGATTCCAGGTTTATTCTGTGTACAGAGATGCCAACACCGGATTCACGAACCGAACCTAAGGATGAGACAATTTCTTGAACCGCTGTCAACATTTATTCGGCTTGCAATCATGCTTATACTCTGTTCCCGAAGGGATCTCCAACACCTTTACAGGTAGAGTCACCAAATTAGGAATACAAACTAATGTTGACCTCCTGGACAAAGCTGCATCAACAAATTTTGGACCCTCCCACCCCCTCACCCGCAAATGAGCAAAATCTATATCTCCCACACCTGTACAGATGATTAATCAAATTTGACATACAGACTACTGTTTTCTTCGCGTCTCTTTCCGAACCCACAAATAAGCAAATTATACCGAACTGGGAACAGAGTATTCTGCTGTCGAATACGTCCGACTGCAACGTTCTTACTTGTTTTAGCTTGGATGTGGACAGAAGTACAGCTGAAAATTGATCGATATTATAATCAATTTAAATTTTGGCCTATTCTCGATATCTCTTTAGAATCAATACTGCCGAGGGCTAAGACATAAAGTATGTAATTTGGTTACAAAAATAATAAATTACGACGCAGTGTAAATATGCTCTCATTTCATGTCCCATTCGGATGGCCAACTGAGTTGTATTTGTAACTGATGGTAACAGTGCGTTAAAGGACAGTGTATAGCTCAATTCGATTAGCTAATTAATATGCTCAGCAAATAGCAACAAACACTCATATACATTTTGCTACATATTGATCAAAAATTCTTTTGCTTCCATTCGCTCGAATAGAAGTCTCTCGCTAAAAGTGCGCTGTAATTTTAATTTATGAACATCCTTTTTAGCAAGCACAATAGCACTTCATTGAAACACCCGCATGCACGCACACACACGCACACACACACGCACACACACACGCACACACGTAAGCGTTAATGTGCAATGCAGAAAAGTATGCAATATTAATTTTCACATTAAGAGCTTGTTCCGGGGTTCGAGTTTTGTTGAGTGCCGTGCGAGGTTGAAAAAATTGTGTGTGCGTGTGTGTGATGTGCGTGTATTAATTATCATAAATAAATTGTGGGTGCACTCAAACTGAAGCCCATAGCTCGAATATATGGGCATATTGGGGCGCGACCTTCGTTCTGCCGCTGCGTTTGCCGCATTTTCAAAATATATATTTCAATTATTCAGTCGAATGTAACAAATTGCAATATTACAGATGTTCTTAACGATACCCACCTATTTGGCGTAAGGTAATGCCATTGTAATCTGATTTTAAAAGCGGTTCAATTACTTTCACAGGCAATAAACGTGATCATTTCAATAGGTGATACTTTAAGCGTGTCAATTGGCTTTGAGCATGTTTGAATAAAAACACAAAGGAAGGACTTTTATCGGCTTGCTGAAGCAAGGACATATCAAAATTATTTTTCCATTTGACTTTTCCTATGGCAGCTATAATTTTCCGATTTTTCTATAATCTATCCAGCCGGTTCCGATATATGTATGTACTGCCTGCTATTTCTTTCGAGAATGGGAAATCAAATCAAATAGGACTCGAAGCTAGGAACCCTTACGTGTATTGGCAGGAAAATAGACTCAAAGTAAATTAAAAAAAAAATATTGACATTTTAATTTTTCTTTTTAAATTGCAAGCCAAATTTAAAAAAAAAAAAATAACCAAAATTGAAATACCAAGCCAATTAAGAGTATAAAACATGATCAAAGAGACATTCCGTATGGGAATCGGCTAAGTTTTGACCAAGTTATGGTTGTTGGCTATCTAGGAGGTAGAGCTACTCTGGTGTTTGAAACTTTACAAGTCGAAATGTTTGGAATTTGTAGCATGAATTTTGTCAATCGATTACAAATGATATTTGGAAAACCATTCGGGTTCGGCTCGGTTTGGTTTTGGTTCAGTTAGAATAAGTTTATGCTTGGCAGCAGGGTGTTGGGGCAATGAAGCTGGCGAAGTTTGTTGCTCAACTAATTAAAGTTGCTGCCACATTTTGCAACGACTGTTGCAATTAATCTCAACATAAATTTGCAGAAGGCAGCAACAGGCTGGGCTGGGCTGGGCTGGGCTGGGCTGGGTCCCAGCCGCAACACAGAATTGACCTTGCCCGAGTGGCATCTCTGTTAGTTGGCCTCAACTGTTGCCAAGACTGACCCAATTTTTCACCTGGCTCATGAGCAGGGCCAATAAATTGTACGGCTCTTATGGACGAGGGCCAAGCCATTTAATGGCCATGTCCGACAGTTTGGACTTTAATATTTTTGCGTACTACATCAAAGTCGATGGTTCGAGTGATTAAATGAAATTTACGAGTGCCCCACTCGGTGCCCCCGTGGGACCTGGAGGCGCCACAGAGTTTTGCATAGGCGCTGTCAGAGATTGATGGGCCATGTTTTGTCTTGACGGTGGCGAGGGAATTACACAGCAGCAGCAGCAGCAGCAGCAGCAGCAACAGCAGTGGCAGCAACAGTTACAGCAGCAACAGCAACAGAAGCCATAACAATAACAAGCTGATGTAATGAAGTGGCGTACGTGGCGAATGCGTAATATTCATATACTTACACATATACTATGCATGTACTTGTACATGAACCCAGGCCAATGAGCGCTATAATTGTGGCTAGGAATGGGATAATGGCCTGGCCAGGACTGGCTGGTTGAACAGCAATAGCAACAGCAACAGCCTGGGCAGCCAGGACAGCCAGGACTCGCACGGTTTATGGCTACGAGTACATGGGCAATCATTTGTGTTGCATATGTGCAATTAAGTTGGCCGGATGAGTATGAGGATATGGAGCCTGAAAGCATCAGCGAGATTGAGAGCGATGACTTTTTTAGCCTGTAATTATACAGGCAATCGCAGAGTGTTCCCGCAAAGCCGCAAAAAGCTGATACCATTTTTAAATTTCCCTAGAAATATGCAAATTATTTATATAGCAAATGATGATGGAAGCATTGACCTTGTATGGAATTTTATCGAATTTATGGCTCGAATTCCGGAAGTTGCGACAGTTACCATTAGAATAATAGCTCAATAAAGCTTGATTTATCATATTCTTATAGCTTTAACAAATACAATAACATTTTATAAGTATCTTATCGCTTTACATATTTCAATTTTAAAAGCTATAGAAGACAATGTCAAATTTACAACTGGCAAATCCAAATTTGAGACAAAATTATACAGACTTGTTCCGAGCTTCACTGTTGAATCAATCAAATGATTTTAATTCCATGTGGCGCAAAAAGTATGCTACATTATTTTTGCGAAACTTCAGAGCAATTGTCAATGCTAGTTTTGTAAATTTGAAGAGAAATGGAAAAAGGTCAGTGTTTAGAACAGAATCATTATTAAAAGTAACGAATTTGGTTTAGTTCTAGCACAATTTCAGCGAGCTAACAAAGAAGACATCCTTAAATATTGAAAGTTGCATACAAATTTAGCGGAACTGATTTTGAGAACACGACCAATAAGCTGTAACAATTATGCAGGCTGTGGCAAAGCAATAGTATGGCTGGAAATAAATATGAAGCGATGGTCCAAACAGCAACTGACAGCCTGCCCCGTGAGGGCAACAACGCAGCGATGACAAACTGTGTGGATCGGGGGGAGCGCTGGGCGCCAAGGGATGGCGCAGACTACCCTCATGTTTATGAGCTGCAATGGCGACGTGCTGACAGCTGACAGTGGCACTCGCTCGACTGCCCCCGAGACTCGACTTGGCGTTGCTTTTCATACCCTGCCAAAAAGCGTGGTACCTTTACTTTGCCACAAACTGAGTGGCAAACGATAGCTGATATTGAGTTTTTATTACCGAAACTATCGAACCGTCATGAGTAAGGCTTATAGGCTCTACAGATTCTGTTGCAGACTTATAACTTTCTATAGACTTTCTAAACTTTAGTCAACACCCTTTACTTTGTTGAGTTATGTATATCAATGCTGTGTATTTTGCTTCCATTATTTTAAACGAAAGCATCGCGCTCTGGCAATTCTTGGTGAGTTCGACAAAGAGTCTGTAAAGGTCTGAGTTTTTGCTACAAGATTGCAGTGTGAGTGAAAGTGCTCAATTATTCGTATTCCTAATATGGATTTGAGATTATAGAACAATAATGAAAGTTTATTTGTTTGTCAAGTGAACATCACAAAATATGTTATGATAACTCCGCCTTCAACACCTAAACCTAATCGTTTTTATAATGTTTTTTAAGTTTTGATATTTACATATTGTTTCCATATCTATGTAATCATAATATTTATTTTATTTATTTATTCAATATCCTAGTGTTATATGTAAATGTAATTTATAACGTAGGAAACAAGCTTTTGTGAAATATCTTATTTTTATTGCAATCACTACAGTAATTGGAAAATTTCATTCAATTCTTTTAAGTTTGTTTCAGGAAATATGTTATAATAATATTAAATTATAATTATTTTGATTAACTAATTTGTGTAATTTTTTGTAGAATAATGAGAAAATTACAATTTTTGTAATTGTTGTATGCTGTTAAGTTTTTTCTTTGATTTATTTGCTTTTGTTGTGATAGTTTTTAGAAGGAGAGTTTTCTTCATGTCTTCTAATTAGTATTAACTGCAAGGTAATTTAATTTTCGTATGGTTTTATTGTTGTAGTTGCTAATCTATAAGGTTATGTGCTCAGTTTGAAGTTGTTAGCATCTAATAGCAAGGGAATTTTACGTTCGCCACGTTTCAGATAACTACATACAATTTATTATATATATTTTACGAGCATGAACATGCAGCTTTCAGTTAAGTTTTTTAGTTTTTGGCCCCGAACGGGGTGCGAGGCATACGAGCTATAAGATAGTAGCACTAGTATATATAATATTTGTAGGTTCGTTTTTATGAGCGTACAGACATTTTATTGCATGTGCTGGGCAGCGTACTGTCTGAGGTTATTAAAGTTTCAGCATTGGTGTCAAGTCCCATTGCCTGTGGCTGCTGCTGATGATGCCGACGACATTTCTCTTTCTCTCTATCTTTCTGTATGTGTGTGTGTGTGTGTGTGTGTCTGTGTGTGTGTGTGCGTGCTTGTGTATAAGTGTATGCTTTATTTTATTGCTGAAAAGTGCAATCATAAAACGTTCAAGGCCCCCGTGCAGCGGCAGTTGAGCGAATCGCCCACCGTGCGAATGGAGTGTGCATTAAAGTTGCCACTTATGTGGCATACTTTTGGGCGCACTGGCAACCGCTCGATACTTAGATGTTATGCTGGGTATTGACAATTGTATGCTCTGTTTTCAAACAATTTCTTGAAAGAATGAGTATGTTGGACTTGTGCAATGTCTGTCTGTTTGTTAAAGTGCAATAAGGTCACCTGAAACTTCAGCCTATATCTTTTACATAACAATAGTTAGAGTCAACTGCCAACAGAGTATTCTGCAGTCGGGCACTTCTAGCTGATACATTATTACTTGTCTGTTGTTGTTGCTGGCAAATCAGGAACACAAACAAGCAACAACTGTGAAATCAACGTGCAAGCAGGCAAAACAATTTGAGCCGCCAATCGACCAACTAAAAGCCCATAAAAGCTTATTGAAACAAATCAAAAGCAACATCAACAGCAACAAAATGTGAAATAAATTCAACCCAAATAGATAAATTTTACACTCGAAAATGAATGGCGCTCGGGGAGGCAGCTCCGCTCTAATAAAGTTGTAGACCATCAAATCCCAGCCATAGACAAGAACCAAATAACGAAAAAGAGAGAGAAAAATGTTTATATATATAAAAGGACCAAAGCAAAACCAACTGCGAGTAATCCACACAGGCAATAAATGATACACTTAGAAAAACAAAAAATAAAAGCCGAAATGTTTTTCAAATCGTTGACAAAATTATGAATTCGTTTTGATAGGAACTTTTATTTTAGTAACGCTCAGTTTCGAAGCATTTGATCTACTTATTTAAGAAAATCCGTTCCAATTCAGGCAGCTTTTCCAGCCATTAAAGCAAATATTCGCAGACTTATAAGCGTTTGTTGCTCTTTTGTAATCAAAAATGGAAGAACCACGGATTTGTTTTTTCTGAGTGTACAGGCGGTTTAGGGCAAAGATCATAAATGGAATACTCTTAATAAATAATATACAAAAATGCGATTTTTTATAACGTTTATTTCTTTTGCTGCTGTTGTGTAAATAGACAAATAATTTGAAGCAAATATTTGTCAGAGTTTTAAAAGTTACAGAAAAAAGAAATCAATTTAAGCCCAATTCGTGTTATGAATTCATAAGCTGAGTATCTCATATTATCGCATTCATTTCGATTGAAATAGGTAACGTTAAAAGGCAGAAACTGTAAGACTGAAAACAATTCATCTCAGCTTAAACTCAAAGCTTGTTAAGTTTGTAATATTTCTAGGGTTTTTGCAACACAAAAACACAAACAATATCTAATATTTATTAATATGCAACAATGCATGCATATAAAGAGCTCATATGAGACTAACAGCCGTTGTCTTTAAAAGTTGCCTAACTCATTGTCACATTTGTAACCTGGACAGCATAACAAATGACAAGAGTAACAGAACCAAAGACCAAAATTCACAAAATAACAGTAGCTGGCACTGTGGCCAATCATTTGGGCTAACAAACCAGAATAAGACAACCAGACACCAAAGAGAATCAGTCAACCAGACAAGCAGACATGGGCGTAGCCAGGGGGGCACAAAATGGTAGCTGCGGCTTACAAACTTCATATATATGCTAAGTTATTTGCAAACAACAAAGGGGAAACAAATGCGAAATATCTTTGCACATTCTGCTGATTTGTGACTTCAGTTCTTGAACATTTCTGAACAAGAAAGCAAAGTAAAACTAAAGAGTATGATTGTAGTAGCAAAACAATTTTGAACAAGTAAGAATGCTATAGTCGAGTAAACCCGACTACAAGACTTCCTGTACCCAGGTCAAAAATTTCCTATCGCATCTACAATACACATACAAACACATATACACAAAAGACGCACACACACGAGCGACAGCTCGAGCGCAGCGCAAGCGAGGCATTTTAAGTGGTGGCTGTGCTTCTTCTTCCCCTTGCGCTGAAGCACTGAATCTTCTTTCGTTAATAACTTCCGTGTTTGTTATCCGAACGACTTTAAATTTGAACAGTAGATTAGGAGTGACTAAGGTATTGCACATGCCAAATCCCAAAGCTATATCTAAAATATTGTTTCTGTAAAACGGTTTTTATCGCATTGCGGGGGAACGGGGGGAGATATCTCAAATCTAAAAACAACTTGACCTGCTCCCGCTATACACGAACCTACATTCGAAATTTGGTGTCCTAACTCTTATAGTTGCTGAGATCCTTGCGTTCATACATACGGACGGACAGACAGACGGACATGGCCAAATCGAAATCTCTTTTGATACTGATCAAGAATATATATACTTTATAGGGTCGCAGATGTCTCCTTTTGCCTGTTACATACATTTGCACAGATTTAGTACGCCCTTTTTACCCATTTTTTGGGTACAGGGAGTAAAAAGGAAAAAAGTAAATCAAATAATTTGTGTGAACTTTTAAAATTAATGACAATTCTCGTAATTATTTGTTTTATAATAATCTGTTTAAGCTTTGAAAGCAAATTATTACGAGAACTTTCAGATTTGTTTGTTATTTAAATAAGCCTGTTCGGGTTTGTAATTTCGGTATAATTTTTAGGAAGTGAATTTCCTTAAATACTTTTATTTTCAATATTATATATATTTCACAGAATTTAATCCTAGCTCAATGGCAAGTGAATTCAATCCGCAAAATCAAGTCAAGCGTGAAAATGGGAACAGATCTATAACCATAACTAACTATCACCTACAAGTAACCTGCTTTGTTTTCAATAACATTCTTAAGCTAAACTATTGAAGATTGAAGTAAAATTGACCGCTGAGCATTTGGTTTTAGTTGGTTTTGCGAGAAATTTTTGCAAATTCTCCAAATCAAAGCGTTTGAAACCGCATCCACTTCAAAAAAAAGAGTGTATCTTATTTGGAGTAGGCTAGAATCTAGCTAGAACCTTCATTTTGTTGCAAGTTTATTTAAACTATAATACTTACATTCCAAAAGAAGGCCTTACATATTTGGGTGAAATTGATGTGCAAGTGAAACTGGGAACCAGCCTGAATTAAATCGTTTATCGATATATTATTAATTGGAATCGGCAATGAGTAAGGAATATATTTTGATCATGTCCTCCGGAACGGAGAAACGAAACCATCTTGTTAAAATCCTGCGCTCATACAAAAAGACAACCATTTGCATGGCTTCTTATGGTTGTTGTTTGTGGGAAATGTGAAAAACTGTGAAACATGTTGTGTGTAAGTGTAAGTGTGTGCGTGTGTGTGTGTGAATTTGTCTGTTAAATTGAATTGAAAATTGAGTGAAGCAGTTTTATGATGTTGCGTTGTATTATAAATCAACAAAGAAAGACACGCGTAATTTGGTTGTACTCGCACTTGTTGTTGTCGAGTGTCTGATAAGCGCGAGTTCCAACAACGACAACAATCAGCCTTAAAGTATGCCATTGGAATGGGAAAAAACGGGAGGAAAATGTAAAGTGTAAGATGTGAAAAGTGAAAAGCCAATGCGGTAGACATTTGCTGGTAAGCAATGCAAATATTTGCAAGAAAATAACCCGTAAGTAAATATGAAAATTGAAGTAAGGAAAAGAAAGGCAACAGCAGCTTCAAATGGATGTGTATGTGTGCGTGTGTGTGTGTGTGTGTGTGTGTGTGTGTGTATTTCAAAGGACATTGCATAGATGGTAACTGGCAACAAAAGTGGTCATTGTTGTTACTGTTGTTGTTCTCCTTGTGGTTATCGTTGTTGTTGCTGTTGTGGTGGTGTCAGGACAACCGACACTTTGCATGTTCAATGCGAGAGTGGCTGCAAACACAAACAGAACCGGAAACGGAGAACGGATAACGGAAATGTATCCTAGAAGCTGTGCCGGAAATCTGCGATAGATGCGGCGTCAAAGCTGAATGCTTATGTAATAACCCATATAAGCAATAAAAGTTTAACAATTATCAAACTGAGTCCCTATTACAAAGCTAATAATGTTGCTGTTCAGTCCCTCCCCCATATTGCATTAGCAACCCAGAGATACTAACACTGAATTAACTCAGTTTTGTGGCTATTTTGTATGGTTGCCGGTTGTCTGAGTCCTAAATAAATAAGCCAGCCTTAAAGCTAACCAACTGTTTTCGTCGTTTTTTACTCCCTGTACCCTTAAAATGTGCAAATGTATGTAACAGGCAGAAGGAGACATCTCCGACCCTATAAAGTATATATATTCTTGATCAGTATCAAAAGAGATTTCGATTTGGCCATGTCCGTCTGTCTGTCCGTCTGTCCGTCTGTATGAACGCGTCGATCTCAGCAACTATAAGAGCTAAAGACACCAAATTTGAAATGTAGGTACCTGTATAGCATACGCAGATCAAGTTTGTTTCATATTTCTCCCGCAAATCGACAAAAACCGTTTAACAGTAACAATTTTCAAGATATATCTTTTATATTTGGCATGTACAATACTTTAGTCTCTCTTAATCTACTGTCCAAATTTCAATCGATCGGATAATAAACACGGAAGTTATTCACGAAAGAAGATTCATTGATGGAGCGAGATGGGGGAAGAAGAAGCACAGCCACCATTTAAAATGCCTCGCTGGCGCTGTTGCTTTTGCCGCCTGTGTGCGTGCGTCTTTGTGTATGTGTGTGTGTATGTGTAAGTGGACGTAGATGTGATTGAATGTCTTAGACCTGGGTACAGGGAGTTTCGTAGTCACCCGACAATATCATACTCGACTATAGCATTCTTACTTGTTTTTTTTTTGTTGTTTAAAATGCCGCAGAGATAATTTTGGGTTTTGTGCGAGAGGTCAAGCGGTGTAATTACATTTTACAGCGATTTTATCATTTTATTACTTATTTTATATTATTTTTTTTATATTTTTTATTTTTGTATGCGGCAATTAAACAATGACAACAACAAACCCATAAATGAGATATGATATATATGATATTTTTTGAAAAATTGACGGCATCAAAAAACACTTAAATAATCATTAGCTCTCATGGCATTTGGCCACAATTGAATAATTATTAACAATATCAATATCACATTTGTTTTCAAATTATGAAAGACAATAGACGTGTGCTTCAATCGCTGACACTGCTCGCAATTTTGCAGTTGGCCAAGCAGGTGAGTTCATTGGGAAAACTAATTACATTTTTCCCGAAAATTTTAAGCAAAGAGTCTATTTGAACCTGAGCATAAGCTGCCAGCTCGAAGCTTGGAAGAAAATTGCTAGAAATTGTTGTTATAACAAGTATTAAAAGCCTGACAGACTAAGAATCTATCAGGTCTGTTCACATTTCCGATTAAGTGATTAAATTTGAGACTAATGTTGTAATTTTGTTTGTTAAAAAGCTCAGTCTGTTCACAGTCTTGTAAAGGAAACTCTCCCTCGCGTAATAGCTCGTAAGTGGCGCGAGAACCATGTCAGAAAATATGACACGTAAATATTATACAGTGTGAACAGGCATTATTTTACGTTAATATGTTCGAAAAGATCTAGTTTCCTTTGACCAACTGTAGGCAACATTCAAATAGGTTCTTTTTGGTATTAATTTGGTATTATACTTATATAGTTTATGTGCTACATTTTCTCCCTTCTTCCCTATAACACCGACAGTACTGCTATATGATGAAGCCTTTAAGCTTCACCAGCTGGGATACGCCCAACTATGGCTTGGTAATGAAATTGCACGAGAGAAACGGTTCGCTGTCATCGGTAACAATAGTGCGTGAGGAAGTGGCAATACCGCTGTGGCATCTATTGCTCCTGCAACATCCCAGCAAGAGGCGCACTTCGACGCGCGTGGAACTGCCGAGAACGCTATACAATTCAACGGTGAGAACGTGCGAGTTTTGGAAGTATATACGTCGGGTTAATGCCTGGAATAATGCTGCCAAAGTGATGCTTACGTCCGGTGGCAGCAACATGAGTCTTGCGTGCCCCCTTAAGACGGGCATCTATATGATGAACACCATACAAGTTCCGCCCGATACGGCGATACTGAAGTTTATGTATCAGCCGAATACGGTTTATGCGGTGCACGGTACGGTCTACTCCTTGAATCCAAAGGATGGGGTCACCAAGCGCCCGGTTTGCCATTATGAGGTTAATGCAACCATTATAAAGACGTGCTGACCAATCATAAAATGCAGCGTGTAATCAATATTTTCTTTTTTTTTCCAATTTTTTTTTAAAATTGTTTATCCTTCAGTTTTTAAGCTGTTTTTAAAACCAGACAGGTAACAAATAAAATGCATTGTCTAATTGTCCGAACAGGTGGTGGGCGATGTTGGCTGGGAGGGTGTGGTGAAGGGGGAGGGGGGGGATTGCAAAATAACACACCCACCAATGTGCGTGTCACACGTCAGCAAAAGATTTTTAATTAAGTACGAAATAAACCAGAAAAGTGCGCGGCCCGCAAAAACTGTGAAACACACACAAAAACAGAAACAAAAACAAAAACAGCAATTAAAACCGAATACAGAAAACAGGAAAGCAAAAAACAAACATCTTAAATAAGCAGCAAGTTGGCGAAAATCTTTCTTCATTTTTTCTCAAATACACGGAGCACAGTGTGTTCGAATATCAAAACTTATAAGCCAACCAGAATGCTGAGTAATACTTATGAAATTATTATATGAAAATCTACGAATATGTAAGCAGACAACTGCATTGGTCAAGGGTAATTTAATGCACAGTTCTGGAACTACTTTACATCAATTGTATTAAAATAAGTGTACTATATAAAAAATAAAAAGAATATATTGTATTGGATAGAAGTTGCGGATTAGATCAGGTAATACGCAATATATTGTACATTTTATTAGTTTAACGGCATTACCTAATGATATTGTATTATTTCATACGTTCCAAGGTTCGAAACTCAGTCAAGCAAGTTGTTTTTTTAACTATCATATGACTTATACATGTTTTTTCCTCCGCTGAATGCAATAACACTAGTTTCTAGAGCAAGAAGTTTTCTGGCACAAGATTTTTCAATATTATTGAAGCTACGATATTTAGATATTAAAATTGTTGCGTGAAAAGAAGTTGCTTGCAAGATCTTGCATCAAAAACTGTCAGTGCTTGCGGAAAATGGCATTCAGTCGTCTTACAACACCCATAAACATTTAACAACACTGTTATTAAAGCTTTTTCGCTTTCGTGCACCGAACAAAAACGGTTCTTTTTTTGTGCACGAAATATTTGATATGATATGGCGCTAGATTAAGTAGTCGTTACACGGTGCAAGAATTATATTATCCAACGTCAGGTCGAAAATTAATTTATGCTTTTGTGTAGGAAATTTGATGGCTTATAGAAGCTAGGCCAAATTGGTTGAATTAGCGCTTAAATTTTTGACAAGATTAAGATACAATTATATCCTGCCAGGGTATTAACTGTTCGGCACTGCGATGATAACTTCCTCTCCCTTTCCGAAGAAGCTGATAATGAATGTACCACAAGAAATCATTAAAAATTTGAGTTAATTTCCCAAAAAACCAAATTATGATTAATACAGTCGGTTTCAGTGTGCCACAACAATGCATGTAGAGCACAACTGGGACTTGCAACATTGTCGTTGGCGGGACACATATAATTGCAGCAATCATATTTTATGCCACAATTGCATTTGCATTAACATTTGCATTTCAGTCGCATGAAGCACGCACTACACTGACGCACGATTTGCGTGATTTATATAGTACCCAGAGTACCTATACTCATGGGACGTTCTATTTGAACTCACATTTTGTGAAAGCCACAGTACTTTTAAAGGGCTAGAGGAAACATTTTCTAACTTCTTTCATCAATACAATTGAGCGTTAAGTGCCGAAGGTTTCAAAATCAGAAGTCGTTATGGAGTTCATTTTTCAGCGAATTTTATGACTTCTAAATTAACACATCTAAAGCAGAAATTTTCTTTTCATTTTATTGTGTGCACTGAAGAAAATAGTACGTACATTTTTACTCCCTGTACCCATAAAAATGGGTAAAGTCTGTGCAAATGTATGTAACAGGCCGAAGGAGACATCTCCGAGACTATATATTCTTGATCAGTATCAAAAGAGATTTCGATTTGGCCATGTCCGTCTGTCTGTCCGTCTGTCCGTATGAACGCGTCGATCTCAGCAACTAACTATCAGAGCTAGAGACACCAAAATTTGGAATGTAGTTTGATTCCAATTTCACATATCTCCCCCCATTCCTCCGCAATTCGATAATAACGTTTTATTCCAACATCTTTAAAGATAAAGCTTTGGGATTCGGCATGTATAGTACTTTGGTCACTCTTAATCTACTGTCCAAGTTTCAAGTCGATCGGAAAATACACACGGAAGTTATTCACGAAAAAAGATTCAGTGCTGAAGCGCGGGGGGAAGAAGCAACACAGCACAACTTGAAATGCCTCGCTTACGCTGTCGCTTGTGTGTGTGCGTCTTTGTGTATGTGTGTGTGTATGTGTAAATGTACGAAGATGCGATAGGAAATTTTTGACCTGGGTACAGGGAGTCTTGTAGTCGGGTATACTCGACTATAGCATTCTTACTTGTAGTATTATGCATTGGCTTATGAAATGAGCCGTGTACACATATACGAATGTCCACTCCGGCTATAAACAACATAATTCACTTAATATAAAAGAAAGTCGAATATTTGAGGATATTAAATAGCAATTGAAAAAGGTCGATGGTATAGATAGGTGAATAAACTCTTGATAATGGCAAGCGAAATGATCTCTATTAAAGAATCAAAAGTTTTAATAGTGCTGCTAACTTTTCTATATTAAGAAATCACTTGCTGGTGCTGAGTCTCTTTTTTAATGCAAAGTTTTAAATGAATGTTGAAGCAAGACGAGGCAATAAAACTCAATTAGCAAAGCTGACAGATATATATTTATAAATGGAGTATGAAATATGCGCCACTCGGCCGGTGGGCGGTGGGTGGTGGGCGTGATTGACTCACAAAGAACTCGAAAAACAATTGGGTTAAAAATAAGCAGCTTGGGGCCAGGCTGCACACCCAGGACGAAAGGCAGAGGCAAAGGCAATGGCAATGGCAATGGCAAAGGCAAAGGAAATGGCAAAAGCAATGCTAAAGTCAAACACAAAGACAAAGACAAAGACAAAGTGAAATCCCTTAGGCTCAAATGGTAGCATGGCTGCTCCTTTGGTGCTTTTGGATCTGGCTGGGTTTGTCCTGAAGCCGTGGCAGGGCAATTGGCATAAAATATGCGTCGCTTGCATGCCAGAGACTTGTTATTAAAACATAAAATTTGCATGCAAGCCGCAAAGCTAAGCGACTCAGCCAGCTCCATGGCCACGCCCATTTGGGCCACGCCAAGATATAAATACATGGCAGTATATAAATACGCACACATATACATACATATATAAGTAAATATTTATATACCCGCATATATAGTCAGGTGTATCAATGTAAGTAACCTGCCTTCATGTGGCAATAACAATTTTGACTGCTGAATTATGCACAGAACAACAACAGCAACAACAACAGCAACATGAGTACCAACACCAACAACAAAGGGCATTAGCTTTAATTTTGTCAGTTATTTACGGGTGGCAGCCTTGAGGGGGCTACCCCGCCCCAAAGCGCCTGGCAGCGTCTCCTGACGGCAATTTGTTTGCTTCTTTTCTTAGCCGAAACTTGTGGCAATTGTTGTATTCAGGTGTTAAGCTATAAGTTATTGGTTAACATTTAAGCGGAAACAGTATCGATGTTGATATCGATATTATCGATGTTGACAATTTTCGGCTGTTATCGATATTTTGAGTCATGCTAGCTGCAAAAGTATCGATAATATTAATAATCAATAATCTCTTTTTCTCAAAAATTATAATTCAGCTCTGAGGAAAGACAAATTTTCATCAAATCCTTCAAAGATACCAATCCACCACTCTCCGATATACATAGGTATATTGTCAATGATCCTTGGTCAGGAATTTGGAAATTCATAACGATCTCAGTGTTTTATTTGCCAAGGATGAAAGAACTGAAAATTATATAAGTTCAGTCTTGCCATGAAAATATGTTGACAATAAGCCTATTAGATAATAGCGAAGACACCAGGCGACTCAAAGGATATCATGTACTAGATATTCCTCATAGATTTTAAGGAAGATTTAACTCACAGATTTATAATAAGAGAGCATAAAACTGTTTATTCCCAATGAACTTCTTTCAGAATATCCAACATACACACACCCACACACACACACACACACACCCACTATTGTATCCTGTTACCGCAGCTAATGCCAATTACACTATGCAACAGTTTTGAGCAATATCGTGTATTTCGAACATCAGACTTATTCTAATATAAAACCAAACACTGAATCCAAGAATAAACTCAAGAATATGCTCAAAGCTCAAATTTCATGAGAATCAATCAAACTAACACCAAAGATATACACATTTATCTATCCACTTTCCAAAAATAGAACAAGAATAAGTTTCTAATTTCAAAAAAACGTTGGTCTAGCACAATTTCGGGATACTTAATCCTGTTACACAGTGTTTTCAAACTTTAGCTTGCAGCTGACTCGTTAACCAGCATTTTCACAGTTGATACCATGACAGCAACCTTTGGCCTGCAGCTCGAATGGCCACGTAAGTAGCCATGTAAGTAGCAACCACAACCGGCAACAGCCAGCAGCAACCAGCAGCAAGCAGCAGCAACCATCCAGCAGCTAGCAACTGCTCAATGCAGACACTGGAGATAAAGGACACGGGCAACACTGAGCACAGCCAGCAGGACACTTGACAACCGGATGGCAACCAATAATGCTTCAAATGTTCTCCTGCTCAAACCATAGACATTCAGTTCTCAAATTCCTTTGCATTCAACAACAATGCAAGGTGTGCTGTAAATTGTTGTCAATAAGACTCCAAAGCAAACTGAATTTTTACAAAGTGAAGGCAAGACATAATCAACAACAATTACCTCCAGAAGTGCTGCACTCTTCAATTTCCAATGACACTAGCTGCAAATAGTATGCTTACAATTTTCAAGTGCTTTCAAAGCATTTATTAACTAGCAATTGCTGCAGGATTCTGCTTCAGTAAAAGTATAAGGTAAGGAAAATTTATTTTTTTAAGCAAGTTAAGTTTGGGGTATAAGATATGACGTAAGAAATAATAATAACTAAAATTCAGTTGTGGCAAAGTCATATGTGATGTAGAGCTGGGAAAATATCGATATCAATATCTGAATTTTTATTATTATTATCAATGAAATATCTGGCAAAATATCGATTTTAATTTTGAGTATTGATATCTTAATGAATGATCGAAGAGTTTGCAAATTCTATGATTAATTGATCATAATTAATGCTGGAGGTGCGATAAAAGGAACAAAGCTATTTATTTATTGTATTGTTGTATAGTTTAGTTTTCAATTGTAATTTCGTGTAGGCTTTTAAATTTTGTCCATATATCTATGTATTATATTATATTTTTGATTCGAGGCAGCACTGTTTTGCCTTCGTAAATAAATATATACAATCCTTGGATTGTTTGTGGATCTGATTGCTTAACAAATATCCTTGGCTATACCAGTTTTATAAGTAGTATCCAAGTATTAACAGTATATATAGATGTGAAATGTATTTATGAATGTAATTATTGCAATTTGGGCAAACCAATATTATCGATAATTATTTACCACTTTGTAGATCTGAAAAAATACTTGATAGTAAGGATTTTGATTTGTTTTTTCCAGGTCCCAATATACAGGCCCCACAATAATATTAACATTAATTATAAGTACAACTTGCGTAACATGCCAGAAAGGTAGCAGAAAACTCGATTAATAAAAATATGCATAAATTCAAGGAAAATAAAAATAAGTAGATATTTATAATATCGATTATATCGATATAGTATCGATAATATAATATCGATTAAAATTGAAATATCGTGATTTTAATTTTCTCCAAAATATTAGTTCGAATATACGAGTTTGTTCAAGTAACTTCGCGGTTGGAAAGTTGAAGAAAGAAAACCGATAAATCGATAAGTTCTTCGCTTTGTTCACAAACATTGATATTTTTAGCAGCACTTGCAGCTGCAATGTACGTACTTTCAAAGCCATTAATGCTTAGCATTATTAAAATTTCAGTAGCATTAGTTTGCAAAAAGCACTCTTGAACATAAAACTTGCTACTTTCATGTGCTGGCAAAGCTATTATCACTTAAAAACGCTGCACTCTAAGTGCCCAGTAGTGTATTAGCTGCGAATCACAACATTTGCTTGAAGCTCTCCTTTGCCTTTCAAATGTTCACTAGCAAAAAAGTGCAGTCATACAATAATCGTAGCATATAAAAAGCTGCCTTTATAGTACTAGCATACAAAACCATCCGTTCACCGTACCCTCCCACAAATCTATTTCAGTTCGGGTTTTTTGTTCGACTCTGCACGCGCATTGGATTAAGGAAGGAATGTGACTTGCACAAAAAAATAAAAATAAAACAAAAAAGAACGTTGCAGTCGGACGTACCGGACAGCAGAATACTCTGTTCCCAGTCCGGTATAATTGGCCTATTTGTAGCAGTAGTCTGTGTGTCAAATTTGATGACTCTACCTGTACAGGTGTGGGAGATTGGGATAGATTTTGCTCATTTTCGGGGGAGGGGGTGAGAGCATCAAAAGTTTTTTGATGCAGATTTGTCCAGAAGGTTAACATTAGTCTATATGCCAAATTTTGTGACTCTATCTTTGCAACTGTAGGAGATATACCCCTTCAAAACGTATTTTAGGGATATCATATGCCGATTTGTGGGGGTGGGGGGTAAATTTTTACTCCCTGTACCCATAAAATGGGTAAAAAGACGTATTACATCTGTGCAAATGTATGTAACAGGCAGAAGGAGACATCTCCGACCCTATAAAGTATATATATTCTTGATCAGTATCAAAAGAGATTTCGATTTGGCCATGTCCGTCTGTCCGTCTGTCCGTATGAACGCGTCGATCTCAGCAACTACAAGAGCTAGAGACACCAAATTTGGAATGTATTTTCCTGTATACCATACGCAGATCAAGTTTGTTTCATATTTCAGATATCTCCCCCCGTTCCCCCGCAAATCGATAAAAACTGTTTTACAGTAACAATTTTCAAGATATAGCTTTTAGATTTGGCATGTACAATACTTTAGTCTCTCTTAATCTACTGTCCAAATTTCAAATTTGTCTGATCTCGACACTTCATAAATTGAGGGTATGCACTTACATGTGTATCAAGTTTGGTTACTCTAGCTTCAATGGTGTGGAAAAAATTGCGTTCATACAGACAGACGGACAGACGGAAAGACGGCCATTGCGCAAACCCAATATACTCTTTTTCCCTTCGGGAACGGAGTATGAAAAACAAAAAAGCTTTCATGTGGAATTTTCATCGGAAACGCAGTGAAATTCCACTAATTTGAGTTAACAGCGGAATCCTCCCGAGTACAGTGCCCACGTAGTTAATTGAAGTAATGAATACATCAGAAACGCCCACAAGTTCGCATTCCTTTGCTGCAGTTGCCACACGCAATCATTTTTTCAGTACAACTATGCTATACATTTTTTTGTATTTTTAATTTTATTTTTTTATTTTTTTTAGTTAGCACAAAGCTGCTCACGAAAGTTGGCAATGGTGCTTATTATAGCATCCGTGTTACCGCATCAATAGAACACCATCAACTCTACGCATCCGCCTACGACTAAGAGCGTGCATATGCGCTGATTTTTAATTATCCTGCATACTTCATGCAAAAGAATGCAGCGCAACTAAACAGTAAAAAAATATTAACAAAATGAAATGAAACAAACAGAATGAAATTCATGGAAGCCGCAGCGCAAATAAAATGCTATCTGAAAGAACCCGTGTACGTGTGCTTGCAGTAGCCAGGCAGCGGTAGAAAAATTAATAAAAACATATTTATACAAGAGAACAAAAAAATAATAATAACAAAAAAGTTGAGCTGCAAAATGAACACATAAATCAGGACAACTTGAGCTGCGACAACGCCCACAGAAGCACACGCGCCCCGAATGGGGGCAAGCGCGCAAAGGGTGAAGAGCACAGCGAGCAGCATTAATGACCCACGTGTCCAGGACACATCGCAATTCAAAGTAACTGACGTACCAGGGGCAAAAATAAAAACAGAAATCAACTTCTATGCAACCCACAGTTGATACACTGCCAAAGGTCTAATTAATACCAATTAAAACGCCAAGAGCGCATTGTTATAACAAATGAGTGAAATATATTGCCCGAATATGCTAGCAGAGCAAATTGAATTCATTTTGTGGATAAATGTGCACTGGCATTCAGATACAAGTCATATTTGTGCCATTTGTCTGACAGATGTTTTCATAGTTTCGATTTAATTGAATTAATTCGCCCAATTGTTAGCGAGGGAAGATCTTGCCAAGTTCAAGTAATTGAAGCTCTAGGCAATTACAGAGTTTCATATTATTACAATATTCAAATCTTGTTGCAAGCCTTAATGTGCTTTCGAAGCGTTTGTGCAACACAATAAAATATCATTCAAAATATGTATATAAAAATTAAATTAAATTTGTTAATGAAAACTTCATATATTAACTTTACTTTTTTTCTTAGCTAGCATCTGAAATGATTTATGTTGGGAATTAAAGTAAGTAGATTTATTTGATTCACGATTAAGACCAACAATGTTTTAACTTTGGATCCGTTTCGTGAACCAGGTCTTTGATATCTTCTTGGCACCTCTGATTTATTTCCAATATTAAAATAAAAACCTTTTATTTGTAAATTGTGAATATTTCTCTAAGTAAATTATAATAACTATTTTAATCAGACAGTATTGTCAATTTATACAGTTTTTCTCCAACTATATACTTTTTGGAAAACCTTATTCGATTCAGGGCTGATAAAAGCTGCTCTTTGGTTCAGACAGTCCTGGTTTTAAACAAGATTAAGCTTAAACTGAACATTTTGTGCACTTTTGGTGACATGTATTAGGTATTTGAAAGTCAATTGAGAAAACAACTGACAAGCACAGCAGAATTAACGAATTTCTGTGTCACAAATAGCAAAGCAAGGTAAAAATATGCGAAATAGTATCGCTTGATGTGCAGAGGGACTTTGTGATGATTTCAAGTCAATTTGACCAACTGGCATATGAATAATGTGCAACAACTGTCATTAAAAGATAACAAATGGCATTAATTACAGACATCTGTAATTTTGCACACACACACACACACACTGAATGACAACCTGTGTGAGCAGCAGAGGATTTCCACGTCCACGACAAATACGCCCAAATGCAGCCATTACATTTAATTTCCCTGTGGCATATTTTATTCCAGACGGCCGCTTCTTAACCCTTTGGCAACTGCTTTCATTTTGCGGCTGTCCACAACAGTTACACACACTCACACACACACACACACACACACAATTTGGCTGTAATTAGGCACAGTGGAAAATTAAATGCGCATTAAACATTTACGTGTATTATAATGCAGATGACGTTGAACATATGCCTAAATGATATCCACTCAACGATCTGGCTTAAAGATTTTTGTTCAGCTCCCCAAGGACACGGGCGGGGGGAGGGGCTGAAACATTAGGCAAATTATAATGACAACCAAAACGTGGCCTGATAATTGAACATTTCCCTCCTATTTTCTCGTCCTTTTCATCCTGCACTGCTGTCCAGTTGCTTATCTTCGCTCACTCTTTGCATAAACACGGCCCACGTGCATGTTTTTTTTTGTTACTTTTTTTTTGTCCTGAAATCCTGGCCAGGTGTGTGAACCTATGCTTTGTGTTTTTTTTCTGTCCTTTTTTGTCTTATTTACTTCTTTTTTTTCTTCGCTGTGTTTCATTTTCGGTAGCCTCTTTTCCAGGTAATTAGAGTTTCATGTTTCGCAGCCAAACAACAAGCGGAAGTCGCTCGCAGGCGTTAGCAACAACAACAACAATGGCAACAGCAACAGCAACAGCAACAACAACAACAACAGGAACAGGAACAACATGCAGCAGGAACGTGCTGCTTAATTACAGGCCATTACCGAATATCACACATACGCCATGTGGCCACAGGCCGCGCAGTTAAACAAAATCCCAGCTAAGCTAAATCACAATAAAAGCACACAAGCTTCGGAAAACGAATTTTGTATACACTGAAAAACATATTTCTTACATGGTTTTTAGAGAATTTCCCAGCCTACGAATGAAATATAGGAAAATAATAGATCTACTGTTCTGAAGTTGAGCTTGACTCGGAATATAAATTCAACCGTTCCGAAAAACTTGTTTACCGATCCAAAACTACGAAAATAAACTCATTGCAACATTAACAATTTCATATATAATAGAATATTGCTTTAATTTTTCCTATATCCTTAAATTTTTTGACAAATCTTAAAAGAGTAAAAATACTACAATGCCAATTGAAGATATATACTTTAAAAAAAACTTTGGGGCACTACGTGTAGCCAATATGTCAAAGAAATCTGTGTTCTTAAAACTTTCCTGAATTACAGAAAGCAATTGAATCAGATTCTTAACAATATTATATGAAATATATTATTGGAAACGCAGCAGAAGAATCGTGTCTTCAATAAATAACATTCTCATAATAATAATCAACCTGAAAACATGGATTAGTAAGTAAAATTAAGACTAGTTTTGGAGCGCAGCAATTATAATAAATATACAAGTATTTGTTTGTTAAGCATGCAACATATAATAACATTGTGAACTGGACAAATGAAATGCCAAAAGAAAAAGCAAGCCAATTTAAACTGATGTTATACAAAACCTAATCAGCATTTGGTATATTAACTTTAGCCCTAATATCAAATTGTATTTTAATTTAAATATTTATTGCTGCGCACTCAGTTCCTGTGCCATAGGCTGTTCTTGACTTGGCTGGGGATCAATGACATAGACATAAATGCTTTGCAAGTTTGATGGGAATGGTAATATACCTGTTCCCCACACACAAACCCGCACAAACACACACATACACAATATATAAAACACTTTGCAGCCATTCAAGCGTCTAACCAACAAATTCAATCCAGAGTTAGTAAGAACACTACAATTGGAAGCCACCGACCGCAAAATAGTCTATTACCAGTGCAGAACTGTTGGCAGTTGACAGAAATATTCTTAGATTAATTTTCTAGGAAGATATTGGGTAAGCCTTAATCTAACTAGCTGTAAGATTTTAAAAGGTTATAACACTTGGGTATACCCTAGGCTTGAACTAATCGATTCATCAGAATCTCAATCGTTCGAGTGTTGATTTATCAAGTGACAAAAATAGTTATTCAAACAAGGACTGTACAAAGCGATAGTTTTAATTCAATATTTAAATTGTAATTCTCAAAACGCCGTTTTGAGCACTATATTCGTAGTGAATAAATTATTGATAATCGTTAATTCGATGTTTTTGCAGATTCCCAGCATATACGAACATGCAGACCAAATTTGATGGCTGAAAGACGAACCAACATTGCAGAAGCCCAATATAAGTACTATAAATTCCAGAACAGAGTATAACTACACCACGTATAGGTGTGTACAAGTACTATATATACGTTTTCATCTTTTTGCCAGCCAGTTTGAGAACTGAGTCGCCAGAGCTGGCGAGTCGTGTCGATAACCCAAATAGCAGCCCCAGGCAAATGCAATTTAATAGCGAGCAGCGAGCACTGCAACGAGTCACGGCAATATTCAGATTACCCTCAACACTGGGACCCAGGATACACGGCAGCAGGACATGCGGCCGCCTGTGGACCTGTGGGCCCTGGGCAATGGGTCTGGTACTGGTCTCACTTTAATGGCATGCCAGAAACCGGCACGAAATAATTGTTTTCCGTTGAGCAATAATTTTCTATACCCTTAGCAAGTCTCATGGCATTTCGACCCACAAAGGTGCAAACTGGTGGCCCAAGCAAAGCTGCCACTGACAGAAAAACCTAGTCCACATTCAACTCTCGTCAGTGCACTATGGTCAAAAAGTGGTTTACCCTTACATGCATAAATGCAAACATTTTCGTAAATTTTGACTAGATAGCAGAAAACCACAACTTTTGCATGTTTTTGGCAAGTAAGAAAGCTTAACAATGGCAGCCTCTTGCCTTTGCAGCTATTTGATGTATATAAATTATATAAACTAGCATCAAATACCAAATGTAAGATAAAATACAAGCGACAGTGCATGTTGATAAGATTTTTGTCAAAGGTGGGTATTATATAACTTGCACACATAACTTTCGTGAAGTACATTGGATTATGCAACTAAGAACTATACATTCAGACCTGTATTGGGGTTTTCACTTACGTTAAAATTGTGCGGATTTGAATATTCCGAAAAGGTTCCAATTGGCATGAAATCCTAATAAGTCCTAGCTCAAGTGAATTCAAGCCTAGCTCAATGTCAAGTGAATTCGATCCGCAAAATCAGGTCTAGAGTGAAAATGGAAACAATTTAACGTGAATTGAAACCGGAAGGGTGTATAGAATATGGATTTTTGCCCTTTGCAACGCCCACAATAACAAAGATTTAAATAACTGAGTGCATTGACGACCTTTCAATATAAATTTATTATTATTTATTGAAAAAATAAGTCCTTAAAATTTGGTATATTTTTCAAAAAGTGAGTTTGATTTTCTTAAATGTGTTTTAATGGTATAAAGCCAGATATGTTTACAAATTGGAGATTTGAAAGCTTATTCAGATTTTTTACTAGCTACGATTATAGTAAAAACAACTGGGCAGCTCAATATTACATACATATATACACATATATGATCAGAATAAACGGCTTTGGACCCACTGTGCTCTGGGCCAGTGGACAGTGAAGAGTACACTCGTGTGCTTTATGTGGTACACCAAATTGAGTTAAGTGTAAAAAGTGCCAAGCCCAGGTGAGAGACCCAGAGATATAGAGAGACAGAGACAGAGACAGAGAAACCGGAGAGAGAGTCCGGAACGTTGGTCTTTGGCAGCGCTTCGGGGCGCGTATATGTAATATTTTGTGGGGCGCAATAATGGCTGATTAGCTTTTTAGTTGGCAGTGATATAAGTACGTTCTAACACTGATTGCCAACCAGTCAAGTTGAACAGCCGTGCTCTGGCCACAAATTCATTAAGTGAGGTTCTTTTTACAAGTACTTTTGTCTTATTCAGTTGAGAAGTTCTAAAGAATGATATCAATGAGAGTTAGTTTGAAATACAAGAAACATATCGCAATATCGAGTGTTTGTTTTTAAAAACCTTGTATTTAACTACATCAACAGTGTCAAGTGTTGCGCACTGATTTTGGAAAAACTTTTAAGCTTTAAAGCTGAAATTTGGTATGTGAGCTGCACGAGTTATATATGTTCTCAATTTAAAACAGATCCCACCCGGCTCCATACCGTTTACATATAAATTAAGAAGAAACAAAAAGAAATATGTATTTTTTTTTCCCCAAATATATGTATGCATGCGAAAAACATTTACACTGAAATCAAAACTGTTGTTGCCCTGTGTAATTTACTCGCTTGTGTTCGTTAAAATTATGAACATTATTTGTTTGGGTAATGAGAGCTCATAAATGACGAGAACAACGGACAATTACAGAACGAAAAATCCATGTTTTCTGTTTTTTTTTTTTTGGTCTCGTTCTGTAAAAAAAACGATTTCCACGTTATTGTTGGCTTTATTTTACTTCATTACAGAGGTCAGCGTGTGGAAGAGTGGTGGAAGCTAAAGGGGGACGGGAGTGAAGTGAGAAGCAGCCGAAACGTTTACATTGTTGCGCCGGCTGCCTCATTTGTGATAATTTTATAGATCCTGTAAACTAAAGCACCAAATAATGGCCGTTTTGTATGCGTTACAAATGGCAAGCAGCCAAGAACAACAATAAGAAAAATGCACAGTTCGCGCCCCGCCCCTCGCCATTTCTCCTTGCCTCCTGCCACTGCATCTGCCCCTTTTCAGCTCGTGGCATCAGTCTCATCAATCCCTCAAGCTGCCTGCCACATTGTATTTTAAGGAGAATAAAAATAAAGGTAGAAAGAAAGCTACGCGGTACTTTAAAAAAAAAAAAAGAAAGGAAAAATCTGTTGCCGCTTTTATGCGATGCTCCTTCTGCTCGTCCTGAATGTTCTTCTTAGTCTTATTTACCTGCTGCGCTTGCCGCACAGCCGGGCTCCTTTCTCTGCTGTTGTGTTGTCCTTAAATACTTCCTTTCACTGGGGCATTTGTGCACCCCATGCGCTTAAATACTGCAAGTGCTAACTTTGTAAGCTTTAACTGACATTAGGAAGGATGGGTTTGTTATCTGCGGGATGTCGCACATTAAATACCCTTTCGCAGATATTATTCATCTCAAAGTCTCTCAAAAGGTGACAAACAACTCGATTGATTCTCTATCCTATTGTATAATACATATATAATCAGTTTTAGAAATTAGTTTAATGCAAAATCTAAATATTTCACATTTCATAGTTTTATAGATGTATAGACATCCGATTAAGAAACTGATAGACCTGTTTCCGTAGAAGCTTTAAGCTTTCTTAGTGCGTTAATCAATTTGTTATAAATTTATAATAGCATCTAAATGTGGTAATCGCATCAAATACTTAAATGTATATTAATTGTTTATTTTAAAAATATCACAAAGTCTAGGAAGGGAATAAATATACGACCATAATTAAGAATTTTTCGTACCTTAGGTATTGAGCTAAAAGCGAAACTTTACATTGTTTAAAAAGGGTAAAAAGGAAACCGCCATAATAGACAAATTTGTTACCAAGACTCTTAAGTTTTCATATTTTAATTGACCAAAGTTTTGCCCATAAAAATGTAAAACAAAAACAATGCTTAAGAAAATAGTTAAAAGAACTTGAAAGTAGTTAACTTTAGTTTATAATGACTAGCTTCATTCACGAAACAAGCCTGTTCCGGATTCCATTTTCGACTGGATTCGACAATTCAACATTAAACAGGACTGTCTTGAACGAAGGATGTTAATTCAATGATATTCTTAAATATGCTTGCCAGTTTAATTGTTTTAAAACTATACCGGAAATAAAATTATTACTGTATTGAAGCCTAGCTAAAGTTCCAATCCTTACCAAAGGCAAGTGAAAATGTGAAAATGTGAACATTTAAGGACAATTTTCGTACGCAAAAGTCTGGCCGAAAGTGAAACTCAGAATGAGCTTATATAAGTAGTAGTTTCTATAAGTAAAATTCATTTCGGCTGAGTTTTGTGCGCGTTGTCAGCACATTGTCTGTTGTGCTGGCAAGCATCTTAGTGTCATCGCAGGATAATGCATACACACTGCTACTTGCCAGCGAATCCTTATTCGTGCTGTCTTCTTTGCCGGGATCAACGTTAAGGCCATGTCATCGTCATTGCCATCTTTCAGTGGCAAATTTAATGGGAATGCCAATGCGCGAATGCGCGAAAGTCTTTTGATGATGGCAGCCAATGAGCGTGGTAAAGCGACAACAAATTGTTGTTAATGACATTTTGAGCAGTCAAATGAGGCGACAATGTGCCAGCCAGCAGAAGAATTGTCAGCTGAGCAGGAGCAGCAGGAGCCGCAGCAGGAGCAGAAGGATAAAAAAGCAGAAACTGAAGCTGAGGCAGCAGCAGCTGCTGTGTTTGTCAACATATTGAAAATTAAGCACAAAATGTTGCAAATATTTGTAATTCAGCTCAGCATGTGTGGGACAGAGACAGTGAGCGCGTGTGGCAGCACCGGATAGAGAGGGCGATAGACCCTAGCTAAAGCAAACAGACAAGTGATTTTAATTGTGCTTGGCTGCTGTTGTTGCTTCTCCTGTTGATAAACAGCTGTAAGCCGGCAATTACACACACACACACACACACACACACAGGCACACACATGTATAGATATACCTATGTCATTATAATGACTATACTACACACAGACTCAGGTACTTTCAGTGTGTGTGTGTATGTCCTTGTACCCATGCGGGAGACACACGCACTACTTGTGCCACATGCCACTTGCCACTTGCCGCTTGCTTCTTGTCGTTGCTGCTATAACTGACTGCTGTGCACATCTAGAAAACGGCTCGTTTCTTATGGCAACGCAAACAATTATTTTATATTTATTAAGTTACATGATTAATGCTCTCCAAAAATATATATCGCTCATTTACAATCTCCCCACCTGGCAGAAATGTGCAAGAATCTTATTATTTCCAAATTAATTAGTGCACTTTTATTGATTTATTATATCCATAAATGATATTCGACACCAACTTGTCACTATTCGTTTTTTCTGCATCAGTAACTCAAATGACGCATGTTTTATATATATACGCCAGGAATTTACGTCGTTTTGTTGAGTTTGCTCAGCACATCTTTATAAAAAAACATTTTTCATAAAACAACTCATTTTTTCTCACATTGTTTCTATGACAGCTATGAGCTATAATAATCAAATTAAAATTAAAATTGGTTAACACAAAAAAAGGTTCTTACAGCCCGATTGTTCCTATGTCAGCTATATGATATAGTGTTCCGATTTTGAACACATTAGGTCAGCTTGTAAAGAACATAATGCTACTTTGATGAGTTGGTCAGTTTGGTTAAAATATCTCCAAAATTTTCATAGTTTTAACCGATTGCTATATAATATAGTGTTCCGATTTTGACCAAATTGGGTCAGCTTATGAAGAACATAATGCAGCTTTGAAGAGTTGGTGAGTTTGGTTAAAATATCTTGAAAGTTTTCATATCTTTAACCGATTGTTTCTATGTTAGCTATATGATATAGTGTTCCGATTTTGACCACATTAGGTCAGCTTGTAAAGAACATAATGCTACTTTGATGAGTTGGTGAGTTGGTGAGTTTGGTTAAAGTATCTTGAAAGTTTTCATAGTTTTAATCGATTGTTTTTATGGTAGCTATGTATATGATATAGTCTTCCGATTTTGACCAAATTGGGTCAGCTTATGAAGAACATAATGCAGCTTTGAAGAGTTGGTGAGTTTGGTTAGAATATTTTGAAAGTTTTCAATGTTTTAACCGATTTTTCCTTTGTCAGCTATATGCTATAGTGATCCGATTTGATCGTTTCCATCATTCAGTTCAGTTCAGTTCTTAAATTGAGAGACGAGCTTGCCTAGATATGGACAGACAGGCTGACATCGCTTGTTCGACTCTGATATTAAAGCGGAGCAAGAACATATATACTCAGTCGAATCGGAAACGTCTGCTTCAATGCGTTACACAATTCGTGACGAAATAAAAACATCCTCTACAAGGGTATAAAAGTAGAATTTTTGGTTTAGAAACATAAGTTGATGCAGCTTTAGTGGGGCTTAGAATTACAAATAAATCTTTTGATGTAGGTAGCTAGTTAGGGTCGGTATTCGGACAGGAGTAGCTTAGTGGCTAAGGCATCCGCAAGGGACAGTTCGCAAGTTCGTTTCCACTCAAATACCAACAATTTGAACAAAAATAATTCCTACAAAGGTCACTGATTAGAATGTTTGGTAACAACTGGCCAGTTTAAGACTTTTCACAATTTTCAATGTTTCTAAATTAGCCAGCTGAATATTTACAACGAAAGGGGTTTTTCATACAAAATGGCAGCTATATACTACAGTGCTTTGATTTTTATTAGATTTTGTTAACCCCAAAACGGACGAAGTGAAACATAGGTGAAATTTATAGTGAAATATATTGACGTAGTTAGGGCGTAATTTACCAAAATCGGTAAACAGTTTTTTAAAATATTTTTTAAGAAGTTGGAAGAATAATACTAAAATCCCGAAAATAGCGGAAGGATGGAAAAAAGCCTGTTCTTAATTCAATTGAAAATTTTACAAACAATTATTTCTATTGTTAAAACCTAGCGCAGCCGAACACTAACAAATATCAGCCGACCTCCACATTAATCGAAAATCTATCATTATATCGATGCGAATGTGATCGTTGATCGAAAGCAAAGCATAAACAAAAGGCTGAGAGACAAAAGCAATATGGCAATTTCAGTCGCACTTATGAGTTTTAAAGCCGAGAGATCGATTCAACACATTCAGGAGATTTTCATACAATTTTCAAATGCACTTTTCTTATTCTTCCGGATAGATATTTAACCAATTTTTTTTGGGTTCCCACTTTCGGTATAATAGGAAGGTGTTGTTTCAGGCTTCTACCTTCTACCGTTTGGGCTGCCCAAAAGTCGCCAGGTTAAAGACTTTTCTATATATAGATACTGATCCCATCCGCATTCGAAATACATACTGTCTGAATTAAAACTAATCATTTAAGCCAAGTTTAATTAACACAGCGTTAAGCAAACGAAAAAGGCTATAACGACTCATTCTGACATTCCGATTATAAATATAATTTGTTCAAATGTCTCGTTGAATGGATTACGCATTTCGTGACATAATTATATGAATTACAGTCTGCAATGATATAAATATAGTTATTAAATGAAATGAAGAAAATGTCACCGTCTCCCGCTGCTGATACGTGCCCCCAACTGATTTATGCAGATTTTCCACTTAAACGCACACAGAATAAATGCGCACAATACTGAAATTCATTTGTTCAATAATCGAACACAAAAGTGACCTGTGTGAACATGAAAGCATACAAAAAGAATTTTATTGGCCTTAAATTCCATAATAAAGGGCAAGTACAAGGACAAGGGCAAAGGGTAAAGGGCTGTCCTTTGCTTGGTACTTCCTTTGTTATAAAAGCATTCCTTGCATTCAAAAAATGCTGTGCGTTCTTTAGGTCATAACTCAATTGGCATCACTTAAACTGATGCATAAATCTATTGTACTACTTATATAAACTGTTGCTTTATTGTACATTTTCAAGACCTCTGAAATTCTATTGCCCTGCAAGCTTCTATCGTTGTCATATCAAATTCATAATATATATTTTTGTTTTCACTGTCCAATCTGTTTATAAAATAAATACATTTTGGCTGTTCTTAAGAAGAGATGGGATCGGGAAAAAATTCAATCCCGAATAAAAATCTATCACTTGTATTCTGAACCCCGCCCGGAATTTCTTATAAAATCAAAAATTTTATGAACATTTTCTTTTATATTTTTTTATGTTTGCTTTTTTTCATTGAGACAACCTTATAAAGTGAGACACAAGCTTATAACCATGCACAAAAATATAAATACAGAGTTGCACTTATAATGCAAAAAAAATAACTATATTTACATCCAAATTTAGGCAAGTAGAGATTTTGTGAGAACCCAGACAGATTTCGGGAGATCTACGGCCCAGAATTTTGTTATCTTATCCGCTTCCGAAGAATTGTTCAGTAACCGTGGGATTCGCATCCTGATCAATCTGTACTCTGAAACTTGCTATTTTTGAATAGTTTTTTCTTAAGTATACCCTGTAGTGAAGGACACATATACGTGTAAAGGATATTTCACTCTACCCACTCTACCCATTCCTTTTATTTTTATAGATTATTGTTTTCAATCTGTTGTGCACTCCACCTGACGACTATAATTTTCTATGATGTGCTGTCAAAATGTTTTCATTCTATTTGCAGCTGACAAGTTTTGTTCCTTTCTGTTTATCTTGTGTGTGTGTGTGTGGCAGTGTGTGTGTGTGTATGTATATGTGAGTGCGCGCGTGGGTATGGCGCAGCAATAAATTAAAACCAAATAAAATAAAATGAAATAATATCAGACAAAAACGAGATTTCTACAGAGCCTCCCACCTTATACAAATTTCTATCCTTAGAATAGCTGCCCGAGGCCTTATATTTATACTCTATTTCGGAAAAGGGCAAATTAGAGTATTGGTTTTGTGGCATATAACGCTGAGCTCATCTCTCTATCTGAGCACAACTGCTCCCACACACTTTTAGAACCAGAATACTTGAAAAGCTTCGTTTTAGAAAAATATATTTGCCTCAAGCCAGTCAGTTGTCCGCTAATAGAGTACAAAGCAGTCGGGAGTAGCTTGTGCGCTATTGTTTTAGTGAAATTTCCTGGCAAAACGGAATGGAAATTGTGCAGAGAGAGCAGCTGCAAAGTGGGAATATCTGCTGACAAACGAGAGGCTGTTAAAGTAAAAATAAAATATAAAAATGAGACAACTTAGACAGTTAATGTTACCGCTTAAAGCGTGGCAGGTATGTATGTATGTATATACATATAGAACAGTAAAGGGGGGGGGGGGGGGATGGGTGGGGGAGCGGTTCGATTCATCGAAAGATAGCGGTGCGTGGCCATCAGGTTCAATAGCTAGAAAATCCATACAAATTGCCATGCATCAATATGAGATGCCAGAAATTGCCATCAAATTATTGATGAGCGCAGCTTAGCGGGAGACATCTTGTGTCCTTTGCAGGATGCTTGCAGCCAGTATCCTGCGTCGGCCAGACAACGACAACGACTACGGAATTTTGGGGAATGCGAAGTGTTAATCAGATTGCCAGCATGATGGAGCGAAAGCAAAGCAATTTGTAAATCGATATGTATTGTGACTTTTTCATACTCTGTAGCCAAAGTGCCTGAAGTGTATACACACTTTGTGCACTACGCAATCCAATTTCGCTAAGTGGAATAGACTTTATTGCCACGCACATAAAACAAAACAACAAAAAACAACTGGAAACAGAGTATATGAGAATCGGGTGCTTGGCGCTGCTTGGCTTTTGTTGTTATTGTTGCTGTAAGTGTAACGAGTATTTTTTAAGTGCTGGCTGGAATCGTTTCGCCTTTGTAATTGCATGATAAAGTGCTGCAAAGTGACGACGGTGATTTGATGAACATGGTCACACTTGCAACATGTTGCAACACTTGCAACAACTGTGTGCGAAGGGGTGTAGGGGACGGAGGGAGGGGAGAGGTGTCGAGGTGGCACCAGAAGATGAGCCCTGCCTCGTTAAAAGCCAGTGTATGGCGCTGCTCCTATTTTGCCTTAAGCCACCCTTTCGGGACTCCGGCTCCTCTTTGTCCGCCCCTCCGCCACTCCGCCCCACCGCCCCTCTCATTCATCGAGCTTTTATTGTTTCCCATTTAAGCATCTCTTGAATGTTACGAGCGTTCCATAAAAAAAATGTAATAAAAAAAGCAGAAAGAGCCCAGAAGATACTTCCCCAACATATGGATGACATATGCATGTAAGCTGCCCGTGTATACATACATAGGTGTAAGTGTTGGTGTAGGTGTAGTAGCTGTAGGTGTATTGGTGTGTGTGTAGGTGTTACTGTAGGTGTGTGCATCTGTAGTAGGGTTGGGCATAACTTCAGGCGCCGTTTAACTGCACTGCATGTTGGCTTTCTTTTAATAGCCCATATATATCCGTGTGTATATGCTACAACTGTATACATATATGCATATACCTTTGTATGTATGTATGTATGTATCCATATATATATGCATGAATGGCCCACAAAACTTATTCTCATATTCTTATAGCGCTGGCGGGCCTTTTAACCCATTTGCCAAGGCAGCTAATTTGAAATTCGACCTTAAAACCACGGTAAAAATGGAGCCACAACTTTTTAAAGCACACAAAAGCATCAATCTGAGCATTCTACACTGATTTCAAATGCTTTATCCTAGGTGATAATTCCAGTATAAATTATATCAATAATACAATACCCAACCCTCTTCAAATTTGGAAGCTTGCAAGCTTCATAAACTCAAATACTATTCAGAAATATACACTATTTAATAGTGAAAACCATATTTGAAGTTATAGCTTATGTGAAGTCTATTTACATTAGCCTAAATATTTTGTAAACCAATATATTTACAACAAAAATACATGCAAATATATATTTGAGTAATATGTAAGTTAACATATACAAAATTTCAAAGCTCTAACGTTAATAGTCTCTGAGATCGACACGTTTATACGAATGGGTAAGTAACATTTAGGGATGGCTTAATTCACTTCCCTTTGAAATATATTTACTTTTTGGGCTAGCAGAACTACTCCTTAGACTATTATATCTATTTATATATATGTTTGTATATTTCAAACAAGTTATTTAAATTAATGGGTTGCACTGCTTAGCCAAGTTAGTCTGATCTGCAGATCTGTACATATTTTATACAAATATCTACATAATCATCTACAAAAATAAACCTTTCGCCTGTAACTAAGAGCTTTGCCAAAATAAATGACTTATAGTAGTTTATGGGTTCCCGAATACCCCCGTTGCCCAATGGCTTATCATTAAACGACCGGCGGGGAGGGCTGATAAGAGTGGGTAGAGCGGCGATGAAGCAAACAAACAAGTTAAAATGCTCTAGTTGGATGTGCTAGACTGTGTGGTACCCTTTACGTAGCTTTTGAACTTCAGTTTCTTGAGTAACCCTATTTATATGATTCAGAAAACATATAGAAAAACACTCACAAAATACTTATTGGAGCCGAGGTAGATACCCATTATCAAAAACAGTTTAAAGCTTAACTTAATACATACCAAATTAAGTCTACTAGATTATATAGAAATCTGTGTAGTGGATCTATGAGCTGCATACATTTTCATAACCTTATTATGCCCCATTTGAAACCACCTTATGGTTACAGGGTATAACAAACAAACAAGCCCTCGAGCCGGGCACACACAGTGAACCCGGAGACAGCTGTTGTGGTGGCCTGTTCCCAAGCAAAGAGCAGTTAGGAAGAGACACGTCATGCCAACGCCGAAATCGGAACACGGAGAACTAAGAGCTGAGCGGGAGACTAATAATCAGCTCTACCTACTATAATAGGGTGTTCCAGCAAAAGATCATTTTATTTCAAAAACTATTTGATTGTCATGTTACTAAATTGTTTTGTAGCATTTAATCGGAAACCAAAAATGCTTTATAATCAACATCATTTTAACAAAGGATCCTTTGAAGAACATCATCTAAAACTATAGTAAAATCGTAAGTATTTACGCAGGAGCGTTACTTAAAAAATTGTCAAATACAAAAAATGATGATAATATTATCAATTAATAATTCTTTTAAATTGTTATCATATCAAACAGAAAATAAAATTTTTTATGATTTTTGTTAGATTCGCCTAAGGTATTATAAGGAATTATGGCTGACTTCTTGACTGACTTGTTTCATCACAACTGTTTTAAAAAACTGAAATAATAAATCAGTCAAAAGCTTTCAGTTTGTCAGAAAACCAAATTTGTAATAAAATGTCTTCTGATCAGAGAGAAATCGCTAAATTGTGAAATTCAGGGCAATTAATTTAAAATGAATATTGATTTTTTTGTATATTCCCCATAACAGCTACTGTTACTGTCCCTGGAAAATAAAGCTACTATATTACTTTATTAATATTACCATTTGTAAATATTGGAACTAATTACATAGCCCTAAGCGGTTTACATTGTAAATCAATAAAATATGTAAAAAAAATTTGTAATTAAAAGCCTGAGTTTTCCATTGGGGTTCCGGGAGAACCCCTATATGCATGGCACGGGCTATACAGAGAGCCATAGATGGGCAGATAAGCGGTGTCTGTATATAAACAGCAGAGTCGGCCGGCATGGGCTCATTCAGTTGAAGCAATTGTTTGCTGTACACACCCATATAAATATAATATATCATGGAACGCTGGCAGAATCGTGTGGCGGTTGTAACGGGCGCCAGTTCGGGAATTGGGGCCGCTTGTGCCAAACTGCTGGTGGCCGCAGGTCTACAGGTCGTTGGCCTCGCACGTCGCACGGATCGTCTGGAGCAGCTGCGTCAATCCCTGCCCACGGATCAGCAGCAACGTTTCTATCATCGCACCTGCGATGTTGCTGCGGAGGAGCAGGTGAATAGCGCCTTTGAGTGGATCGAAGAGAAGCTGGGCGGCATCGATGTACTGATCAACAATGCGGGCACAATACGCAATGGCCATCTGCTGGACATGCCCATTAAGGACATCAACGAAGTGCTGCAAACCAACTTAATGGGCAGCATCTACTGCACCAAGCTGGCTTCGACCAGCATGCGGCGTCGCCAGATGGCAGGACATTTGTTTTTTATCAACAGCACCGCCGGTCTGGCTGGCTATAATCCTGGCCATGTTGATCCCAGCCTGAACGTGTATACACCGAGCAAGTTTGCATTGACTGCAGTGCATGAGATTTGCAGACAGGAGCTCATCACGCAGAAATCAAAGATCAAGACGACGGTGAGTTTTTTTAAGCAGGAAAGTCACCAATTTAATATGTTATACAAGGGATTGAAAAAAAAATACCAAGAATGTGAGTTTCGAACTCATTAAATGAGCTAGCATAGATCTATATATACATATTTCATTTTATATTTTAAGGTTATGGTTGCAACTGATCAAGCTAATCTCAATTTATATAATCCTGCCTGGAATTCGAAACTGAATCAAAATTTATTTGCCGAGATGGTAAATCCATATATATCTTGATAACCAGATCGAAATTTTGGTTTAATACCAAATAATATTAGTTATGCAATGACTCTAGCTTAAAGACTTAAAATATTCTTGAAGAAATTGCGAGTATTTAATTTAAAGGCGTAAATCTGAAACAAGATATTTTGCAGCCCATAAGGTATATGTAATTTTGAGCAGGATAAGGATCTGTAATATAGCTCTTATTCCAAAATGAACATTTTTTTTTTTTGCCACTGCTAACACTTAAACGACCATTCGTCACAATTTATTGCGCAACAGTTTGAACGCAAAGTAATATTTGCAGGTTATATTTTGAGAGTTGAGCGACAATCATGTCTTAAAATATTATACCTAAATATGAGACAGTGTAAACAGTGCTTAAAAGCTTCACTGCTTGACAAGATTTATGTAAATATAAAAATTGCAACAAATAAATATACCTCCTCAGACCAGATAACCATACTATATTATAAAGCTTTTGTTGAAGCTTGGTTATTACAGTATTTAAACGTCGGCCTACCGAAAAAAGCACCTTCTCTTTCTTATTTAAATTAGGCTTGTTTTAAGCATCCAATTATGTAATGAACCTACTCAAATATTGATGAGTTTTTTTCCTCATTGTTTTTTTTTTTATCATTTTGTTTTCATTTCTCTCCTTTTTCATTGCAGAGCATTAATCCCGGCTGGGTATCTACGGAGATTGTGCCAGACGAGACGAAGGCGCAGCTGGGGGATGTGATCTTAGAATCAGACGATGTCGCCCAGGCAGTTCTCTATGCTCTCTCCACCCCGCCCCATGCCCAGGTTCAGGAGATAACGCTCCGTGCAGTGGGTGAATGGTACTGATAAGTGCTGTGAAGTTAGCACGTGTTTTCAGCTGTTTGTTTGTTGTTGTTGTTGCCTTTGCTGTTAATATTATTATTGTTGTTAAGGCGAAGTAATCAACACCTAATAACAATCAAATGAAGGCCAACACACACATGCACACACCATTTTTGTTAGTGGGTTATGCTTTTTTCCAGGCTGGGCCTCATTTCATTTTTATTGTAATTGTTATTATTATTGTTGTTGTTGTTGTTGTTATTATTGTTATTGTTATTGTTGCACGTTACAGTTTAACAACAAAGCTAAATAAATAATTCAGTTCTATAAATTAATAATAAACTGTGGAACAGTTATTGTTCACACTTGACAGAACCTGCGAATTGGGACAATATTTGATTTCAGTCAACAACTGACAGACCTTCATTTTCTATGCATGTCAATCGGTTTTATTATTTCAATTGACTTGACCAGGACACGCTGTCAGTTAACTCGGAAGTTGTCAACGAGCTAAATTGAATTATAATTTAATTTACAACAGTTTCAGTAAACTACTCGTAAGTAGGACACTCGTTATACAATCAGTGTCTGGCATTCAGGCAGTTTCGAGTAACTAAAATGGCCTATAGAATACGAGCAAATGATCTAATATGATATCTAGCATCGCTAATCAATATTTGAATATTTCCACTGTCAGTAGACAAGCTATAAGCTAGCTTAGCGCAATGCTTTAATTTACATAAAATTAAAACAAAATAAAAATAAATTAAATATGCATACAAAAATTGGGCAAGAAATCATTTTAAACACAGTTGATTTGTTAATAATCAATACTATTATTTAAAAAAATATTATCTTTCTATTAAACCTAACAAAGTGTTTGCCAAAGTTACTTCAAACTTAAACTGCACAATATTGATATTTTGAGCATCAAATTTTTTGATATTTATCGATATTATTTTATTGTGCCACAAAATACGTCACTTTCCGATAGTTTAACCTCTTTTGGTTTCGTTGTGGAAGTAAAGTTCCCAGCAATTTTTCCATCTTTAATATTACTGAAACAATCTGAATGGCAAGCGGATTCAATTCGCAAAATCATGTCAAGTGTGAAAATGAGAACACCTAATGGAAATTTACTTTCCCAAGATCTTGTCGAATGTAAGAGCCGAAACTAACCTGTTAAGATAATAACAGGTTAACATATGTATACAATAATGTGTACTTGAGCACAGTGTTTACTTTAAAGTCATTTTGAATTTAATAAAAAACCAGAAATAAAAACAAAACATATTCCAGCCATTTGGGCTTTAAGTCAAGGCTAAAATAAGTATCTTAGCCTGGTCTCAACACGCTTTGATACTTAGGCCCCCATTGGGCCATGTAATTGCACTCGCTTTACGAGCATCAACGAGTCGTAGCTTAATTAACAAATTTTCAACATTAGCTGCACAAAGTTGAGAGCATAATTCTAAATTTATTATTTTATATATACATATGTAGGTATAATTTATATATTTTGTTCTTTTTGCCTTAGTAGATACATACGGCATAATGCTATTTTTTCTTCACATTTTTGCGTGTAAATTGCCGTCAGCGACAAGCCAGTAAAAGTTCCTCCATCGTTGGTTGTATTTATACTCTGTTAGCAAAGAATTTGTTGGCCAATGAGCAAATTGGGCTTGAAACTTGGTACACATGTTGATAAGTGTCAAGATCTCACACCTTTATAAGCATATTTGATATGAGGACTACTGATGACATACTTGACAGATTTGACAACAATAATTGTTGCCACCCCCACCGCCTTTCCCGCAAATGAGCAAAGTTTTAAACTCCCACAACACATAACAAACAGCGTGGAAACAGAGTATACGGCCGTCGGGTGCTTGCGACTGCATTGTTTTTGCTTGTGTTTTTTTTTCGCCACGTTTTATATTTGTCGGTTTCAGCGGAAAACCAAAGTTTTTTCGAACCTTTTAATGACAGCGCTGCAGCGCAATCCCTTTTCTCTCAGTACACCCACATGGGTAACCCTTTGAAAAGTTTTGTGATATGTGAGAGTCTGCCCACAACTTGGCTGCCACGTTGTTTTAAGGCACATGAGGCAGCTGCCTATATGTCTGTCTCTATGTCTGTCTGTCTGTCTGTCTGTCAGCTAGGCAAGCAACCAGTTAGACAAGTTTTGTCAGCTCCAGCTCCGCACTTCACTTCACTTCACTCATTTCCGGCACTTTGTTTTAATTAAATTTATAACAAATGTCATATAGGACTAACTTTTCACAACACAACCGAAAAACAAAGCAAAATTTTGCATTCAACACTTATACCAAGTGCAGTGCCTTTAAGCACACAAGCACGTATTTATACAACTTTTGAAAGTCTTCAGGTTTACGCATTATCATCACAATTATCCAATTTCTCGTTATTTAAATGCACTTTCTACTTTCAAGGAGCTTTAGTTAATTATACAATTTTCAAATTATAGCATTTTCTATACTTTTTAACATATCCTATGAAATATTTAACTGCTAGATTGTAATTAACATTAATAAAAACAAAGTAGAAAAATAAACTTCTACTCAGATTTGCTCTCCGCAAATCATTTGCTGATATTCGACAATATAAGCTAGCTAATTATAGGTTAGTTTAACCTATTATATAGTATAGTATATTTCCCTAAATCTGTGTGAATGATGAAACCAAAACACATATTTCCTTAATTCCATCTCCCATCCTCAAGGGTGCACTTTTAGAAACAAAACTTTTTACAAACAATTTTACAATACCTTAAATAAAGACCTATTAATATGGACCAAGCAAATATTTATAAAATATAGTAAATACTATAAGAAAACTAAAAGTAAGCTTTGAATTAAGTCCATAAAAATTCGTAAAGGATACTTTTTTAGAGCAGACAGCATTGAAAATCTAGACGAGTATATATATAAATACATATCTATAAGATATATGAATTTGATGAAAGAGTAGAGTTTATCAGAGTTTTCCTGCCCAACTATTCAGTATTTCTAAGGATTTCTCTTTGTGAATTACTTTGAGCTATGAGCTGAAGCGCTCATGATAATGTTTTCTAATATCTCTTTTGGGAATGCCATGAACCGAAAATGTGCTTAGAAGCTGCCGATTCCTTGATATACGCTTGTTGTGTGTGGCACAGTGTGTGCCACGTGGCCCGCATCCATGTGGTCAAATGTTGTTGGCTTGTAGCCCAGGGCCACACACAAAATCCTGTCCAGAATGTTGTGTTGCTCCTTTGCGAGTGTATGTGTGTGTGTGTGTGTGTTTTTGCGTTGGCATTTTTAAACAATTTGGTAGGCAGGCAGGACGAGCTGAGTGCAATGAAGCATTTCAGCAGCGCTGTTTCTGTTGTTCTTGTCCCCCTACACTTGATGTTATCGACACATAAGTACAGACAGCATTGTATATACACACACACTCACACACAGACACACTCATACATACACAGCCGCCATGAATGTTGCCACTGGCGCTTAAAATAGCTGCAACTTATGGAACAGACAGGACTTGCATTGTATGCAAGGGTTTCTGCCCATCAAAAAAAATAACCAAAAAACTAACAGCCAAAAACTATATATATAGAAAAAAATTGTAGTTTCTTGGGTTTGTATGACAATATAAAAACAAGTAAGAATGCTATAGTCGAGTATACCCGACTACGAAACTCCCTGTACCCAGGTCTACAACATCCAATCACATCTATGTCCACTTACACATACATACACACATAAACCAACACGCACACACACAAGCGGCAAAAGCGACAGCGAGGCATTTTAATTGGTGGCTGTGCTTCTTCTTCCCCCCTCTCGTTGCATCAGTGAATCTTCTTTCGTGAATAAATTCCGTGTTTATTATCCGATCAACTTGAAATTTGGACAGTATATTAAGAGGGACTTAAGTATTGTACATGCCAAATCTTAAAGCTATATCTTGAAATTTGTTACTGTAAAACGGTTTTAATCGATTTGCGGGCGAACGGGGGAGATATCTGAAATATGAAACAAACTTGATCTGCGTATGGTATACAGCAACCTACATTCCAAATTTGGTGTCTCTAGCTCTTGTAGTTGCTGAGATCGACGCGTTCATACGGACAGACGGACAGACAGACGGACATGGCCAAATCGAAATCTCTTTTGATACTGAACAAGAATATATATACTTTATAGGGTCGGATATGTCACAGATGTAATACCCCCTTATTTCCATTTTATGGGTACAGGGAGTAAAAAGTGAAAATACCAAACAAGGCTGCAGACTTGGCCCAAAATCACTCAAGGCTGCTCACACCATCTAATATTAAGGTGTAATACTTTCTCAAAAATAAATCTCCAGTTTATGGATGAACTCAACATATATTGCTTAATGTTGATTCTAATTCAAATGCTTAAATATGTCATTAAGCCAATGATATTTAACCATAACTAAAATGAATACAAAAATTAATCTAAGATACGTATGATGAATTAAGATTTTGATTTGTCTCTAGAATAACTACGCTGTACACACGTAATACAAATTTATTAGACTGTGTTTTTGCTTTCATCATTGCTTATAAAGAATTTGTATACAAATTCCTTGCACACAACACGACAGCAGCAGGATACTTGATTGTGTTTGTGTATAGGGACTAAAGGTGGATTCGGTGCACTTTGTTGATTAGATATGGAAAGTTGTAGGCGCTGTTTTCGACCCTGGCAAACTTCAATGCAGGCTAAAATAGCATCAACTTATATTCAACCTATTTTCCGCAACTGTATGCCAGGAAAAACAACTATTAAAAGGATGCCTCCGCATTTTAGGGTAATCAACTGGACATTCTGTGTAATGGAGAGCTTTTGCGGGTTTAGGGGGGTTTGCTTCGATTGACAATGAAAAGGCAAATGAAATATTTTCCAATGGGCTGTACTTTGTGGCATGTTGCATATTCCTTTGAAGGCCTGCCTGCACTTAACTGTTGCCTTGCAGCCTTTATAGGTAATAGCCTGCTTCTTGGAAAAGCTCACAAAAGATAGTTCCATTTCAGTTGGGGCTTATTTAGACCGGAGGCTAAGTTTAAAACAAGCAAAAATGTACAAGTCGAGAATGCCTGACTAATAGATATCCTAGGCCTAGGATAAAACCTGCAAAAATGCTTATTTCAACTACAGAATTTCACTCTTCAAAATAACTGCAGAAAATTCTAAAGCTTGTACCATTATTATGTTTCAAACTTAATGCATATTTTCCTATACAAGCTCTCAAATTAAATACGACAAAAATGTTTAAATAAATAAAAATAACAATTTTTTAAATTGGCAAAAACTGCTACTAGTTGCAAATTAAAAGACTTTCCAGTAGATAGAATTATAAAACAATATTCTTTGATTAATAATAGTGTGTTTTTAACATTTGTATCAGTGTTTGCTATCTTCTGTCTATAAAAATGATGCCAGTAACAAAATCACAGTAAAGATCCTGTGAAATATTAAGAAATAATACTCAAAAAATGTATATTAAAGTACCAATTTTATAGCATGCCTTTAACACAATTTTCGCAGGATATGAGGAGTTTTTATGGAAACATGGACTGGGAAAACTAATTACCCGTACGCTCTGATGACTATCGCCCAATTTGAGTGACTGCTTCCTAAAGGATTCTTTTTCTCATTTTCCTTTCCTTTTTGTGGATAAATTTCATCATCAGCTGCACGCAGGACTCATTCTGGTCGTTAAATTGTCGGCCTAAGAAAAGCAAACAAAGTGGCACGAAAATTGGCAAACATTGAGGCCAGGAAGCAGACTTAACTTGGCAAGGACATGTCATTGAGTGCATTAAAACATAATAAGGCACAAAAACGCACACACCTGCATACATACATGCATGTTTATATATATATATATACTTATCTGCACAATTTGAGAGTTCTGTTAGCTGCTGGCACTCAAATATTATAAAAGAAAATCAGCTTGTACAAACATATGCATGTGCAGACAAGCACCAAGCACCACAGGGGATTTGAGTTATATGGAAAATTCTTGTAAAAACATTGACAATTGTCAAATTGTGTCGAAAAGCTTGACATGCATTTGCCTAAAAAAATCCAAAAACTATTAAATTATTGATGCTGATTGTTGGTCTATTGATAATGCATCAATTCCCCAAAGAGATTTTTATTATTGAGAGATTTATTTATACACAAAACTAAAATTAGAAATATAAATAGAAATAAGCAATAAACTTATAAAAAAAAACCTGCTCTATTTTCTTTTATAGAAAAAAACTCAGCTGTTAATACCCGGCATTGGGGTTTATATTTATGCAATTGAAATACTCAGTAATCAAATGATTTTTCATATATTTTTGATTTTCACTTGATGCAACAATATTTCATCAACTTATGCATCGAAATGCCATTTCATCACAAAATTCCACTACTGTAGAAAATTCAGATGTCTTTCTCTCAAAGTTTGGGCCGTATTTTGATCATCAGTCAGTCAGGACAAACACTTGTAACTACCATTAAGGAACCATTTAAAAGCCTTAAAAACAACAGAATTTGTTTGATTTCTTCACAGATTGTGGTTATGTTAATATTATTCTGTCTGCAATGAGTTATATCTGAGGCAAGTGAAAACCCGGTAGGCAGAGAGCGGAGCTATAGATAGGCAAGCCATCTGCGTAGCCTAAGGACACTTTCAATAACATTATGAGCATTTAATATTTATAGAGAATATCAATTTGGTTGCTCGCAGTCCACCAAATTCTAGGAAAAATAAGAATTAAATGATTTTCTTACAACTTTTTTTCAAAATTTGTTCAATTTGTCTGAAAGCTTAGCATGTGTGTGTGTATTATGCATCATTGTATTAGTGTCACTTTTAAGACGTTATATCGGTGACTTTGACCACATTTGAACAGATTGTATACAATTTTCAAAGACTCGGTTTGGGGGAGTGTGGTCTTCGACCGATCATTCCTACGGCAGTTGTATGTTATGGTAGGCTGATTTTGACTAAATTTGTTCAGATAGTATAAACTTTGCAAACACTCGGTTTGGGTGAGTTTGGTAAGGATATCTTTGTAAACAAATAAGTTTTGCATACAAAAACATAATTGTCGACCGATCATTCCTATGACAGCTATATGTTAGAGTAGTCCGATCCGGCCAGCTCCGACATATGTACGGCCCTCAGCAAAAATAAGGGTCTGTGCCAAGTTTCATTACGATAGCATTAAAACTAGGAGACTAGTTCGCATAGAAACAGACGGACATCGCTATATCGACTCGGCTATTCATGCTGATTCAGAATATATATACTTTGTTAGGTCGGAAACGTCTCCTTCAGTCCATTACACATTTCGAGACAAAATTATAACACCCTCCGCAAGGGTATATGAACGTTCGTTCGGTGTACGTGAATCTAAAACCTGAAAACCGCTGTACCCAATCTCACCATATTTTGAGCCTATGTTAAGTAGGTGGCGAGGTTGCCGCCTCTTAAGCTTGTGCCCGATAGGTGGCGCTGCGGTGGTGCTATTTGACACAAATTCAAAATGAATGCATGTTTGGACATGAGAAAATTGTATTTGTGTGTTTGTACGCTGGCGCAGTGGGCGAACTTTTATATTCGTTCGTGTTTTCTTGACATTTCAATAGAATCATTTCATTTTGTTTAAAAAAAAACTATAATTCGACACGGCAATAATATGAAATGGATGGTAAGTGGAAGCGTTTATAATTTGAATTTCACTTCAATTCAAGTACTGTTTCTTACGATTGACAGAAGTAGTCAAATTCAATATAATGCATTTTTAAACTAAATATATTGCCAGGCAATGCTGATGAATAGTTGTATGACTTATGTTGAATTATTGTGCACAGCAAATTATTTGGAAAAAGCTAAAATATCAACCGCATTTACAATTTAATTGGGAGCCTCGTTAAGGGTAGCTTAGCAAATCAAAGTTGAATTGTAAGCTTCTTATTGTGTGTGGGCAGCACGGATAATTAAATCGAAGTGAAACATTAGACACATAATGCATAAAAGGATTAAATGTATTAATTAAGGTGCAGACGGCCAGTTCCAAAACGAACTGCTCGTCTTGAATCGCATTCACAACATGCGTGTGCATTCATGTGTGTGTGTGTGTATCTGTGTATCTTTGTGTTTCCCTATGTGTGTGTGTGTGTGGACACCCCATTGCAGCAATCAAATGTGCAACAACGGCGCGTGTTGCGTATAAATTTACATGAATATATATGTGGCAATTCCTCAGCATGATTAAAACAGTTTCCAATTTCAACCGCACTTCAGATTAAGTGTATCCAAGCAACCACAACAATCATAACGTGTTTAAGCAGCATTCTCTTGACTTATCAGCGAAATGCAGCCGCATAGCAAATTCACCGTCTGTGACTTAATACACTCCGAGAAAATATTAAGTATTCCGGCAGTTCCTTGACGGTTAAATATCCACCAATTTTAATTACTCGAACCCTACACAATCCAAGCAGTGGCTGGGAAACTAAAATCTTAGGAGTTTTCATCAAATTATACCAATGCTAACGTATTCGCTAAGAATACGAGTACATAGCCTATTTTATCAGAGTGTTCCACCCTAATTCGTAGAAGAAGTAGGGTTCTGGGAAAGCGTGTTCTCTTTTCTGAAAAATCCTTCTCATTGCATATTCTGGCAGACTGTTCACCCTGGTTAACAGAAAAAGTAGACTTCTAGGAATGCCTTTCCTCTTTACGGAAAATATAGGAACCCTCCTTTTTGCACTTTCTATCAGACTGTTTTACCCCGGTTAGAAAATATAGTAGACTTCTGGGAAAGCGTGACCTTTTTTCGGAAAATTCCTTCCCATTGCACTTTCTATCAGAATGTTCCACCCTAGTTAACAGAAAAAGTATACTTCTGAGAAAGCGTGACCTCTTTACTGACGATATAGGAACACTCCTCATTGCACATTCTAGTAGATTATTCCACCCTAGTTAGAAGATGAAGTAGGCTTCTGAGAAAGCGTGTTCTCATTATGGAAAAAATCCCCCTTATTACACATTGTAGCAGACTGTGGCAGCCTGCTTAAAAGAAGAAGAAGACTTCTGGGAAAGCGGGACCTCTCTACTGAAGATATAGGAACCCTCCTCATTACACATTTTAGCAGACTGTTCCACCTGATAAGAAGAAGACGTAGACTTCTGGGAAAGCGTGTTCCCTTTTCGGAAAAGTGCTGCTCATTGCACTTTATATCAGACCACTCCACCCTAGTTAGAAGAAGAAGTAGACTTCTGGGAAATATTCTAGACGACTGTGTCAGCCTGTTGAAAAGAAATAGTAGGCTTCTGTGAAAGCCTCTCCTATTTACGGGAGATATAGGAACCCTCCTCATTACAGTTTCTATCAGGCGTTCCACCCTAGTTAACAGAAAAAGTATACTTCTGAGAAAGCGTGACCTCTTTACTGACGATATAGGAACACTCCTCATTGCACATTCTAGTATATTATTCCACCCTAGTTAGAAGATGAAGTAGGCTTCTGAGAAAGCGTGTTCTCATTATGGAAAAAATCCCCCTTATTACACATTGTAGCAGACTGTGGCAGCCTGCTTAAAAGAAGAAGAAGACTTCTGGGAATGCGGGACCTCTCTACTGAAGATATAGGAACCCTCCTCATTACACATTTTAGCAGACTGTTCCACCTGATAAGAAGAAGACGTAGACTTCTGGGAAAGCGTGTTCCCTTTTCGGAAAAGTGCTGCTCATTGCACTTTATATCAGACCACTCCACCCTAGTTAGAAGAAGAAGTAGACTTCTGGGAAATATTCTAGCCGACTGTGTCAGCCTGTTGAAAAGAAATAGTAGGCTTCTGTGAAAGCCTCTCCTATTTACGGGAGATATAGGAACCCTCCTCATTACACTTTCTATCAGGCGTTCCACCCTAGTTAACAGAAAAAGTATACTTCTGAGAAAGCGTGACCTCTCTACTGAAGATATAGGAACCCTCCTCATTACACATTTTAGCAGACTGTTCCACCTGGTAAGAAGAAGACGTAGACTTCTGGGAAAGCGTGTTCTCTTTTCGGAAAAGTCCTGCTCATTGCACTTTACATCAGAGCACTAGGGTGCTAGTTAGAAGATGAAGTAGACTTCTGGGAAATATTCTAGACGGCTGTGCCAGTCCGGTTACAAGAAGAAGTAGGCTTCTGAGAAAGCCACTCCTCTTTACCGAAGATATAGAAACCCTCCTTACTGCGCATTCAAGCATATCCACAACGAAAGATGTTTTAAGCTTCAACCCAATGAAAATTCCTGAAGTTTTTTCAAAAAATTAGTTTGATAGACAAGCTCTAAACTCAAAAGGGCATACAATGGATCTTATATGTAGCCTCAAAATAACAATGAGGGCTTAAGCAATTGTTGTTGAGAATATCTACCTGTCGTGCGGTAAAGATTATATAGATAGTCCTGGTCGTGTATACTCAAAATATACAGCTTGTAAGCCTTTCTATATCATAGCCAGCCGTCTTACTATACTTTTAGAGGAGCTTTATCAACCCGTGAGACTATTCAGTGCTTCACTCAGATGCTTTTACTTATTTATTAAAGCACAACATATGCGCTGGGTTTTCTTTCCTAAGCAGCTTACATGCGACACCAGAAGGAGCACAGATACACACACGCACAGACAGCTACAGCACTTGAACAGGTGTTGCACAAGGAGAGAAAAGTTGAAAGAATCGCAACAGGAGTCGCTGCTCAACGACTGAGCTTCCGTTTCCGCAACTGTGTGGCGCCTTCAGCCTGCCCAGACAATGGCGTCATCTTTTAAATATAATAAATTTCCAACACTATTAGTAAAGTGTTGTCTGCTATTGCTGCCGCTGCCACTGCCACTGCCACTGTGTTGCATCCCGTTTGCCATCAGAGTTCGTGTTTCCTTTCTGCGCCATTGCCAGCCCAGCTGTGTGGAGGCTGCTGCTGTCTGCCGAATGCTGTCTGCTGCCAGATGCAAAATGGATTTATGAGCCACATTTAGCTTGCAACAAAGTCTGCTGCTTGAAGACATTCGATTCGATTTGCCTTAGCATGTGTTGCACGTACATGCACAGTAATTAATAGTGTCGCCGCATATGTCGCACTCTCCTTAAATGTAATCAACATTACGCATACGCCCCCGCACACACGCACACACGCACTGAAGCAGCTCGTTAAATCGACAAAAAAAGCAAGAGAAACCACGTTGCATACCAGGCTATTCAGGGTGCAGTGAAGCTGTCAACTACAGGCTCCAGTTGCCCACGATCATCCTCATCCGATTTTCAAGCAAAATGCAAAACAAACATCAAAGAAAAAAATGGCAGAAAAACACGTAAGCTTATTGCAGTCGGCAGTTCCCGAACCGCTGTATACCCTGCCTTCAGAAGTTGTCTTATTTAAGGTTGGATGGTAACAATATTATTGGTCACATCCTTCAGGATAATCTTATGTAGAACATAGTACAGCTGCAAGCCCAACAATTTGACAATAGTTCAGTTTAGGAATAATAATAAAGGAGTACTAGCTTGGAAATTAGGAAAGTTAGGAGTGGTTAAAACCAACCCAATCCCTTCTTGGAGAAAAACAAGGCTCGTTTTCGCTATATTTTGAAGAACTGCATTGGCTTAAGGATCGGTTCAGCGTAAAAAGTTAAGTTTAAAGTAAAGTTTCGGATTCAAATTAGGACAAACCTTACTGGCCTTAGTACTGGTTCAAGCATCATTGGTTCAGGTAGTGGTAAAAGTTAAGGTTCCGGGTGCGAATCGACAATTTTATGATGCTACCTTTAGAAATGTGAAAGCTGTTGGCATAAACCAAACTTTTTGGGCACAAACAATAAAAAAACGGTTTGGTTCGGCCTTAAATTGAATTTTTTTGACAATTGATTGGGCTTAAGAATTGATGCAGAGTAGAAAAACAAGAAAGTGAAGGTTCCAGGTTCGAACTGGCCAAGCTTGACCTTCAAATTGTAAATAAGCTATACAATGCTATACCTGGGCGTCGCAAAAAGAATCTTAGCACTTGTAACGCCTTAAGTCCCTTTGATTTTGGAAAACGACTATAAAACAGAAAAACATTGCCACAAAAAAGGAGTGGAGCAGGCTGATGGCAAATCGTTGCCTCTGAAGTGCTCCACGCTTGCCCCCGGCACCCCAGCAGCCCGGCAACCCGTCTGCACGCCTTTGCCACAAGCCAACGCACTTTCAAGTCTTGTCAAGTGGCTCTCAATGCCACGCCCATGCAAGAACGCCCAGGCAAACTCTGCTGGTTTTTATGCAATTTATTGGGCTAGCAAGTTAAGATGACGGTGTGTGTGCCTGGGGTGGGGGAAAACAGTCTCTGTGTGTGTGTAGTGGTAGCTTGTTTCAACGGTTTCGAGTGCATGTCACTTTTGAGGCTTAAAAGGTTGTCTCTCTTTGCATAGGTTACGGGCTCTTTGTCATCGTCATCCTGCCCTGCCCTGCCCTGCCCTATCCTGCCCTGCGAGAACTCTATTTTCCAGAAACTGTCTGCACACCGCACTGTTGATGAAATTTTGGGCAAGAGTTCGTTACCATTTTTGCCAATTGCAACTTTAAATGCGAGCACAAAAAAGACAGCACACTTTTGAGAGCAGCCAAATGGTTTTCACAATCCTTTGCCAACGGCTCTTTCCCATGCCAACAAATTGGAGCAACTGTCAAACGGCTCAAACAGAGCTGATTTGCGTGTGTAAATGCTTTGTCTCTGCTCTGTTTGCTACCTATTAGGACACAGGTATCAATATACCTAGTACAACCTGGGTAAGGTCCTTGCAGCACTTAGGCCGGCCAAGGTTTGCCATAAAAAGTTTATAATTCAAGGCAGAACTTTATCAACTTGTATCATTTTAAGTGAGTTTGTCAGTTAGCCTGGTAAATTAAATAGCCAAAGTGCTTGGAAAAATTATAATGAGAAATATTGATGAGGCTTAAAAGTATTGTAATACTCGCACAGGCAAAAGTGTAAGCCCAAAAGAGAACTCTTCGCCTTGGTTAGCTAAAAGTTATATATTCTGATAGATATGTTAATTAAGTTACTGCACAAAAATTTAGGTATTTTCAAGTGAAAATGGTCTCATCAATTTTGCAGTGCCTTAAATATAATTATGAAAGGGCATCTTTATATAGTAACATAAGTTAAAGTGCTTTCAAATGAAATGAATATTATTTAAGCTGCGCAATTGTTTACCAATTTCAGCTTGACTTAAAGGGATAAAATACTAAAGTCAAAATTAAATTGATTTTTTTGGAGTTTATGGAACTGTGAAAAGCGTAATAATTTTAACATTTTATAATGTGTTTAGTTTAGAATGTGTATTTAGCGACGTATAGTTCTTAAATTAAATATTTAGCCGGCTCGACGTCACCATTCACGGCGAATATAGAATTTATAGTATTTATGACCAAATGTAACAGTTTATTTAAATTATTTATAAATTAAAAAAAATGTGCAATTGATCAGTTTAGTTCAGACAAAGATGTGTTCAAGCAATGACTAAATTTTGGTATAATAATATTTTCTTTTTCAGCTATAAAATACCCGATTTGGCCTTATATCTGTAGAAGGCTCCAATAACCCAGCTTTCGAACTAAATGATTTAACAAACAAACAGCTAGACATTTCGATTAAGAATATCTTAGTTTATTATTCACGTGGTCAGAAAGAACCTTACCTAACCTTACCTAACCTAACCTAACCTAACCTTACCTTACCTAACCTAACCTAACCTAACCTTACCTAACCTAACCTTACCTTACCTAACCTTACCTAACCTAACCTAAGCTAAGCTAACTTAACCTAACCTAACTTAACCTATCCTAACCTTACCTAACCTAGCCTAACCTAACCTAACCTATGTTGATTTACTTAATTTTCATTGGGCCTGTTAATATCGCATCTAATTCCATCCTTAGATCGAAAAACTTGAAGCCAATCGCAGTCAATTGTGGGTCACTTGATGTGTTTGAGTTTTACTCTGGGTGATATTCGTACTCGCATTAATATTTCAAATGGCAATTTCAATTTGAGTCATTAAATGCCATTCTACGGACAAAAGAAAGAAAATTGTTGTTACTTTGCAGCAGACTTAAAGACTTGATTGACTTAAGACAACAAAATGTATTTTTAATTAAGTGAATTGGTTTGTTAAAAGCAAAGTAAAAAGTTCACAGAAATTCATTAAAAATTTAAAAACTAGTTAGGGGTAGGTACAAATCAAATGAAAATCGGTCTGTATATATTTAATTGAAACTGATGGAAAATGAGAGCTGCCACAAACAGTCAGAAAAAGAGAAAAGTCAAAGACAATATGGAATGTAGAATAGACATAAAATAATATTTTAGACAATTTATGAGTGCAGATAAGATAGACAGTTTTTTTGGCTGACATTAATACAATTATTCAGCAGATAAGCAGACTGATAAATGATTACTAGATTAAATCAGAAAAATCCATAAACACTGATTATTATAACTAAATTAATGTACAGGTCTGATAAGATAGATGACAACTTAAATGCCCGAAACAGCTGATTTGGCTGTAATAAAAATAAATAAAAGTGTACAAATGTGTTGAAATTCCAACATAAATCTCTTGCCAGTTGAGCTTGTCATTAGATACAAACTGATACAAGCACAAAAGTATATGGAATTGAGAATTAGCCCAGATTATCACACTCTGGCTAACAAATTCAGGTAAACACTTTAAAATATTGTAAGTTCTGATCGAATTTAACACATAACTGATCAAAATGACAAAACAATTCACAAGTAATAATATACAAACGTAAAATCAACTTCTTGTGGCTGGCAAAAGTGCTGCAAGACTTATTGTTAATGCCTTTATTGTATTCCAATTGACAGTCAAACAAATTGAATATGAATTGAATGAAAATTGATTATATTACAAGCTAAATATGACCCAAAGCAAATAGAAAAATACTTGTTATGGCAAACGTGCCACAATACTATCCTACATTCCAAAATTGTCCACTCAGCGTCGCGCTGCTGCGCCTCGTCTCGTAAAGTCCCCGTCCCCGTCCCCGTCCCCGTTTCCGTTCCCGTCGCCTTCTATGGGGATTCATTTGATCCGGAGAGTGGTCAGTCAACCCACAAGCTGGAAAACCACTTATGACCCACTAGAGCGAAATTAGCTTAAGTGCCACATAACAAAGATGCTCATAAATGGGAGTGTGTGCTTGAATGTAGTACTATAAACGATTATATATTTATGTGTGCGCACATTCAAGTATTGCGCGGTCCAGAATTCAAATATTTATGGGCCGCTGCTACTACTATGGACCCAGAGTTATACTAACGACATTAAGTCAAAACATTTTTTAACGGTCTAAGCAACTCAAATACATTTTTTTAAATATTTAAGGCCTGTTTAGACTAGCAGAAAACTCGTTTAATAAAAGATATATGGTACAAATATAAAAAAAAAATAATAATAATAATAATAAAAACAATTTTAAAATTTAAATAAAATTAAATTTTTTTTAAATTTTTAAAGCTACTTTTTATCCCACACAGTGTTACCATTGAGATTACCATTGATTTTTTTTGAGATAGTAGCTCTATTTCTATTTCGTACGACTTGGCTGAGATTTGCGACAAATGTTATTAAATAGTACTTTAAGACTTCACAGTGTTGTAAGCGCAACTTTTTTTGCCGCTGCTAACACTTAAAACAAACAGTGTCTAATTATTGTGCAACAGATTGAACGCAATGTAATAATTTGACAGTTGCGCGCGAATTATGTCCGAAAATATTACACATAAATATTAGACAGTCTATGTAAGTAGATAAATATTTAATTTTCCCTCTTATTAAGTTTGCAAAAGATGGAAGGGGTTATGTTTTTTCGCACACAAAAATCCAAAAAACAATAAAAATAAAAATTTTGCATATGAAAAGAAATTTCATTTTCCAGAAAAAAAGAAAAGCGTAATCTTAAGAATTTCCGTAACTTTCAAGACTACGAGTATTATTAAAGTATTCATAATTTTGGCACGAGAGTGAAAATAAAACTGGATTATTATAGCACTTCCTATGGCTGCCATAGTATAAAATGGTAAGATTTAAGAAGATTTAAGTAAGAAGAAAACAAGCAAGAACTGCCATACCACCTGAGAAATTTTCATTTCACTTTATGCTCTTTATATAGTTAGCCGATTCTTATAATTCTATCTATTTGTATATTCTAACTAACAGATAATCCTGCATCTCATTAACATTTACTTGGCCTATATGGGCCCAAAGTTTTCAGCAAGTTTGAGCATTTCCCTCCAAGTTTATGCCAAACTACATGACTCAGGCACCCAAAGTACACTGGCAGCAACAACTTAGTGGTTTCAGTTGATCAATACTCATACACCGTTGTACTTTTGAGAATGTGTATTTATTTATATAAATTTGTATTTCTGTTGACGTCACTGTTGTGTGAATCGGTCTGGGCTCTGGGACGGATTTAAAGTCTCCGAAATATTGAATTTTCCCCTTTTTTATATATTTTTTTTTATTGATTACGCACATTTGAAAATCAATCAGCAACACAATCGTCGGGCACATTGACTGAAGTTTTGTTTATTTGTTCATTTTACAGTTTCTGTTTTTGGCACGAGGAAACACTTTGTGCTTAATGGCAAAGCATCAAGTGCCAAATTGCCAGTGTTTTTTGCTTTTTTGTTTAATATAATATGAAATTACAGTTGGGAATTGATGGATATGCATATATTGGGGCTTAACAATTGAAGAAAACTCAATTTTAGAAAAAGATCCCTTAAGAACTATATTCGGTTGTGTGTTAAGATAAATGTTTTCGATAAGCTTGATGTTTTAGTTGGTTTTTTTTTACATATTTTCATTGCTCCCATGATTTAGAAATTAGTATAGTTTTTTATATTATAAACGAGTGTATAATACAAATGTAATAAACTTGTACTCATTTGTGCTCATTAGCATTTTGCATTTTAGCTACATCAAATGTGTATTAACTAATTTACTCGCTGATTGATTTTACATTACCATAAAAAAGTGTAAGCATAACCAAAAAAAAAAAGCATTTTCAAAATTCACAAAATGATTGATTTACAAAAATACAACATCACTTTTCAATTTTCATTAGAAATAATTGATTAATTCATACTAGAAAATATGTACAGCTAATTTGAGCTGTCATAAAGGTAGTAGAGCACAAGTTAAACAAAAATGCAAAATAATAACAGACAAAAAAAAAGTTCTAGAAAATTTATTGCTGCAAACTACAAATGTATGTATATATAAAAGAATGGTTTTCATGAGGCGAAAGTTAGATAACATTTGGTCGGAACAACTTTTGATGAATTTGTGTGGCGCAACCAACTTAACCGCGTACTTAAAATTTTGTTTGAATGAGTGGCAACGCTGTGCTTGACGATTTTCAAAGTCATAGAAAACATTCATACCACATTGCTTCTAACACATGTTGCCAGCTTTAACTTGCACTCAAAAGTGCCACATGACTTTAAAATACTTCAAATATATACATAACAATGAAAATGAATGAAAACTATAGTCCAGTATGCCCGACTACGAGACTCCCTTTTCCACAGTTTCTTCGTACACTTACTCACACATACACAAAGACGCACACACACAAGCGACAGTGCGAGCGAGGCATTTCAAGTAGCGACTATACCGCTGCTTGCCCTCGCTCTGCAGTACTGAATCTTGTTTGGTTAATAACTTCCGTGTTTACTAACCGATCGACCTTAAATTTGGACAGTAGATTAAAAGTGACCGAAGTATTATACGTGCCCAATCCCAAAACATTACCTTTGAAATTGTTGCGGTAAACCGTTTTAATCGAATTGCAGGGGTGTGGAAGGGGAGGAATATCTCAGGTCCCAAATAGACAAGCGTTGCTATAGACGAACCTACCGTTCGATATATGTATATGGACGGACAAAGGGCGTCGCTAGATTGAATTTTCTTTTGATACCGATCAAGAATATACATACATATGTATATGCTTTATAGGGTCGGAGATGTGGCCTTCTGCCTGTTACATACATTTGCACAGATTCAATACCCCCTTTCTAGCCATTTTATGGATATAGGGAGTAAAAACTTGAACTTTAACAGAGAAAGAGAGAGAGAGAGAGGGGGAGAGGGATAGAATATACGCTAGTGAATAAAAGAAAAACAAGCAGAGCCAAGTAACTGAAACTTCTTAACCGCTCTTAATCTCAATCGTCCTTCTGGCTGCCTTCTCGCACAGCAGCTAACTGCTGGCAATTTTTCTATTTTCCACATCATTAGTTTTCAATGAATATTGTTGTTGTTGCTGCTGCTGCTGCTGGGTTAAATGTCCAGGGCATAAGAATATTCCAGTGCTACTATGTGCTGTGTACTGTGCTGGGCCCGCATAAGCAAATAAACTTACAAATTGGCCAGTGTCAAAACAAAAACCATATAAAAGGAAAAGAGCAACAGCAGCGTCCAAGTTCAATGTTAGCCATAAATCAAAAACAGGGGCTATTTAATAGGCGGGGCCATTGAGACTTTGGCCACCTGCAGCCGCCGTCGGGCAATAGAATTAGTTTTCTTATATTTGACTTTACTCGCAGGACAACGACAACGAGAACGACAACGCGTCGTATGAGCAATGTCCCTAAAGTTGTTGGCGTCTGGCATTCATGCACGAGCGAAGCAAAGGCATTTGAAGTGCTCTTCTCCACCCAACTCCCTCACTTTCAATAGCATTTGAGGCTATGTAGAGAGCCAAAACACAAACAGGAACAATTACGTGCAAACAAAAATACCAAATATAAAATAATAATAACAAAAAATACAAATATAGGGGGAAAAAAGGTGGCCCAAATAAAATTATTTCGTTTTTCGTATTTTTGGGCAGCCAATAAGGCAAATCAAGCAAATCAAAATCAAAGCAAATAGAAAACATCAGTGCCGCAGGCTCATATCGCATATTTATGGACATCCTTACAATCTGAGGTCCCCACAAGCAACAACAGCAACAACGGTGTATGTCCTTGGGCAGTAGGTGTGGCTTGTGCCAGGATAACAGATTCACAATCGCACAACTCAACCACTCGAATGCACATTTTACAATTCAAATGGCAATCATTCACATTCACATTCACATTCACATTCACATTCACATTCGTATTCACAATCCTATTCACAATTACAATGTGAGTGTAGTCATTGCGTTTCAATAATTCATCTTGGACGTCGGGCAATCCGACTCGTCATTTCTTCAACTCACTGATTGCATAATTGTCACAGCAATGTTGCAAATGACGGAGATAGCAACAGAGAGAGAGAGAAAGCTATAGATAGCTATAACAAGAAAGAAGAGCTATCTTTGGAGTGCCGAGGCTATATCTAAATTTTCGTCACATTGCTCCCATGTGGTCCGATTTTAATAAGACCATAGGGAACTATTTAAAGTATAATAAAACTCTCAGTTAGTTTGGATGTAATACAAAAAGATTTTCATACAAAAGCTCATCTTTCACCCTATCCTATGGCAGCTATGTGATATAGTTGTCCGATTTGAATTAAATTAGGTCAGATTGTATAAGCTCGGTTTGGGAAAGTTTGGTAAGGATAACAAAAAGATTTTCATACAAAAACATAGTTGTCGACCGATCATTCCTATGGCAGCTATATGTTATAGTAGTCCGATCCGGCCAGCTCCGACATATGTATGGCCTGCAGCAAAATGAAGGATCTGTGCTAAGTTTCATTACGATAGCTTTAAAACTAGGAGACTAACTTGCATAGAAACAGACTGACAGACGCACATATATACATATATATCGACTCGGCTATTCATGCTGATTCAGAATATATAATATATATATACTTTGTTGGCTCGGAAACGTCTCCTTCAGTCCATTACGCATTTCGAGACATTATTATAAGGGGTAGGGTATACAAATCACTTCAACAGCTCATCAACTAAACAGTTCTGATAACTGGTCGAACTTCTCTCTTATCGCAACGCATAAGTAACTCCCTTAATGGCACTTCCCCCCAGCTGCCACAGCGGGGGAGAGTGACCGGGAATTGCCTTATAATGTGTATTGAACTTGTTTTTATTGCATGTCGTTTGTAAATGACACAATTTTCAATAAGATCTTATCTTGGCCGCTACGCAGCTAAATAAGTTGCAAGAATTTTCAATTTCAGCTCTTTTTTCGCAAATTTCTTTTTTAAATTTTCATTGGTGTCATTATATGGATTTTGATAGGAAATTGCAGTACCATTAAAATGTAAATATAATACGATAATCAAATTCATGACATTTTCCATTACAATGAATAAATTACTAATTTATTTTTCACTGAATGGAAATCTTTGACGTGTGCCTGGTTACATTTGTGTTGAATTATTTGTATATTATAATTAACGGATGGTCAGTTCAGTTTTATATTAAAATAAACTGATATAATGAAAATCTTTGGCGTGTGCTTGATCTATATATATTAACATTATTTTATTTTATTTTATTTTTTGTGTTTAATTAGTCTTACATTAAAATTAACATATGGAATGGAAATCTTTGGCGTGTGCTTGATTTGTATGCATTATTATTATATTTTTTGCACTGTAAAATTAGTTTTATATTATATTTAACTGATGGAGTGGAAATTCTTGACGTAGGCTTGATTATATTGTTTTTGTGTAAAATCAGTTTTATATTAAAATGAACTGACAGAATGGAAATCTATGGAATGTGTGCTTGATTTATATACATAGATTATTATTTTATTTGTTTCATTTTACAATTATTTTTATATTATATTTAACTGGTGTGTGCTTGATTTCTATTTCTTATTTATATTTTTAATTTTTTTTAAAATTTGTTTTATATAAATATATAATTAGCTAATTAGCTGTCTCTGTTGGAATACCAATGAAAACAAGCAAATCTATTCATTTTGATGAAAATAGATCTATATTCTCGCACATGCATATACATATGTACATATACATATGTATTTAATAGATTTCCCCCGCTTTGTTCATCTGTTGAAACTTTATGATGAGCATTTAAACCATTTTATGAACTTAAGATATAACGTCAAGCCATAAATCGCTTAGACTCGTAATATTTGCTCACGTGTATATAGATTTGATTGTGCTTCAGTTGGCCAGCCAGTTTCAGAGCATACAGTTTCCAAATAATATGCAGCAAATACAACTTTGGACTCATTTTGTAAGTAGAGCAAGCAATATTTGTAAATATTTGCAGCATGCTAACAAATATAACAATTGATTGCAATTACTGTGATAAGCGATGGAAAATGAATTTTGTGTTATGTACACAGCTTGCCATGTCATGAAATGTCATATTGGCGATGTGTATATAAATATGTATGTAGCATTACTATTTCGAAGCACTTTGACTAATTAATTGGTGGAGATTGCATTTAAACAAAAGGCCGCAATACATCAAATGGTCAAAAAATGTATATTGAAGGCATGTAATTAACCAATTTACATTAGCCAACAAATAAAGCAGAGCAAACGCACAATCCACACACGCACACACACGCACAGTGCAAACAGTGCAAACAAAAAGTCATCACCCGCACGAATGACCGCAAAATGGCATTTGATCTTTATAGCCAAGTTCTGTGGGTCTTTGAACTGAATGGGCACAGACCACAGCAGTAACAGTAAATGTAAATGATACACAGTAAAAACAACAAGAGCAGCAACAGATTTAGTTGGCCAACCGCAGTAACTGTTTATTTGATTGCCGGCCATTGTTATGGGCCCTGGATATCATAAATGCTATGCGCTCCCAGCCCAATCAACTTGCATTTCCAAAATTGAAATTGCGGCTAAGCAAAAGTGTCAACGCAAGTCGTTGTTTCTTTCAACTTAAGTCCGGTGACAACCTGCCCAAATGTGTCGAGCCTTTTTACAGATTTATGCGTTCGCTTTACGCTCGACAGATGCAAAGATTTCTGTTATCCAACGACCTTCACCCTACCCCTCGTGGCCCCACATCAAATTCCAGTTAAGTTGGCATCTTTCGCTCGTTCCATTTAACTAATGAAATTCTGAACAGTAAAAGTACAAAAAAAGCTCAACAAATAATGCCATAGCCTGCCTCTGAAGGAACGAAGTTAATTTCGTGGCAGTTTCCTTTATTTCAGGGAATTATAATACCATTTAAGAACAATTCAAATAACTGTGTACAGTTCTTGCCTGGAAAAATTGCGCACGTTTTACAACACTCATATCAATTCTCACTGTTTGGCATACTTTAAAACACTAAGGTTAATTCTTACTCGGTTTCTTGCACCAAATGGAAGCATTTATCGATTAGCTCGTCATTTCACGGCGCAAGATAAGATGAAAGATGCACGCTTATTAACAATTGTTGTAATAGTAAAATAAACCTTTTTTAAATAATTAAAAATTAGCAAGAAATACAATTTTTTTAAATAAACCAAGTTTTCATTTAATAAATTGATTAAATCAATCAAATTGATTGTTAACAAACGTGAATAAACACTTAATATATTTTCGGAAAAAATTAACAGTTTTTTTCAGACTTAACAAACTTACTCTTTTCGAATTGCCAATAAAGCTAAAATAAAATTATAAAAAAAATAAAGAACTAAAGTTGTTTTTTTTTATATAAAAATATATTTTCGAAAAATATGAAATGTTTTTTCATACTGAATAAACTTAATACACTTTTCGAATTGCCAATTAAGCTAACTATAAAAAAAAATAAGATTTTAAAAAATCAAGAGAAAATACTTAAAATGCATTGAAGTTACCGAAAACAACAGTGATTTCATTATTTTGTTAAATTGTAAGCAAACTACTTGTTATTAGTTAGACTTCAATTATTTTTCTAGCCTAAAGTTAATCTTCAATGATATTTATAGCGTGATATCATAATGTTGTGGCACTTAGAAGTGATATTGTGTTAATCTACGAAATACCATTAAATGTCAATACTAATCGCAACAATATTTCATATCGTTTTCGTTTAGTGTACACTTAAAATAAAAAAAAAGCTAATGGCCTAAAGCAACAATGGCTTCCACATCGCTGAGGATGAGCTGGTCCTTTAAATGTGGTCAGCGACCCACTGAGATCCTCTTCATCTTTACTCCTCCGGCCCAAAACTCATTTCCCTTAGCCCACCGCCAGTTGTTTCAATGTATTATTTATATTTCATTAAATATTAATGCGTTTGTATCTGAGTTGAGTTCAGTTCGTTGTATACCCTGTAGCAACAATATGAAAGGGTATGTTTGCCAACAACTAGCTGATGTGTATGTTTAATATAAAGCTGGTTGGATAATTGATGGCACTACCTATAGTATCGATGATTTTATTGCTTAAGACACTCTTCTGATTGTTTCCACTATCGATACTAATCGATGCTATCGATAATAGGAGACTCATTCCTATTTCCAGCCTTTATACCGATAGTGTCGATGATTTTATTGCTTGAGATACTTTTCACACTGTTTCCACTATCGATACTAATCGCTACTGTCGATAATAAGATACTCATTCCCATATGTACAGTTTCCACCCTTTATACCAATAGTATCGTTGATTTTATTGCTTGAGATACTTTTCACACTGTTTCCACTATCGATACTAATCGCTACTGTCGATAATAGGAGACTCATTCCCATATGTATTGTTTCCACCCTTTATACCAATAGTATCAATGATTTTATTGCTTGAGACACTTTTCTGACTGTTTCCACTACCGATAATAGGAGACTCATTCCGATATGTACAGTTTCCACCCTTTATACCGATAGTATCGTTGATTTTATTGCTTGAGATACTGTTCACACTGTTTCCACTATCAATACTAATCGCTACTTGCGATAATAGGAGACTCATTTCCATATGTACAGTTTCCACCCTTTATAAAGCTTAAGAATATCGTAATATTATCGATAGTTGATCAAATCAATATCGAAACTATCGATGGGCGACATTTTTACTGGTCTCCCAGCTTTAATATGCAAAATTCAAGTATTCTGTAGAGAAACTTTGCGCACAACTTTAACTTTGAAACTTGCTTGAAATGATAGCATACTTTTTGGGGTCCTTAAACGTGACTACGTACATTTAGTGGACTCTTTAGGGGGTATCTGTTGGTTTATGCTCTTTTTTATAGCGTTGTTTTTGTACATTATGTTTTCGTTTCAAGCCATAACTCCCTCCACCAGCCCCGCAATGCCAACCAATGCCGTGTGACTGTGAACTTTTCAGCTCTGGCCAAAGATGCGACGCCATCACAGGCAGTTAGGCAGTCAAAGTTGGGATGGATGGTTGCTTGATGGTCTGGTTTACTCTAGTGTGGTATGATGTGGTCTGGCCTGGCCTGGGCTGGGCTGGTCTGGTTAAACAAAAGGCGAAGGACTTACAAAGAGCAGGCAGTGAAATGAGCAGCAGCCACTGGCAACAACGTCAGCAGCAACAACAACAATACGTACAACAGCAATTATAAAAAAAAAATATACAAAAATAATAATATTCCCTAGTCCGGAAGGTGGCATAGAAGGCGAAATGTTGAGCTGGTGGGTTGATGGGTTGATGGGTTGGCGGCTTGGTGGGTTTTTTGCTGGCCTTGTGGCCTGTTTCGCTTCCAGCGCAGCCAAGTTAATTTGAGAATAAGCCCCATATAGGCCAAGGCGTTCCTGGCCATATCTGAGCTCAGGGCCTCTATAGAAAGCAGAAATGTTGTTAACCTTTCTATACAATTTTCAGGCAATTAGCAAAATTGCCCTCATTATGAAATACTTGCATTTCAAATTGATTTACCATTAAAGTGGTCAATTAAGGGTTTTTAATAAACAGTATTTGGTGTAACATTCCAACGATGGCAAATGCAATTTTTCATCGCACAGAGAAAGGAAGTGAAAGAGAGACACACACACAAAGTCATTGGGGGCGGGCCCACTAAATTGTTCACCCGGAAGTTGTTGGCGCCATAGCAAAGTTCACTGACACGCAACTGAGGAAAGGGGGCTGGGGCTGGGGTCGCGGTCGGTGTGTTGTGTGAGGGAGGTGGGGCAGTAGGATGGGTGTCAACCGGGTAGCACTCTGACAGCAAGTGCCTATTTTCAACGAGTATTTCCCATTACCAACATACTAGCTGCGGCTTGCAGACCACTTTTTCTACTCGATTGCGTGTCAGTTATGAAGCCATTGCCCAGTCCACTCCCCTCGCCAGTCTGCGTAAAGCAAAACCTTAGCCCAACCATTGCCAAAAGTTTCTCGCATTTCTTTCAACATTCCCATAACTTGTGCGCCATTGACTCCTCTCGTTGCTGAAAGGTTGATCAATTGTGAAAGTTATTTAAGTGGGTTGGCTTGGAGGCGGCTGTTGCGGCCTTGAAATGTTCAAGTTCACGTTCAACGCAATTTTAACAAGACCTCAAACTTAAGTGGTTGCGTTGTGCATTTGTCTAAAAAACGTTGCGGTTCCTTAATGAAATCGTAATTGGCCTTCATTCAAATTTCAAATACCTATCAAAATAATTGTTAAATTGTTAAGACCCTTGAAGTAAACGAAATTCAAGATAGAACATGCCTTGCATTCCTTGTTCTCGTGGCCAATTCTATTTTATGGCAAAGCATTCATTTTCGGCTCATTAAAAGATAACTCAATAAAACTGGTAGCTATAATGAAGACCATGGCATGAAAGCATATATGAACAAGTAAGAACGTTGCAGTCGGACGCACCCGACCGCAGAATACTATGTTCCCAGTCCTATATAATTTGGTTATTTGTGTGTTCAGAAAGAGACGCAAAAAAACTGCACAGGTTTGGGAGATATAGATTTTTCTCCTTTGCGGAGGAGGGGGTGGGGGTCCAAAAATGTTTTCCCAGGTGGTCAACATTAGTCTGTATGCCAAATTAGGTAACTCTATCTTTGAAACTGTAGGAGATATACCCCTTGAAAAACGTGTTTTGGGGATATCATGTGCCGATTTGTGGGGGTGGGGTGGGGGGTCAAATTTTTTTGATGCAGATCTGTCGGGAATCTCAACATTAGTCTGTATGCCAAATTTGGTGACTATATCTTTAAAAATGAGGAAGATACAGGTTTTCCCCAAATTGTGGGGGAGGGGTGGTGGTGTGGGGTCGATCTCGACACTTCATAAATTGACGGTATACACCAACAGGTGTACCAAGTTTGGTTGCTCTAGCTTAAAGATAATGGCAAAAAAGTTGCGTTCATACGGACAGACGGACATTTTCCCTTCGGGAAAATAGTATAAAAACAAATTTTTCTTCTTTTTCATCTCAAATCATATACTTAATATTTAAATTCATTTCTTTTTTATGTTCTCCTATCTTTGCTCACTTTTTTTTATGGCTACTCCTAATGCTTTTGTTTTTGTTGATTTACATACTTTTAGGGCTTCAGTTGGGTTTGTCAGTACACAAATATAACAAAAACAAGTAAGAATGTTTTAGTCGAGTACACTCGACTACGAGACTCCCTGTACCCAGAGTTGTCGAAAGAAATACTAGCAGCACAATGCAGAGATGAGCGAGACTGATCGAAGAGCTGATACTTATCGATATTTTATCGAAGAGGCCAATTGGCTGCGCGCCAACAGTCAATTTTTGAATTTTGATGCATAGTCTGCACTATGCAGAGCATTGATAACAATATGTTTCAAGAAAATAAAGTCATGCAGATGGCGCATGTCTCACAAAGAAAAATGTCAAGCAGATCAGGTGCTTAAAATTTATCGTATGGTTTGCGTACCGATAAGCAATTATGAAACCATATGGGCTTGTGTTGCTTAAAAGCGACATGTGCATCAGCTGATGCCGTGTGTTTTGGTATGTCGTGACGTCACGAGTACAAGACCCGCTGCACTTTCGCGCTCGCTCGCACACATGGTTAAGCCTTAAGTACTTAATAGAAAATGCACGCGCTTCGCGCTCGCTCGCCCATATGTACATACATATGCTGAAGCCTTCATGTTGCTGCTTGCCAAGCCTGCAGTACTGAATCTTGTTTGTTGAATAACTTCCGTGTTTATTATCCGATCGACTTGAAATTTGGACAGTATATCAAGAATGGCCAATGTATTATACATGCCAAATCCCAAAGCTATATCTATAAAACTGTGGCTGTAAAACGTTTTTATTGAATAGCGGGGCAATGGGGGGAATATCTCGGATCCAAAATAAACTTGACCTGCTCCCGCTATACACGAAGCTACATTCAAAATTTGGTGTCTCTAGCTATTATAGTTGCTGAGATCCTTGCGTTCATACATACGGACAGACAGACGGACAGACGGACAGACGGACATGGCCAAATCGAAATCTCTTTTGATACTGATCAAGAATATATATACTTTATAGGGTCGGAGATGTCTCCTTCTGCCTGTTACATACTTTTGCACAAATCCAATACCCCCTTTTTACCCATTTTATGGGTACAGGGAGTAAAAATAGGTACACAAATTATTAGAGATACAAGTAAGAATGCTATAGTCGAGTATACCCGACTACGAAACTCCCTGTACCCAGGTCAAAAATTTCCGATCGCATCTTCGTTAACTTACACATACATACACAGATACGCACACGCACGAGCAACAGCGCAAGCCTGGCATTTTAAGTTGTGACTGTGCTTCTTCTTCCCCTTGCTGCAGCACTGAATCTTCTTTCGTGAATAACTTAGGTGTTTATTATCCGATCGACTTGAAATTTGGACAGTAGATTAAGAGGGACTAAAGTATTGGACATGCCAAATCTTAAAGCTATATCTTGAATATTGTAACTGTAAAACTGTTTTTATCGAATAGCGGGGGAACGGGGGAGATATCTCAAATCTAAAATAAACTTGACCTGCTCCCGCTATACACGAACCTACATTCCAAATTTGGTGTCTCTAGCTCTTATAGTTGCTGAGATCCTTGCGTTCATACATACGGACAGACAGACGGACAGACGGACGGACGGACAGACGGACAGACGGACAGACAGACGGACATGGCCAAATCGAAATCTCTTTTGATACTGATCAAGAATATATATACTTTATAGGGTCGGAGATGTCTCCTTCTGCCTGTTACATACTTTTGCACAAATCCAATACCCCTTTTTACCCATTTTATGGGTACAGGGAGTAAAAATGTCATAACAATATGTCACAATACATTTTGCTGTTTTTTCTTTTTTTTTGTAATATTTTGAATTTTTGAATTTTGAAACCCATCTATTAATTGATTGATGATGATGTCTGTTAATTTGATAAAAAGCTAATTGACATCTTCGTATGTCAAAAAAGCCAACCAAAATGCGCTTGTCTCTTTCATTTTGGTCAGGAAACTATTACAGTATTTTGTTTCCAGCTTTTAACAACTTTAATGAAAACATTGTTAAAAAAAAAACAAAATAATAATAATAATAATAGAAAAACGCTATTAATTGTATACGCGTAACATTGTCGCAAAACAAACTAATTGAAAATGAATATATAATTTGGGCAATTTTGCCGGCCAGCGTAATTTTGTCATTAATTATTCGCGCACGTCAGCGTATTTATTATTACAAGGCGTTGAAATTAATTACACAGCTCGACGCCAAGCTCGGACTAAGGGCAGCACTAGCACCACCCCCAATAATAGCTGTACCAACACCACAGACAGTACCGACCGCCAACCACCCGTCTGCCCCACTCCAGTCGACCAATCAACAAACCAAAATCGACGATCGCTTGTTATTTGCTGTTTACATTTCCGTTTCCGTTTGCCTTTTGACGCTTGTTTGAGTTGCTGAAAGCAGCCTGTTTGCATTTGGGGTTAGGCGCCTTTGACCGCGTTGCCATTCTGATTAATTTATTGCCTATTGTTGTCAATCCCCAAATAGACAAATCATGATTTATGCACTGCAACGGCAAATAGAGAAACTCGAGTTTGAAACACGGCCTGTTTGCCTGGTCAGCAGCTCCCTGCACTGCAACAATTCACAGAATTCCCGAGAGCGTTCATAAAAACCGAATCAATATATTCTGAATTATTGATCTAACAGTTTCTAACATATCATTTGCAACTTCATAAGATCAACATTTCATCTTATAACTGTCATCTTTAAAATCCTTTACAAGAGTTTAACTCTTAAAGCTGACAAATTTATTAATATCGAATTTCCATAATAACTATGCTATTTAGGAAATATTTTTCAATATAAACCCATAATATAGGTTTTTTTAAATAATTTTTTTAATAAATATAATAAAAGTAAATTGATAGTTTTAAGTCAATTATTGTTTTGATCATTCCCTTACTATTGTTTTGGTCATTCACTTTACCAAAACAATAATTCACTTAAAACTTTCAATTAACTTTTGACAGTAACGTCAAAAAATCGCAAATTCTCAATGAAAAATAAAATAAAATATAATAATTAAGTATTCTGTTACAGCTCTGCTTAGTATTCATTTCATGCAGATTAGCTGGTCGATCCCTATTTTAATTTCTTCGCTTTTTACTCCCTGTACCCATAAAATGGGTAAAAAGGGGGTACTAAATCTGTGCAAATGTATGTAACAGGCAGAAGGAGACATCTCCGACCCTATAAAGTATATATATTCTTGATCAGTATCAAAAGAGATTTTGACTTGGCCATGTCCGTCTGTCTGTCCGTCTGTCCGTCTGTCCGTCCGTATGTATGAACGCAAGGATCTCAGCAACTATAAGAGCTAGAGACACCAAATTTGGGTGCAACTTGCTTAAGCTGCCACGATAGGTAGCAGAAATCCCGCTCAATAAAAATATATACAAGTCTTTTAACACAAAAAAAATATATATACTTATACTTATGTTCATCAAATTAGAACCATTTCATATTTGTTGTACCAGCCAACTAATTTAGGCCTTAACGCCCTTAGGCTCCAAGCTACTTAAGGTGCTATTATTATATTTTGTTTATTATATATTATTGTTATAAAAACAAACATTAGAAAGCTCTCTCTCTTCTCTCTGTTTGACAAGTTTCAAAAATCGAATTAAGATCTTACATACAAAAGATCTTACACAGACAAGCTGATGAAGCTTTGGTGTCAGCTTATGGGATAGTTCATGGGTTCGATTTCCGATGATCACGACTCATAAGGGACATGTAACAAAGGTTACAAATGAAAATGCTCCGTAATAGTTATCCCTAAACTCAGCCAGCTATTTATTTGCCATTTTCTTTTCTTTATTGAAACCTTTTCACATATTATGTGTTTCTGGTGAGACTGCGCGCCCATCACTAACAAGCGGTTGCCCATCACTAGCTGTAAGTGTTGGTTAACGTGCGCGCAGGCGATCGTTGAATAAAACAGTGTATTGTAAACAAAACAAAACGGAAGTGTCTTAATTTAAGTGGTCTCAAGCAATATGCTTACAGGGCTTATAATTGAAATGTATTTAAATTATTTATATTTATTACTCGAGCATGTTAAGCCATGTAAAATCATACTTACATTGGTCGAACGAACAGTTGACATTTGAATGAACATAATTATTTTGTGTGGAGCCTTGGCATTGGCATTAACATTGCAATTATGACAACTGAGGTTCACCAATGCCTAGGCCTGTGCTCTGCATAAGCCTTGTTATCAAATTTGACCTTTATTGGCCGTGCAAAGATACCAATTAACTCGTTTTGTGCAACGAAACGTGATACCTGTTTGGCGGGGTTCACGGCCATGCGGCTGGTGGTTTCAGGGGCAACTGCATTTTGATTAATTAATTACCCCGAATGCTTGCAGCGAGAGTGCGACTTGCCGGCATGGTGCAACCACGCAGAATCAGTTGTAACTCAATGCCACAGTTCATGCACCAACTACGTTGCAACTGCAACTAATTGGTCGTGTGCCGCCTGCAATGTAACTTCAATCGCAATGCACAATTATAGGGCCGCAATCATAAGACGGACCAGAATTCGGCAATTACATTTGATAATCAACTAATGAGCTGCACGGAACTGGGCAGAGGATATTCAATACCCTTTGCATGCCAATTAACTTATGCTAAATATCGACAGTCGTTGCGTAATTAAAGCGTATGGGCGAATACACATCCAACACCAAAAGTTGCATCACCTCATTTGCATATTGTTTGTCAACAAGACACTTCTAATTTGTTCGATTCAGTCCAAACTTGGCCAACAAAAACCTGCAAGTCATGCGAACTAACTAAGGCTCTAAAGAACATGCCAGAATGCTGCTTAGCTGAGAATAAACTATATATATAACTTAATAGAATCAGCTGGTTTTATACTCTTGTCAAGAACTGTATAACGCATTGAAGGAAACTTTCCCGAACCCACAAATGTATATTCTCAATCAGCAGTCTTTTTGTTTCTATTGCTAAGCAAAGTAATTTCTTAGTTTAAGAAAAGATTTCGGTACCGGCCGGATCGGACCCATACATAACATACAGCTGCCATAGGAAATGAAATCTATGGAAACCTTGTATGGTTTTCCAGATATATTTTCCTCAATCAAAGTGTAGTTACTTGTGTATACGGCAAGCTGACTAAATATGATTAGATATCATATATAATATAGTGATAGGATGGTATTAAATTGATCAACCAGTCTCTTTGCTTTAAAGTCTTTAGAGGTTCACCAAGTTGTTTAAAATCGGATTACTTTATATAATAGTTATCATAGAAACAATCGACTGAAAAATGAGGTTTGATGACTGGGAAACGAGCCTGTGTTTCTGTAATATTTCCATTTTCATTGACATGAAAATATGGTAAAAATAGTTTAAAGAATTGCAAAAAATTGTATCCCCCCTCCTACTGATTGTGCACCACATGCACATACTTAATTTAATGACTCTACCGACAATACTCATTGAGATCTGACAGTTTTGTGTGAAAAAAGCTGAATAACTTCAAAGCTCAACTAGTTGAACCACACTTAATAAATTTGTTTGTTGTGTTTTTGTTTTTGACATGACAGAACACTTATATGATTTTATATAATAAAACACATGTCAAGTGCAAGTGTGCGGGCCAATTAAAATAAAGCGTTGGCCTTTGCGTATTTAAAAGCGGCCTTTAAATTGCCGGCCAGGCCAATGAGGAGCGAAACCACTACAAAGTGAATGTATCTTTCATTTATGATACTCATACTGAGTGTGAGTATCAGTACGAGTATGAGCATGATGTGTGTACAAGTGCCACGCCCCAGCACTTGACGCCCCTTAACGCACCCTGATGCTATCATTTGGTTGATTTTTTGGTTTTTGAAGTTTTTTTTTTTAACGTTTGCCTTCCATTTAATATTCAGGCTGCTGTTATTTTGTTTCTCTTTTGTTTCTTGCCTCCTTTTTGCATCCTGCCGACACTTAATTCATTTAAATGCGTACAAAGAGAAGCTCCTTGTGCTGTCGGTTGATGCGGTTTTAACGCATTTAATAACCATATCATTAAAACAACACTGAAACCAAGATATAAGCACAAAATTTGTATTTTAAATCAGTTCTAGTTCATAAAAATCGATTTCCAAACATACATATGGGCTAGCTCAGCGTTGCGGACGTTACATTTGAACATCTAGTCCATAAGCCTGGTATCAGTCTAAAAGAAATATCTTAAGCTTGCCTACAATGAAAGACAGCTTTTAGATAATATTTTTAAGTGGCACTAAAAGGTATTTCCTAACTTGTTTAATTAATATTATAATAGGGAGCATTTTGTCGTTGCGGGCGTTACAAACGGAGATAAATATGCATTTTTCATTATTCTCAACGAATTGCGCGGTATCACTTGCAATACGAGAAGGAGATATGGTTGAGAATATTAAAGAGGAAAATATATAATAGTTCAAGCTGTCTAAACTTTTGAAAAATCGATCGTTGCGGACGTTACACTTTTAACAGCAATTAAATTATTTCAAAGTATTAAAAATCCTATGTTTTGTAACTAAACTAAACTAAACTAACCAAACTGCTGAAAATATTTCCATTATTATATATATTTCCATGTAATAACTAGGGATAGTCGTTAATAATAACTGTTTAAATCGCCTTAGGCCGAAATCATTGTGAACGATAACAAAATAAAAGCTATAACTTCGAAATCTCAGTTTTTATAGACGATTTGCAGTGCGCTGATATGCAATAAAAAAAATACCAAAAAAAGTGTTCAAGCTTCATCATAACAACTGAATTTGTGACACCCCATAGGACATTTGTCCACGCACACACTGAATGAGTGAGCAGACAAAATCATAATTCGATTCCAAATAGATGGCACTCAGGGTGCCATCAAAAATATTTGATTTATGTCATACACACACACACACACACACACACACACACACACACACACACACACACACACACACACACACACACACACACACACACACACACACAAACTAACCAACTCTTCTCGTCAGCCACACGGCGCGGCCACAACTTTCGAGCAGACTTTCGGTATTTTGCATAATTTATCAATTAACTGGACGCGCACAACATTTCATAGCATATTATTCAGCTTATGCGCTTTTAATATGCCCAACACGAACGCGATTTCCTGCCGTTCAACACAACACACACACACACACACAAAATACTTACAACAAGAAAGAGCGGCTATAGACGAAGCTATATACCCTTACAGCAATGTTTTTCATCAAAAATAGCTAAGATATGATACAAAAGGTTCGATTCTGATCAATTTTAAACAAACTATTGTATATAGAATATAATAGCTGAAGGCTGAACAGAGAAGATCTTTTAATTAGTTAAAAAAGTTAAAAAAGGGGTATAATAAAATTCGTTATAGCTGACTTTGATTGAAATAAGTGTTTTTCATAAGTAAAAAGCAATTGTTATTTGTTCCTACAGCAGCTATCAAATATATTTATCGGATCTTAATAAAACTTCCAGCTGAAGACCCTGGCAGCCATTGCTGACACACACCTATCATATAGTTTTTAAGTATTAATAAGTATTAATAAAACTTGATCAACTTGTAAAAAACTTAGTAGTTTTGCGGATTTTGCTTGCGATAACTGGAAAAACAAAAAGTTGCTTATATCAAACGATCGTTCTTACTTATATACATAGGTATATGATAGAGTGCTGTGATTCTTACCAAATTTGATCAGCTACTTTTAAACATAATAAAACTTTGATTTGGCAAAGTTGTAGAAGAAATCTTGAGGAACAAGAAAGTTATTCATGCATCTCAATTTTTGATCGATCGTTCCTATGAAAGCTTTATGTTATAGTCCTCCGATCCTCCCAATTCTGACATATGTGCTGCCTACAGCAATACGAAGTATCTGTACCAAGTTTCACAAAGATAGCTCAGTTAGAAACAAGGAGACAACTCTAGATATGTATAAGTCTACACCTGATCAAGAATATATATAATTTTTGAAGTTAGAGAATCAGATTTCGTGACAACATTATAAAACCAGCAGCAAGAGTATGAAAAAAAGAAAAATGAGGCAGCCAAATTTCTTCATTACGGAAACAATATTACATACAGAACGGAAAGGCAGGACAGGGCACGGAAAGGGGCATAGGCAGAGGCAACACCAAAAAATGTTGCACTGAAAATCAAGTTAAAAGTTAAACCGACCGCAACAGGTGCGAGGACCACGCCTATGAGGATACCCAGGATATAATGAGAATGGGAACGAAAACCGTTGGCTCTAATGGCCAAATTAGTGGCCTTTTTTGGGCCACCAGCGAAATGTTAAGGTCTACCTGTATCTGTGTTTCTCTACTCCACGCTCACTCCCTCTCTGTTTCTCCCGCTCTCTCTCTCTTTCTCCCTCTTGTGCTTTCACATTCACCCACACTCAGTTTCTGTCTGTTTCGTTTTGTGGGCGTGCCGCTTTGTAGGCGCGACCAGCAGCAAAAACGAATATTCCCAAACGCCAGGACAAGCACACTAACCGAATGTTAAATGATAGGGAGGCTGTTGCCAGGACGAGGTTATCAGCCAGGTAAGCCCAGGACAAAGGTAAACATTGGCTGGTATCAACTCTGGTTCTTGTTGTTGTTATGCTCACAGTCATTTTTGGCTCTTTGCACGTGTGACAAATGTCACACAAATTTGTAAACTTTCTGATACCCTAAAAGCAGCTGAAGAGCTTTGCAAAAGTGTATTAAAGTTGCTTTTGTGGTAAAAGGTTTTCCTTAGAAAGGATTCAAGTTAATACCATTAAAAGTATTTTCAGTATACTGTAAGTGAGAAATGTTAGCATTTAGTTTACGCAATTACTGAGTTTCAATATTTTTAACAAGCAATTAATGTGTTAATCAAAACAACAGAAACTCTTTTACCACTTATAACAGCACTGAAATATGATATTTATTATATATAAAAACATATATTAAGAAAATATATATATAAAAAATAAAATAATAAAAGTATTGCTCAAAATTTAATAATATTTTTAAAGTTCAATACAAGTGGTTCTAATAATAATAAAATAGAACTGAAAGGGTTAGAAACTTAGATAAAGGGATTAAGCTTTGGTGCGGACTTAGAATTTCAAATGGACCTGTTGATGACAGTAATTAGTTCAAGCCGAGATCGGACAGCAAGTGGGTCCGAGGTTAAGGCATCCGCCTTACAGACGGGAGCACTCGGGTTCGAATCTAGCCGACTACTACTCATATACGGACAAGTTTGGACAAAAATTTCTAACAATAAGGTCACTGATGAGGATGCTTGGCAGCATCCGAAATAGCGCTATATGACCAGCCAATACTTTTCAAATATCTACCTTTCTATATTCACCCTGAATTGTTGACGTCGAGCCTGTTAAATATTTCATTTTCGAAAGCCATAACTCGTATTTTTTTTCAAATTTTGTTCAAGCTGTAATTGTATTTTAACTAATTAATTTTTGTTTATTTTAATTGAATAACATTTAATTTAATTCCTTTCAAAACAAACAATAAAGACATTTTTTTAAAAAAAAAAAAAAACATAAATAAATAGAATTGTTGTTAATAGTTGATAGAAAAGAAACAGAATATTTTTGTTTTCAATATTTGGTTTTTAAATGCATTGCATATTGCTCCCACATTGAATTTCCAATTAGATCTATTGAAATAATTAAAACAAATAGTGCAGAAACAATATTTATTAAAATACTTCGTTTTAATTTACTTTTTCTTTGTGGTTAGTGTATGAGAAATGTTTTTATGGCTTGGTTGATTTTCTTTCTTCTTTCTTTGCCCGCTTTCACTTACCGCTCATTTTATGTTGTTTCCCTGTTGCTTTTTTCTGGGGCTGTTACATTTTTTCTAATTTTAAAAACTTTGCGCCGACTTCGATATGATGGCTGCTGCTTACTTTAAATGAAAGCCCGCAGCATTTGGAGCCTAACTTAAAGTGAAAACCTGCAATTTTGTTGGCCAAAACTGCAGAGCCTGCAATTTTTACTCAGCCACATTTGCACACAATGCAATGGCATCAAAAAAAGAAGAAATGAACAAACAAAAACCCTCACAGAAAAAAGTGTTCAGAACGCGTCGAGTTATGTGACTGTCAAAAGTTATTAAAAAAGTCTGACAGAAGCCCCAAAAGGTGGCCCCTAATGCCATTTGAGCAACCAAATTCGGCGTGACAGACCCGAAAATCTATCAGAAAGAGCCAGAACCAGCGTGGGAGCGAGATGGCGCATGAGTGCCCCAGGAATATTGACAAAAGAACAGAAGCGCAATATACTCGCTGTAGATATTTAATTTTTTGGATGGCAAATGTGCAAAAATGGAAACTGAAAGGCAAACGCTAACAAATATTTAACAAGCTGGCAGGCAGCCAGAATGAACTCTCAGCATAACTGGGACTGTCAACTAATTAGAAATCTGTTAAAGCAAAAGGCGCTGCCAATTTGTTGAAAATCAAAATTAACACATTTCACTGACAGGTTTCTATATGATAGTACAGGACTAAGACGGAGTCATACGATATAACATTTTGCCACATATGTGGCATATCGAGTGATGGCAATTTCACTAATCGATTATTGGATCCTATGATTAATTAGCATTAATCGAAGAAAAATTAAATAAATCGATAATTCCAACGATTTTTTAAATTTGCACCAATTTTTGCAATTTTTAATATTTTTAACAACAATTAAAAAAATGTATAAAAGTGGAAAATTATCTTTTTCATTAGTTTTGGCATATTTCCACACTTTGCTGTATGTTGATGCCATAATCAATCTCTGCTAATTGCGCTGCCAGCTTTATTTTGCATTTACACGCAAATAGTGATGTGATTACTTGAGCATATAATCGATCAATGATTCAATTAATCGAAACCCATTTTGCGATGTAATTAAATCGTGAGTTGAAATAATGGATAATGTGTATCATATGATTAATCGTGCCATCACTAGGCATATCGTTATCGTAATCAGCCCTACAAAATTGTATATGGTGGGATACTTGCTCACACGATGTGGCAAATCAAAGATTTCTATGGTAAGAACGTGCCACATAAGTTTATACATATATTAAAATATTTAATTTCGGTTAATTTCGATAACGATAACGATTACACATATATGGCAAAGTGCCATATTGTGTGACTCAGGCTTTAGTATTAGTAATAAAAAAAGCAACATTCGCTGCTTAGCTTAAATTAATTAATTAAATAAAAGCAAAATAAGGGATAATTGGCAAATTGATGGCCATTGTGCCCGTGTTCTTACTTCATTATTATTACCTTTGTCATTTGAATCTATCTACATATGCAGCAGGTGGGAGACCTTCAGTAAAAGACGCTGGCAACTATTCTTGTTCCTTTGTCAGCCCTATATTTACAGGACTTCTGTATGCAACAACATGTTTGATGAACAATGTGCGCTGCTCCTTCATTACTCTGCTAGTTTTGAAATACAATTTCATTCAGTTTTTATTCCGTTTAATTAAACGGCATCTTGTTAATTACATAATGACATTTTATCATCTAATTAGTTAACTATTTGATTCAATGGAAAAAAGCCTTTATAAGCACCGAATGCACTGCCATTCGAAATAATTGAGAACAAAGAGCTGTCCTTATAGCGTTGCCAACTCATACAATACTATCAAAACAGCTATCACAAAGCTGAATCAAATTCAAATTGAATTCAAGTCTAAATCAAAACACAGCGGTCCATAAACTAAATGGACAAAATTGATAGAATTTGAAAGTCGATTGTATACAAATTCATATAAAAAAGCGAAATATTTGCCGCGTATCGTTTGCCATTGCCTTATGGATGTCGGCAACATTGTTGTCTTTCATATTTTGTGTGCGAAATTGTTTAGGCAACATTTTTATAGAATTCTGATATGCAGGCGGGCAGGCAGGCGGGCGGACAAATAAGCGGCAAGAAAATTGACGAAACGGGACAAGGTGGATGGGCAGAGGTCCTCGAACGCTGCCGGCATTCTCTTTGATATGGAAATGTGAAAATGTGAAAATGTGAAAATCGTGCTGTCTGTGATTGTGACACTAAAACCGTTGGCAGCAAAACCTGACGCAGTTGTATACTAAATAGCAAACAGGATATACAAATAGAAAAGAAAATAAACGGCATACTGTGAAACTACAGTTTAGTAGCATATTCAAAGGAACTTTTGATGCGAGGGTGTTAAATCTGGCTTAAATATGAAGTATTGTATTTGAAAGGAATACATTCAGTGTCATCTACATATATAAACCGCTTTAAGTGAACAATGCTGAGGACTGCGATAAGTTGAGGAAACAATACGTTTCAAGTTTATGTGCTCCTTAATAATCCAGTTAGTTTTTCTATATACGCTTCATAGAGTGAACTAATCCAAGCCAATTGTCAATTGTATAAAATAACGCAATTTATTAATTACAAGGCTGATTAATATCATAAAACACATTAATATTTAATATTTTATTTAACAAAGTTAATCAGCGTGGACATATCAATATTTCGGCATTTAAGAAGAGTTAGCCAAACGAATCAGGCTTTGATTATTTGAATATCAACCAATTGAAGCCAGAAATTCTCACTTACAGGATCTTTAAGATCGAAAAAAAAAAATAATAATAAGAAAATAGAATGCTCAACAAAACGAAACTTTTTTTGCTCAAAAAATGTGTCTACACTTTTTACTGTGAAATTAGTTCGTGGGCGGAATTTTGAGCAGGCCTGATAAACTTTTGGGCTCCAATAAGAAATGGTTAGGAAACGTTTTAATAATATGTATAAAAAGCGTTTATTGGGCTAAACTTGGACTTTAAGACAAAAATTTAGTTTTATAAAGTGGTGCAGCTTTTTTCCAACCTGTTTTTTTAGCAGGAAGGCTTGGCAGCGTCTTTAAGCCATTGCGGCCAAAAGTATTTACATTAATATGCGCCGCATCGCCCAATTTACAGGCAGTTAACGAGCTTTATTTATGGCGCAACACTTGGCGCTGACATGGCGGGGATAAGATGTAAGGCCAGGAACCAGGAGCCAAGAGCCAGGAGCCAGGAGCCAAATGCCAGAAGCCAGAAGCGAAGTCGATTCAAGTTTGAGCTAAAGGACGATGAGCGGAGCATGCGTTTGGCATTAGCAAAGAAATTAAAGTACAAATCCCTTTGGGTGACACTAACCGCAGCTGTGACGATGCCAGACAATGGAAAGACAGACTGACGGACAGATAGACAGACAGACAGACAGACAGACAGGCAGTCAGTGTGAGGGAGCTGGAAAGTGAGCGAGCAAGACAGAGATTGAGCGATGTTAAACGTTGTAAGGAGCCGCAAGTACAGTGACTCTGCCTGGCGTAAATAACAAAAATTAAAATACAATAAAATAGACAACGAACTGTGCACACACATACACACAGTGACAGCTTTTGGCTGTGTGTGTGTTCCTTGTTCTGGCATTGATTGCTTTTGTTGTTATTGCTGTTTGTCTAGTTAAGTTGAGAGTTCGTTGCTCATTTGGCGCAGAGGCCAAAGTGAATGACTCCTAAATTCCAAAAACAAAACAAAGTGGCAGCATTTTTATGCCACACACACACACACACACACACACACACACACACACACACACTCAGACACATTTAGTTCATGCTGCTTATGCGCCAAATGTTGTTGCTGTTCTTGTTCTTTACATGCCATTAGCAAAAGGGTTTGGACCCGGAGCTTACATTCAACTTGCAGCATAAACAATTCAACAAGGCCAACAAAATGCACGATTTAATGGCAAATAGCAGACAATGCACACACAGATACAGATACAGATACAGATATAGATACAGATACAGATACAGATACAAATACAAATACAGATACAAATACAGATACAGATACAAATACAGATACAAATACAGATACAGATACAAATACAGATACAGATACACCTGGAAAATTTATGCGCTTTTTGCTTGAAAACATTTTACGTGATTTGGCCCTTTTGCTTCCCGAAAATGCAACTACTAAATATTGAAAGTCCTTTTATTACCCGTGTCGAGTGTGTGTTTTTGTGTGTGTATGCATGTGTGTCTTTTAGCCGTGTTAATGGATGTAGACAGCCAGATAAACACATGCAAGGCATAATAAATGTACACGAGTAAAGCACAAAGTCGACAAATAGGCGGACAGTATAAACACGGAAAAAGTTCAAAGTTCTACATTTGTTTTTGTTAGTTTCAAACTGAATATTGTTTTTAACAAAAAAAACCAAATTCAATATTTAGTTTGAAGTTTATTCATTTGTCTAATGAATAAATAATTTAGTTTTATGAGTTAACTCCGGCATTTTAGCGTGACTAACGAATGTATAAGTGCTACTTTATGCCAAACGTGGCTTATATATTCGAAACTGTGATTTGGTCACAGTTATTATGGGATAGTAGCAGTCATGGTTATCATCGTAGCGAATGTGTAAGTGTTAGTAATAGCAAATAAGTAAGTGCTGTAGACTAAACATGATCATCCTTAAAGCTGTGACAGAGTAACAGTTATTATGTGAAAATAACAGTCAGAGTTATCACTGTGGCGAATGTGTAAGTGCTACTTTAAGCTAAACATAAATAATATCCTCGTAACTGTGACTGAGTCACAGTTACTATGTGAAAGTCATACTTATCCTTGTATCGAATATATAAGTGCTACTATAATCGAATGTGTAAGTGCTACTATGGACTAAACATGACTAATATTCTCGAAACTGTGACTGAGTCGCACTTATTATGGGATAGTGACAGTCATAGTTGCCATTGTAGCGAATGTGTAAGTGCTACTCTAAGCTTAACAGTTACTATGTGAAAGTCGAAAATATCACTGAACCAAATATGTAAATGCTACTAGATTCATATGTGTAAGTGCTGCTATGGACTTAACAACACTAATATTCTCGAAACTGTGATTGAGTCGCAGTTATAATGGGAAAGTAACAGTCATAGCTATCACTGTAGCGAATGTATAACTGCTACTCTATCTAAGCTAAACACAAATAATATCCTCGAAACTGTGACTGAGGCGCAGTTACTTTGTGAAAGTAATAGTCATAGCTATAATTGTAGCGAATGTGTAAGTGTTACCATAAACTAAACATGACTAATATCCTCGAAACTGTGACTAAGTAAGATGGTTAGTTCACACTGTAGCTGAGAAATAACAATATCGCTAATTTCTAAGAAATTATACTCTAATTTTGAAACTTTTCAGTAATTTTTGTTTACTTTCTGATTAATGGTGACATTAATTTTGTTTTAATACCTTAAGTATATATACCTCAATGGTTTGATTTTAATACTTATTGGCCTTGTTCTATATACAAACCAAATTGGTTGTAGACTGAAATAATTTGTTGTACTGTGTAATATATAGACCACGGCTGGTCCTTGCAGCACTTTACTGTAACCGTAGAGGCCTTGAGGTCTTCAGTGTATTAATGTGAAATATGTATGAGGCGGTAGATGTCAGCTTGAATGCATTACAAAATTTCATGACAGTTAATTTAATATTTAAGCCACGTTGGGCGCCATAAGACCATTTTGTGCAAATACAAAACTTCAAAGTAGTAGTATATTTATGTAAGTGCAATTGATGATGGATGTGAAAGCATAAGCATTTCGCTTTCTTTATAATAATCCAAAAGCCACAAATCACTGTTGCTTTTAAGTAACTGCATTTCTCAAGTCGCAGCCGAGAAGAAGCGATTATCATGTCATATATGCGCAATGTGGCATGGTGAGTGCTTAAAAGCTAGCTTAAAAGAGTGCACTGAAAGAGTGTGCCAGCAGCCAAATACGTGACTTACCGAGCAGCGAGAATGTCACTAACATCAGTGCTGGGCGATTGCCTGTTGATTTATGATGCGATTTGCCATTGCGCACATCAACAACTGCCTGTCCTTGGGCCATGGGATACTAGGTGCAACTTTTCAAGCCACTCACGTGTCGAGTTACTGCTGAATAAGTGATGCCGCAAAGCAAATGCAAAACTAAAAACTCACTTCATTTGTCAAGAAGCTGCACACACACACACGCACACACATGCAATTTGGGTCAATTTAAAAGCTTGCCAAGTCTCTGAAAAGTATGCAACACAATTGCAAAGGGCGCAAAAAATAAACAATTTTTTTTTTATTTTTTTTTTTTTTTTTTAGTTGGCAGCGGGCTAAGGCATTTAAGACGCTGCTAATTGCAGTCGGCAAAAATACATTTACTTGCGAATAATTGCGAGTATTTTGTAAGCAAAATTGCAGGCAAGGCGAAACCTTCAAGATACCACTTAAAGCAGCTGCCAGAGAGGGTGGTGGGGGTGACTACTACGACTAGCTGGTGGGGTTGGCCTTTTATCGGGTGAATGCGCTTTTTGACCTACTAATTGTACTCGTGCTGAAAGCACTTGGCACGTACCAGTATGCGGAACACACAACGCCTCGTATGCGCAATAATCAAAAACGTGCACCACATTTCCGGTTGCTGGAAATCCATTTCAATCATTGATGATTAAACAGCCATCAGCTGTACGCTAAGCGATGCTTCCGCCTTAGCTCCAAAATCCAAGCAACTCCTGCCTGATAATAATGATGGACATGATGATGATGATGATGATAATGATGTTGAGTTTTCAACATTGGCAGAGTACACTTATTTTGGTTGCTACATTAAAAATTAAACAGTGCGGCAATTTTGGCAAAGCATTTGCTGTTGCTTTTGCTTTAATATGAAATCAAAGCCGACTCAAAGCGAGCAGCACACACATATTTGGCTGAGTTTTTAATAATTTTAATAAAGAGCAGACAGCAGACACTTTACATATAAATATATGTATGTAAATATATATGAAAGTCTCGCTCCTTCTGGCTGTTTGCTGTCTGTCGCTCTTTTCGTTTGTAGCATTGCATAGTTCAAGGCGCCATCAACTTGCCTCCTGCCAGATATATATGATGTATATCAAATATAAAGGCAAATGAAATGCATAGCAAGAGACAAGGACTGTACGCGAATCAGGAATAAGGCTAAGAACCAAAAAAGGAACCAACGAATATACATGTGTAGTTTCTGAGCACAACGAAATTTGTATATGCTTTCCTTCAAAATCATAAGCTCGTACACTGAGATAAGTAATTCCATCTAAATAGAAAGGATTGTGTATTAAATGGAGAAATTGTTCGCTTTTTTCGAATGTGAAACGCGAATTCAACATAATCTTCGTTTTTATTGGCCGCCTGGTTAGCTTCTAAACGGTGCTCTCTTTTTGTGAATGAAAACTTAAAAAACAATATTTAGGCCTGTTCCGAATTCCATTCCGAATCAATTCCACAGAATAGCGTGTAGCATACTTTTTAGAGCCGAATATAATTAAAAACCTTGCATTTATTTTATATACGTACCAAAAAGCATGCCTTACATATTTCTGTGGAATTGATTCGGAAGTGGAATTCAGAACAGGCCTGACTATAAAATGAGCAAACGCTGCTGCTGCTATTCGGAGCGCCATATTTTCAGCAGTGTATGTATATATCCCAGCCATGAAATTTTGTTATGTTGCATCTACACAACAAAAATTACTTAATATTTTGATTATTAAAATTCCAGAACTTTCTTGTTCCCAAAGGCATGTAAAATTTAAAATATACTCTTTGGTAAAAACAAAAAAAAAAAAAAATACAAAAATGCTTACACAAAATTCATTCAAGTGTTAAGTGCCTGGGCAAAAAAAAAATAAATAAAATACGAAAGAAAGCAGAGAAAATTGTATACATATGAAAAATTATATATGCACATTACAACGCAGATTTGCCACTTGACACAGCAGGCAGCATTTTGTTGAGTGGTGTGGAAGGAAACGATGTGAAGTGAAGAGCAGTTTTCCCAAAAATGCTCTATAAATAATTTACGCTGGTAAGCCAAAAGTGACGGTTGAAAAGTGGGAAATTGAGAAAATATATGTATATGCGACATAGTAGTTTTTCGCTCATGACGGCGCAAAACAAAAGGTATTGCAATATTGCTGCTGCGTTACCAAAAGGGCCTAATCCCCATATGAGTTGTTAACAACGTATTAAGAAGATTTCACTTAAGTAGCGCACAAAAGACTGAAGACAAAGGACGAAAAGATGCTGTTAAGGCCAAATGTTAATGATGCCCTGCTAACCATATACACACACACAACACACACATACACACACACACACACACACACACACACACACACACACACACACACACACACATCCACGCATACACATTGAGCGAAAATACGACAGCAACTGGCTGGCAAATGCTTGCCCAAAAAAGTAGGCAACATATTTGTTCTTCTACTTTGTTTTTGCTGTTCGGGCCGCGCAATAAAATGAGTTTCAAATTGGCCATAAAAGCGTAAGCAGGCAGACAGCATGTGTACAGCAATAACAACAATAACAACAACAACATCAATATCAACAAATATAATAAGTTTCGGAAGCAAAGTCATAACATCAAGAAACAATTGCAAAAACGAAACTTAAATGTTCTTGTCAGAGATCCAACCTAAACTCATAATGAACATCATATTTTCTTTAAATATTTAAGGTGCTCATAAATATCTAGTCAGACATTCTCATTAAAGTTAGCAGTTTGCAATCCGAGTTTAAATGTACTTCAACAAGTTTCAAATTGTCAACAATTCTAACAAAAGTTGATGAAATGTTGTCACAAAAATATATAATTTATTCTAATTATTCAGTCTGTGCAGCAGTTTCAAAAAGAGCATAAGAATACAACATTTTAGAAGCTTTTACTTAGTTGTTAACTATTTTTATTCAAGCTAGGATATTATTTTGGGGACTTAAATCATTTTCTTCGAAAAAATTATGTTTATTATTGAGAATTTGAGTTATAAGTATGTATCGTATTTAGAATGAGTTTTGTTTTTACATGTATTTGCGTTATAGTATTATCAATAGACCTCAATAGAACTATATGATTTAAATTCATTTTAATGGACAACTCCAGAAAAAATAAAGAAACCCATGCTCGTATGCTGCATATGCGATCTAGGGATGGCAAAACCAGTCGATAGTTTCGATAGTCATGTCAGTTATGGCGTGTGCAGTGTTGGCAAACATGTTAATTCTTTTGACAATCCTTATGTTATTTCAATGGGCTTTAAAGACACAATAAATACTGTTGTATCTGTTATTCTTTATTAGACATGTCATATAAGTTTGATGTGAGCCTACGAAAACTTACATACCAAATTTGGTGATCTTAACTCAACTTGCACTCTCTGAAATCAACAGACTGACTGAAGCAGTATCAGACATACGGATATGACTACAAGGAGTCGACAATAAATGCTAATCAAGAATATGAGCTCATTCAGGAGAACGTGCTAGCCGATGACTACTGTATATTTGAATCAATAAACACACTTTGTTTGTAAATATATATACAGCTGATGCACATTTATATGGTATTTTTAAGATGATTATTAATCAAAATAGACAAAAAACCATTCTGCTGAACGAGTTTATACACTCTAAAAAAAAGTTTAATTTTTAAACTTTCTGAAAACGTTTTCATTCTTTTTTGGTGTAAAACTCTGCTTTCACTCATTTTGTGATTATTTGTATAAAACTTAATCGAAAACTGGAATACTCCAGGAAAATCTTTAATCTTCTTGGAATAATTTTAATTTTGGAATCAGGCATGCATTCTATTAGCTGTTAGGTTCATGATTAGCTAATTTAAGTATACAGGGTATTAAAATACTGTGCATACATGACATGACATGACATGAAACAGCATATTCATAAATGAGATCCTACTGCTACTGATGTGTGTGTGTGTGTGTGTGTGTGTGCGTGTGCGAGTCAGTGTGAATGCGTGTTCATTTGCGCATAAAGTGCGTGCTACTTGGGCGTGGCTTAAAGGCTCTCAGTCCCGAGGCAGGCAAGGAGGCAGTTATAGCAATACTCGTTAACATATAAGGTACTGCTGTTGTCTACACACATGTGTGTTTTTTGTTTTTTTTTTTTTGTTTTTTAAATTGAGCGCCCACCGCTGAGTGGGCACATTTTCGGCATGATTTAACACTTAATTAGCAAAAATGTTGACTTGAGTGGCGCTCATCATATTGTCACAATAATGCACGCCAATGCCAGCGCTGGCACATGCGGCGTATGCGTAATGTACAAGAAAATAATAAAAATCATAATCCAGGCAAAGAGATTGTATTAAAACAAAAATGAGCAGAACAATAGCAGTCACAGCTGCATATGAATTATTTAATGCGCAACATGTCAGCCAAAAGATTTGATCCTGCCAAAGGCAAGACACAGCTTCGAAGGATTTGCAATGTGTCGCTTTTGGGCTTTTGAGGTCTGACTCCTTGCCTGCCAGTTGAACGAGTTCTGAGTTCTTTCCCTGACACGCAGTTAATTAGTTTTAACCACAGTTTTGATTAGTTTTTGGTGAACGATGGTGAACCATTTATATCACATTGGAATTTTATGCATTTCAACTTTTGTGACAGGATGAGCCATATCCTTGTTGGCTGATAAAAAAAAAATTAATGAAAAAAAACAAATAGTTATTCTATATCTTCCAATAACAACATAAGATCTCTGTGTTATGTTTGTCAAATAAATATCTGATATTTAGAAATGGAATAAGATATAATACACAAGTTCTGGGTTCTTTTAATGTCAACATTTGATTTGCAAAATAAATATCTGATATTTTTTAAACAATTAAAAATGCCAAGTAACAATCTTGCTTTTTTCTGGCTAGTTAATACTTTCTGGCTGGCCTTAATCTGTCTTGTACCACTCTTTACCACGTTTTTGATATTTTGAATACTTTAGCTTGCCAATTTCCAATTTTGCATTATCTATTTAAATTCCTCGCTGAATATTTCGTAATACCGCATTATTATCTGATGCAAATCGATGTTTTCAATTTGCCTTTGCTCTGCTTCCACTAATTGTTAATTCCATTTCTATTTTTCCTTTTTTCCTGTTGCATATGCAAAAGTGGACAAGCTTAAAGGCTCGCTGTCATCCCATTGGACTATGGAAAACTGTTTATTTTATTGTGGTATGAATAAATAACCACGTCTTTTAAGCTTACTTATTTAAATACGGCTCGAAACCTTACGTAAGCTTTGCAAAACGCCATAGTTCTGGGGTAAAAATACAAATATTATTAATTTAAAAGAAATTGTTTCATATATATTCTGAAAATTTCCATGGGATTGAAGTAGAATAACATTGAAAATATAGTTAAAGCGTGGGAAATGTTGAAAGAACTCATAAGAATGTTGAAGTCAGACGTTCTCGACTGAGGTATACTCTGCTACGGTTATATTTTATCCTTATTTGTGAGAGCGCAAGTGGACGTAGCAAAAATATTTTAAGTCAAGTCTGTCAAGGGGGTTATTAGTTGACCTCATCTGAAATTTAGTGACTCTAGCTGTAAAGATGTGGAAGATATACGATTTTCCCAAATTGTGCTAAGCTAGTTTGGGGGCTTGGAAGCTGGACAGATTTGAACAGTAAAGCTTTTGACTTCTTTCACTATTTATATAATATTTTTAATTTCTTATTTATAAAAAAAAAATGTAAGATTTCTCCCGAACAGCTTAACAGCTGTTATCTTAACAGTTGCTGATCATGTTAATATTCCTGGCACATAGGATAACTGTTGGTTGGAATTACTCATTAAGAATAGATTATTTTGAAGGCTTTCTAAAAATACTTTATGGACTCAAGGAATGTGTACTTTTCCCCATTGTCCTTATAAGCATTTATGTGTGTGCGGGTGTGCGGGTGTGTGTGTGTGCCTGTGGCTGTGCAGTAATTAAATGCAAAAATCTGTGCAACGCTGCTGCTGTGCAGCGGAAATGGAAAACATTAAACGGAAATGCCAAACAGCCATCATAAAATGTAATGCTGCAAATGTGCATTAAGAACCCGCAGGGTACTGCTTCTCCAAAAGCCCCAAGCCCCTCCCCAACCATCCACTTTTGCCACAAGCTTCCTCCCTAAAACTATGATGCCTTTTCACTCAAGAATCTGACTCTTGCTGTTATTCGCAAGTGGCAACTAAGCTTATGACCAGCATCTACTCGACAGTTGATCCTGCACCGTCTCCTGGCAAGTGACTCGGAATCCATTGGGTCCTGGCTCCTGGCTGCTGGCTAATGCATTTAGCTTGAGAGCCACGTGGCCAATGCCCACTCTAATTAGCCGAGCATTTGAATTTGCATTCGTCATGGTCTTGTCTTGTCTTGTCTTGTCCTGTCTTGGCCTTCACATTGAAGGCAGCGGCAGCAACAACAAGTGACCTGACTCGTCTGCATATCTAAGTATATGCCAGAATATTGCTTATTTATAATATGCCCTGCACATATTTTGTCATATTTTGTGTATATATATATATATATATATATATATATATGTATGTGTGTGTGTGCGTGAAGGATACACAGGCAGGCACACACACACGTACGCACACAAAATAAATAATTTCATTTGACTTGCAAATGTGGGGAAAAGTGAGACGCGAGCTGAGCTGAGCTGCTACCAGCTGAGGCAGCAGCAACAACAACAATTACTTTGCCATAACACCAACAACAGCAACAACAATAGGAACAACCAACAGCTAAGAGTAGGAACAACAACAAATGCAAACAAAGCCAACAATGAAGCAAACAAAATGGCAACAACGACGCCGCGCTGCCAGCGACAATTGAGAGCAACAATAACAACAAGTAAACACGCAACAACAACAAAACAACAATAAAAGCTAAAAAGTAAAATTTACAACATCACATGTGACGAATATGTGTTACTCTGCGATCATATAGACATTTAATACAATAGAAGTTAAAGGATGACATTGAAATAGATTGTAAGAGGTTCTGAGTTCCGAAAAACGATGGAATAGATTTGGTTTTGAAAACAGGAATATAATGTCAACAAGGATTCGGAAGGGAAAGTATCCGTTTTCGTTATATCTTCTATTCAATAGTTTAGCAAAAAGTTGGTTATATATTTTTAAATAAATAATCTTCCTGAATTGCTGCAAATCTATCGATCGTTTCGATAATTTCGATAGCCTATAATCCACCACCATTTTTATTATCAATTGATTTCAAAGAACTTGAATATCCTTTTTTTAACAAAGGCGCAAATAGGTGTGTTTTAGCCATAAGTTGTAATTCAAATCTATCGATAGTGGCAAATAACAATGATAGAGCACCTATAATACTATCGACACTGCAAACGATACTATCGAACACTATGATCGATAGTTTCAATGACAGCTAAACTTTGCAAAAATAATATAGTCGATCGAAAACTAACTACGTCTATAATTTGGTAGCATATTTATCAAGCAGATAGTCAAGTCTCAGCCAGGACATCCTAAGGATAAGAATTACTTACTAACAAAAACTATATTATAAGTTCGTGCTCCAAAGTTAAATGTTATTATCATATAAATATAGCTTCAACCAAACATTGTACACACTCGTAGCTCTCATTCAAGCCTTTTGTCAGAGCATGTCATAAGGTTTTTTAGCAGCTACTCAGGCCCCCACCCACCTCCCCCACTCAGTCCCGCTCTTGTTCTAAACGCCCTTAGCCGACACTCAAGTGCAACACGCTCCAAGCGTTGCTTTAAAGCTTTTCCCACTTCTATTTTACACGGTCTGCTTTGAAGCAGGCAGCATAAAGCGTGGATTGTCTCGACCATAAGATGCCCTACAGTTTATATTCACTTGAGTGTTAAAGGCGTTCCTTTTCTGCCTTTGGGCATATGCCTGTGCCCGCAGGGTATAAAATAGTAATTGATTGTAAAGTCGCATTCAAGACGCGCAGAGAAACCAGAGGCAATATCATCATTTCAATAATATTGCAGTGGCAAAGCTGGGCCCGCCCGTGAACACGCCCTGCCGCAAGCTTTTAATGCATTTTCAATACATATTCATTAAAAATTAATTAACGCTCGAATTGAGCGCTGTTTTAATGTCCACTTAATTTGATATTCAGAGCCGTTGGCCAATGCCTGCCAGTGGGCGTGGCAATTGGCAGTTAAGCGACACACGTCCTGTTTACATTTAATATACTTTTAATGTAATTAACGCAACCAAATTGCTGGGGAAAGTAGGAAGCTGCCATCTTGGCCAGCATACAAATCTGCAGCTTGATAGCGTTTACCAAAACGCGCATTTCATTTGGCTTAGCAGCTTGCAAAAATCTTAATTAGTTGGCGAATTTTTGCGCTGCGTCAGCCAGCAGCAACTTTTAATGATGTGCAACATTGTCAACTAAACCCCTTGCCACAGCTAGCCCAGTCCAGGCCGCAGTTAAACGCTGACCAAGTAGGTGGCCAACAGCAGCAAAGTAGGAAGCCTTGAAAAATTGCATCCTTAAGCAAATAAGTCGCTCAAGTTGACAGTTGCTGGCAAGCGGTAGTTGGGGAACGTGAGGGGAATGACGCCAGCCAGGGCCAGCAGAAGCCGAGCCAAAAAGCAGCAGCAGCAGCAGCAGAAATGCGATAAGGCGACTGACAGCTCAGCGACAGACAGACAGACAAACAAACAGAGAGATAGATAGACAGTTAGACAAACAGACAGACAATCTGAGGACATGGACATGGACAACAAAACAGTTAAGGACAGGCAGCGGCTTCTCCATTAAGCTCAAAACTTAAATGCTCTACATAGTATATTACAAATATTGAATATAATATACTATTTACATTTATTATATCAACAAATCTGCAGATCGAGCTATAAGCAGGAACTGCTCCACTTGGCTTTAAGCCCTATGGTAACTGTCGATTACTGTTCAATTAAATGCATACGATAAATGCGGTTGTGATCGTTTTGATGATTATCGATAACATTTGATATTTAATTGTGTGATGAGCTATATTTCTGTTTTCTATAGCGAGTTAGTAGTTCATTTTAATAAATTAATATCATATGCTTTATTAAAATTCTCCTCCCTTAATTCATCCATGAGCGAGAGCTCGCAAAAAAGTGTTAACACTTTAAGACTGTCAGAAAAAAAAACCTTTTTCTCATTCGGACATAATGAAAATAGAGAAAGAGAAGACACACTTAATTCTGTTTTTGCTCAATGAGTAGAATGCTCAAGCAATGGGAGCTTTCTCCGTTTTCTGTTTGCTCGTATTTTCCAAAGTCAGTTTTGTTGAGCACAAACGAGCAAAGTGTCTTTTGCGTATGTATGCGTGTTTTTATTTTAAAATGGCAGAAGGAGACATCTCAGACTCTATAAAGTAGATATTTTCTTGAACAGAATCAATAGCCGAGTCAATCTTTCTATCTGTCTTTCCGTCCGGAACGGGTTGATCTCAGCAACTAGGGACACCAAATTTGGAATGTAGGTTCCTATATACCATGCGCAGATCAAGTTTGTTTCCGATTTGAAATGCTCTGCTTGCACTGCAGTGCACTGTCACTTATTTGTATGTGTACTTCATATACTGAAAAACACATTTTGCTCCCACTTTTGACACTTGCTCATCCGTAGATACTCATCACAAAGAGACAGAGACAGAGAAAACGCGGGAAACGGAATAAAAGGTTCTACTCAAAGAGAGAGAGAGAGAAAGATTTCATTTAGTTAGTTGTCCGATCTTTTCTATAGTTTATAGTAATCCATCTGGCCGGTTACGGCACATGTACTGACTGCAACAACAAGACGCATCTGGGTTAAGTTTCATCCAGATAGGTTTGAGACTGAGACGAAAACTGACTAGTTTGCAATGATGTTAATCGGAACCATCCCTCTCAATGAGTAACACGTTTTGTGCTCAAATTATAGTACCCTCTACAAGGGTATCAAAACCCAATCAATAACTTAAAGCGCGATTCGCGTTGGCCACCAAAATGTCTACATATTGATTTGCAATAATGTATATTGGAAAACTTGGTATATTCAAAATACAATTAGTACAAACGTGTTGCAATCGATGACTTAAGCAAACACGCAATACTCTTTCTAACATATACAAGGTACCATGCCTATTGAGTGTAATTACTGATTTTCACAACTATTGTAGTTGAGAAGCAAATGTCAATATGTTCCAAATACTGAGATTTATATAGTATTTTCTTAAAGCTTGCAGTGAAATATGCGTATTACAATTAGAGGTGGAGAACTATCGATAGCACTTTCGGCACCATCGATGGTTGTGCGCTATCGAGCTACCATCGATAGCAGGATGAACTTTCGATAGTGCCCGACAGCGCCATCGATAGTTTGGTTTTCACATCACCAAAAATAAAATCAGCTCGTTTTGTTTTGTGGCGTCTGTAGAAATAATATTACAATACAATTAAATACAGAGAAATGGATAGCTTTCTTCAAAGAGGTATAATGCTTAATTTTAAAGTGATTATAAAGTAAAGTAAAGTAAATCCGGAGAGGCGAACCAGGCTCAAAGATGAAAATGATAATAATCTTTTATTCTTAAATCAAAACTTTTGGATAAAAAAAACATTAATATATTAAATGGATTTTCTTGTTTGAATGCAAACCAAATATGTATATTGTGGACGGTACTATCGTCGACTACCGAAAAAACTATCGTCGACTATCGAAAAAACTATCGTCGACTATCGATGGTTTTGAAATTACTATCGTTAACTATCAATAGCGACGACTATCGATAGTTCTCCACCTCTAATTACAATAACAGCCATAAGACTTAATCAATAACCGAACAGGCTATCTATCATTTCTGTACAATTTCTATAATTATTAAATGTAATTATTGATTTCAGACAACTTCACCATGTAAGAAATGATACCCACGTTGGGCGCCAGACCGTCTGAGCTGTGTTGTTGTCGTTTGTACCACTATCACAGCTTTTAATTATTAATGATCAGATCTGAAGAAAATGAAAAACTATTATGATTAACTGGGCCAAGTCACGGGCTGGAAAAGCAGCTTTGTGGCATCCATGTGGCGGCGTTCAAGTTGTCACCATTGTCACCGCTGCTGCCTCAACATTCGTCAGCGTCAACTTAACGGCGTCATTCACCATCCTTCTTGTCTCGAGCCGTTCATCGTCCTCCGTCCGTCGTTCATCGTCCGTTTACGTCGTCGTCTCCGTAGTCTCCGTGGCCGTCTATGGGTTTGCTTTACGTTGTCTGTCGTTCATCTGCGTTGGGCGTCGTCATACTTGTGGCACAAGTGCAGCACTTTGTTATTTTTAGCATTGTCCTTGTTATTGTCCTGGTTATCGTTTAAGCCGCATCCTCGCGTTGCGTTTATTGCCGCCGCTGTGGCAAAACTGATGATGCAAATATTTATAACACCCGTTGAATTCCACGCTACCGTTAGATGTGGCCATTTGCCAAGACAGTTGAACAAAGCACACATCAAAATGCAAACCCTTCCATTATTCAGCCCCCCACCAAAAGCTCACTGCACCACGCCCCTGCATACCAGGCTAAGCGCCATGTATTTCAGTTATTGCATTTTGTCCTGTTTATTTTCTGGTGTTGGTGATTAACAGTAAGCTTGAGGCTTTGATGCCATCGTCTGGCACTCAGACATCAACAACATGCACAACAACAGCAACAAACCAGAATCAACTTCAGCCGGCAGCAATTATGTTGTACAGTGTACTCGTTGTTGTTTGTACGGCTGCTACGCATTGTGGAAGCCAAGTCAAGCCAGTTTTATTGACTCTCCAAAGACAGTCAACAGCAAACTAACTGCAAATCCAAAGGGTTAAGGACAACACTTTCGGTATTAACAGCTAATGAAGTAAGCTGGATTTCATTTAACACTATGTATTTAGAATCAAAAGATTGCAAGGTTTAGAACCCCAAGTATAATAGTTATTTAAGTGAAAGCTTAATAAAACATGAGAACCTTAACAGCTTCTAGATTGCCATACGATTCATAACCTTCGAGATTGCAAATGTTGTGAGAAACACTTTACAGAAAGTCAGGTATTTATGGCTTATGATTATCAAATATATATATTTTAAGATTTTAAATGAGCTCTAAAGATAGTGTTTAAAAAGTAATAAGTATTCACCAAGAAATACCAATAGAGAAAGTACAGAAAAACTAGTTGTATTTCATTGTAGGGAGCTCTTTTATAATTCCCAAATAGTTCAAGCGCATAGTTGCTTATCTGCATGGAGCTTAACTAATTGCAAAATTCAATAATTAATCAATTGATAGTCATTAAAATTATTGAGATTAGCAAACACATTGGTAAACTTGAGAACTTGTGCCTCATTACGCATTACAATTTTGTTATTTCTTTTGTGGTCTGTTGTAAATGCCAAGGCAAAATAAATTCACCGCACGCACCCCTGCCACCCACACTCCCTGCGTTCCCACAAATAGTATTTGCAATTTAATTATAGCTCGAATAGGCAATTAATGCCGACCCATAAGACGTCACGTGTGCACATTTGTAGCGCCTTCAATCAATGCTGAGAACACAACTACTCCCCTCCCGCATATAAATCTCATTCTAATACCAATTCCCAAAACACCCAGGTCTCGTTCTCGTTCTCATTCTCATCACCATCGCCATCATCATCATCAACATTCTCATCCGAGTCGATGCCACAGGCTGCAACGACAGCAATGATTCGCCGCCCTCCCAGCCCAACCTGCCACTGGCAGCTAGCAACCATATACCCATTGATTACTTACTTGGGCCCCAACACAATTCATCATCCATCACTCTAGCCACAATTCAAGCGATCTGTCTGCATTGTTTCGACTAAAAATAAAGCTCCCCGTGCGATCTTCAAGAGCAGTGGAAACAATCGAAGCGCAGCAGCCCCAGACATGGATGGCATGTTTCCCATTTCGCGTATATGTTTATCTAGCTGCCATTTACCAATCTGCCTCCCGGCTGCTATTTTATAAGTAAGTACATACGTGAGAGTATGTTCCTATGTACCACTACGTATGTATGTACATACGTACGTACATATGTTCCATCATCATCTAATAACGTCATGATTCAAACACCTGGCGGCGTTTTGGCGACCGCTGTTCACATTTTCTTGCACAATTTTTTTTTATGCCCTGTGGTTCAAGTTCAAAACATAACAAAACAATCAAAAATAATAAACTAACTTTATGTGTTATTGTCAGTGTTGGCGGAGGGGGGGGGGGGGGGAGAGAGAGGGGGCTCCTGTTTAAGCTTATTAATTTCATGTTTGAAGCATTTCCTGGCATTTTGTCGTCAGCAACATTTTTGGCTATTTTTAGTGCGTTGAAGAATCGAAATATAAATTACGTGTATTTTTGTTTGAACAAAAGCTGTGCAAAATGTTTTCCCAAAATATCCAAATATCCATCCCACATGTGTACGTTAATAAATCAATCGAATATCGAAAATATTGAACAATTATTTCCTTGCACTATTTTTAATTATGTTTGCCACTGATGCGTTCCTCGACCGCCAATCGAGAGAGCAAACATTTCACGAGCACATTTATTAAGCGTGCGAAGATTAAAGGCATCTCAAAACCGAAACGCCACAAACAAAATTCCTGCTCACAAATCATATAAAAATCAATTTAGCAATTTCAGCGGCACCGAGGCATCATTAAAACTAATTACAAAGTGCATGTACTACTTGAGAGAGAGAGAGAGAGAGAGAGAGAGAGAGAGAGAGAGAGAGAGAGAGATAGTGAAGGGGGCGTCAACCTTACATATTACATACTTATGTGCATACATTACACAGCCTGGCTCTCATTATCACAAGAATAGGTGCTTTGAAAATCGTAAAAATTCTCCGATTTCAAATTGAATAAAACTTGATAGTATTTTTACTCTATTCCGCAATGTTTCAAAATCAGTTCCCAAATCCGATTCCACTATTCTAGTGCTGAGCAGCAAGTTGAAAATATTATCGAAACAGCATATATCGATAACAAACGTTTTGCGTATGCCAAATCACTTGAAATCGGAACCGCAAGATTTTTTTGAAATCGCGAAAGTAAAATGAAAGTCGTTGCATGACTGACTATATATTTATACAGTACATCAAGTTTTGCGCATTTCTCAACACAATCAAAACATTGATTTAAAAAATCATTTGAATATTCATTGTATTGTTGAAATAAATCAAACCAACAATGCTTATGCAGCCGACCAGGGGTAGACTTATTGGAAAATTTAAAGGAATTCAAAGCAAACGATTCTCTTAAATGTTATTATAACATTTAAAGTGAAATTCTGTCAGTGTCCTGGGGGCAGGTCAGCGGAATGTAGTTTCTGTCAAACAACATCTTAAAATGTTGTTTTCGTTATCTTCGGATGTTCAATTTGAACATCAACATCGTTTTTATTTAAGTTAACTTTTTGTACACAGTTGCTTGTGTGGCCAAAGCGAATAAGGACATGACATCAAATTTATAAGCTCAATCTATATTTTTGTTTTTGGTATCGTGTTAAGTCCTGTTAGCGACATGAATGGACATGCACTAATACAAACACGTTGTGTTAAGCTGTACCTAAAGTAATGCTACGACCTTATGCAGTTTGTTGTTACCAATACTAAGACTGCGTATTTTTAAACTTTTAAAATCTATGTATACTATTTATTCAAATCTCTTGATAAACCACTAGAGATTTGAGACTATACAATACATTTTAATCATCTCCGAATGTCAATAAGTTAAGACTCTTGAAGTTTTGTTACACTTCAAACTTTGGCGATCCGTAAGGCTGAACACCGGATCAGAGAAAACGTTTTATCATATCGAAAGATTTGTTGACATTGATAACTTTAAAAGTACCATTTATAACTCACAAAACGTAATGGATATTTTGTTTCGCAAACCCAAAAGGCCGGCTAACGGCAACGAGACATGTTTATCTGTTGTGTCCTGTCTTTTTACTCCCTGTACCCATAAAATGGGTAAAAAGGGGGTATTGGATTTGTGCAAAGTATGTAACAGGCAGAAGGAGACATCTCCGACCCTATAAAGTATATATATTCTTGATCAGTATCAAAAGAGATTTCGATTTGGCCATGTCCGTCTGTCTGTCCGTCTGTCCGTCTGTCCGTCTGTCCGTCTGTCTGTCCGTATGTATGAACGCAAGGATCTCAGCAACTATAAGAGCTAGAGACACCAAATTTGGAATGTAGGTTCGTGTATAGCGGGAGCAGGTCAAGTTTATTTTAGATTTGAGATATCTCCCCCCGTTCCCCCGCTATTCGATAAAAACCGTTTTACAGTTACAATTTTCAAGATATAGCTTTAAGATTTGGCATGTCCAATACTTTAGTCCCTCCTAATCTACTGTCCAAATTTCAAGTCGATCGGATAATAAACACCTAAGTTATTCACGAAAGAAGATTCAGTGCTGCAGCAAGGGGAAGAAGAAGCACAGTCACAACTTAAAATGCCTGGCTTGCGCTGTGGCTCGTGCGTGTGCGTATCTGTGTATGTATGTGTAAGTTAACGAAGATGCGATCGGAAATATTTGACCTGGGTACAGGGAGTTTCGTAGTCGGGTATACTCGACTATAGCATTCTTCTTGTTGTTTTTTTTTTGTGGTGTGGCTTGCACCATAAGAACGCATGCAATTATCGGCAACGGCGCTTGTCTGAAAACATCTTGTTTAATTCAACAACCTGGCATGATGCACATCGAAACATAAACATGTTTCTACTCCCTGTATCCATAAAATGGGTTAAAAGGGGCTATTTAATCTGAGCAAATGTATGTGGCAGATGGAGACATCTCCGACCCTATAAAGTATATATGTTATTGATCAACAGCCGAGTCAACTTAGGCCTGTCCGTCTATGTGTCTGTCCGCGTCGATCTCAGCAACTGTAATTGATAGGGACACCAAATTTGGAATGTAGGTTCCGGTATAAAATACGCAGATCAAATTGGTTTCAGATTTCAGATATTCCCCTCCCCCTCGCCACCGCAACCCCGCAATTCGCAAAAACGTTTTCCAGCAACAGTTTTAAAGATATGGCCTTAGGATTTGGCATGTTTATTACTTTGGTCACTCTTAATCTACTGTCCGAATTTCACGTTGATCGGATAATAAACATGGAAGTTATTCAAGAAACAAGTTTCAGTACGGCAGAGCGCGGGAGGCAGCATCACAACCGCGGCTTGAAAGGTTTTAATTGCAGTGTCGCTTGTATGTGTATATGTGTGTGTAAGGGTACGAATATGTGTTTGAAAGTTTTAGACCTGTGTACAAGGAGTCTCGTAGCTGGGTATACTCAACCGAGTATTCTTACTTGTTTGTTTTGTCTAAATTGGGGTGTGTTGCCCCAAAAGAAGCAATGGACGCACAAAAAAACGTTTTGAATGATCCGGAGTGGGTTCAGCCGTAATGACTATTATTTTGAAACAACCAACTAAATGGTTTCTGTATAAAAGCTCTTCAATTCTATTAACATATCATAACCAAATGAATTCTATTAATTGTTTTGGCAGTGCTACTGAGAATTGTAATTCATTCACATGCAGTAAATCAACAATTTGCTACTCAGAAACGCGATAAAAAGCACTGCTCTTTGATAAGAAATGTAGTATTATGAAATTTGAGTTGTAACTAAGGGCTAAAAGCTAACGAATATATAGAATAATGCCAGTGGCAGCGTTGTGCACATTTAATTGCTAAACTCTCAGTTGAAATGTCTTCGAGGCAAATGGCAACTAAAGTTGCCAACGTTGAAATCCTCGAACTTATTTCATTTGCCAACTTGGGCAACAGTTTTTGAATGTAATAACCTTCAATAAACTCAAATAAAATTCAGCAAAATGCCATAAATTCAACTTTATCTAAGAGTTTGCGTTTACTTTTACATACCTAAATATTGTACATATAGATATAGTAAAATGTGTGTAAATGCAGTCATATATTCGTATATTTACTTATACAATATTCCAATTTATGAGTCGCTTATAAATTTTCATCAAATGGCAAATCAGAAATTTTTGAATCATATTTATTCATTTGCATAACTTTTTTGTTTGCTTGCAACATGTCGTATGAGTAATTTATTAGCCAAACAACTTTTTTTTCCTTCTAATGCCCGCATCACTGCGGTCATTGCACGATGATGATAATGATGAAATGATGAAACGATGATGATGATGGTGTTGGTGGCGCTGCCAAATGTTACACACATTTGAATAAAAAACACATTTGTCATTTTGCGTAGCCTGTTGGTTGTTCCTACTGATGTTCTTATTGTTATTGTTGATGACATTGACAATCAATGGTCTGGACATATTTGTGACGCCAGCTAAAAGCTGCTTGCCCGCTGCTTCCAACTATTTACAAAAAAAAAACAAAAACCCCAACAACAACAACTACATGTAAACAAAAGTTGGCAGCACCACTCTTTATGTTTTTTGTTTGAACCCGTTTCGGTCAACAACCAGCGTACAAAAACGACTATTGCCAGGCATTGTTACACATAGACTGCTTAACAGCAGAAAATACTAAAAGGGTATACACGACTACCAGAAAACATAGAAGAATACCAAAATAAGAATGGAGAATACTTAAGCAAGAACAATTGGAACTTACCTCGCTCATTTGACAGCAAATGAAATATTGAGTCCTGTTCCCGGTTCCGAGCTCTTTTCATTCCTGTTTTCCTGTTTTCAAATGAAATAGCTAACGCTTTTTCTATTTCAAGTAATACCCGAATAATTTTAATTCTACTGACCCCAAAAGCAAATCCCAGCAATCGTTTTTCTGGATTCCGAAATTGTTTTCATTTGTTTTGATTTAAATCACAAAGGCGAAATATTCTGAATAAATTGTGAATAATTGAATAAAGGAGAAAATCTGTAGTCTCTTTAATGTACATTCTATTTGAATTTATAGAGCTTTATATTTTAAATTTAAGAATAAACGTACTAAATTTTATAAATAATTCTGTTCAAAATTGGCTACATTAATAATTTAAATTATGTGTATTAATTAAAATTTGAAGCTTTTTAATTTCGCTGCTTTAGAATTAGCTGACTGCAATAAGCCGCAAAATATGCATAGACTGCATTTTCAAACGGAATATCAATATTATAAATATTTAATAGTTTTTTTTCGGAATTCAGAACAGCTAACAATATCGATTGCCAGTAATTTGTTTAGATTCGCATATGAAATCAGGCCTGATTATAAATGTTGAGATATTCTCAATAAAAATTGTATTTTATGAAGGACATACAGAGATTGTATAGCTAAAAAGTATATTAAATAGGAATTTCTATACTTAAGTCAGTCAAAACGCGGTACCTTTTAGTTTGGCAATATGTTAGGGTTCGCCTTAGCTGTTCTTCTATTTATTCGCCTTGTACTAACTTTGATAAATTGCATTTGAGTTCATTTTTTAGTCATGCAATGGCTACAAGCAAAAACCAACATGAATAAAAGTACTTAAATCAGAGCGCCATCTCTTTCATCGGGCTATCTCGCTCGCACAGTTCAATGTCTCGTAAATCTTTTCGAGTTTACGAGTGTATGAGATGCCGGCCATCAAATAGTGTCAGATAAAACAAATACATACATCAACACAAATATACACATACACACACACACACACATGCACGCCCAGGATCTAAATGTGTGCCATAAAGTATAGAAAAGACAACTGAATGGACTTAAAGAGTAAATGGTGATAATAAACAAGGAAATCAGCAATATTTCTTTCACCGAAGTATAAACACTCTATGTTTGGTCCACAAATTGCAATTGTATCATCGATTTCATTGTTATTGTAACATTAGCCAAGTTTATAGCCTTGAAACTGTTATGATGGCAGCAAATGCTGTTAACTAACAGAGCTATGTAAATATCGATAGCATATCTATTAGATATCTTTTAATTGGCGGATATTTTCTAATAAATTTGACTCCAAATTTCAATATATGAAATTCTTTAACATAAAACGCTGTTTATTTAATCTTGAAAACTGGAACTAGACGAGATACATCGGTACCTCGAAAAAAAAATACTGAGAAAACACGCCCCTTAAATAATATTTCCGCAGCTGAACGATGTGCCAGTATCTAAAGTGTTAATATATTTTATTATATATGACAGCTATATAAACAAGTAAGAATGCTATAGTCGAGTATACCCGACTACGAAACTCCCTGTACCCAGGTCTAAAACATTCAATCAAATCTACGCCCACTTACACATACACAAACACATACACATAGACGCACGCACACAGGCGGCAAAAGCGACAGCGCAAGCGAGGCATTTTAATTGGTGGCTGTGCTTCTCCTTCCCCCTCTCGCAGCATTACTGAATCTTTTTTCGTGAATAACTTCCGTGTTTATTATCCGATCGACTTGAAATTTGGACAGTAGATTAAGAGAGACTAAAGTATTGTACATGTCAAATCTTAAAGCTGTATCTTGAAAATTGTTACTGTAAAACGGTTTTAATCGATTTGTGGGGGAACGGGGGGAGATATCTGAAAAATGAAACAAACTTGATCTGCGTATGGTATACAGGAAGCTACATTCCAAATTTGGTATCTCTAGCTATTATAGTTGCTGAGATCGACGCGTTCATCCGGACAGACAGACAGACGGACAGACGGACAGACAGACGGACATGGCCAAATCGAAATCTCTTTTGATACTGATCAAGAATATATATACTTTATAGGGTCGGAGATGTCTCCTTCTGCCTGTTACATACTTTTGCACAAATCCAATACCCCCTTTTTACCCATTTTATGGGTACAGGGAGTAAAAAGTAATCCGAATTGTTGACATTTTATCAAAATTGTGGATAGAAAAATAAAGTTATAGGGCAGCTTATCTAGCTATTAATCCAACTGAGTAGTATCTGCACCAAGTTTATATAGCCATTCTGCTCGTTCAACATCATCATAAAATTAGAATTGCTTAACCTTTAGATAAGTATCTAAACGGAACCGCAATCCTATCTAGACTTGATTATTATTGTGGTGATTTAACAAAGTTTGGCACTTTCCGTATGCTCGTATATGGGCATCTTATGTGCTAATCAAGTTCTACTTCATAGGGATATTTATGCAGTCATGCTGAAAATTGTGCTCAAAGTACGAGTACTACAGCAAAATGTAATTTAATCTTGTACCGAAGTTTTCAACGTTTTTGCCTGGCAACCACTTAAGCTTTGCACCACTTGCCCAAACAATTTTTGGCCAAGTTCACAGCAAACCATTTATGTTGGCCATAACAACAACAGCAAGAGGAGCAACAACCACAGCAACCGAAGTGATGACAAAATTGAATTCAGCTTCTTTTATCGAACACTTAAGTGCAACTGCAGCAAATATCAATTGGCTAAAATGCAACGAAAATTAAATTTTACAAAGTCCACACACAACATTTGGGCCAAAGGCAAGCAACTATCAGTTAAGCGAGTGCCCAGGAAAATCACAGAAAATATCAAAGAATATAAATGTCTTATGGGTTTTTTGCCTCCCCTTTGCCACTGGGTACTAAATATTGTAAGCGCCTCTTAATGGCAACTGAAATTCGTAGCAAGATGAATGTCTACAACTGTGGGGAAATATAACTAAAGTTATATGGATTCAAATATTTGTAGCAAAGGAATCAGTTCCAACATTTTGATTTACTTTTTAATAGTTAAATACTACGAGCAGATTATGTATTTTATTTAAGGTGTTCGCCATTAAAAAAAAACAATAAAAAACAAGTAAGAATGCTATAGTCGAGTGTACCCGACTACGAAACTCCCTGTACCGAGGTCTAAAACCTCCAAACACATCTTCACTTACACATACACAACTACAAATGCATACAAGCAACGGGGCTAGCGAGGCATTTCAAGGGACGACTGCGCTTCTTCTTCCCTTCCCCTCCCCCCCCCTCCCCTCCACCGCTCAGCTGTTCCGAATCTTCTTCCGTGAATAACTTCTGTGTTTATTATCCGATCTACTTGGACAGTACATTAAGAGAGACTAAAGTATTGTACATGCCAAATCTTAAAGCTATATCTTGAAAATTGTTACTGTAAAACGGTTTTAATCGATTTGCGGGGGAACGGGGGGAGATATCTGAAATATGAAACAAACTTGATCTGCGTATGGTATACAGGAACCTACATTCCAAATTTGGTGTCTCTAGCTCTTGTAGTTACTTTATAGGGTCGGAGATGTCTCCTTCTGTCTGTTACATACATTTGCACAGATGTAATACCCCCTTTTTACCCATTTTATGGGTACAGGGAGTAAAAATATAAAAAAAATTAAATACTAAAAATCTTTATGGTGAAAAAACATAAAAAGATTCAACTTGCATAGCATAAAGGTCACACGATAATAATAATAATGTTTATAATTATATGTGAAAGAGTTTCCAACTAGCTAGAGCTGGGCTAAGCAGCGATATTGCCGATATTATCGATAAATGCTCCGCGTTATCGATATTTTTTATGATATATCGATATTATGACTTACAACATTTTCTTCGAAAACATATTATTTCTAAACAGAAGTCTTGAATTTAGTTAAGTTTCTTCAACCTTTTTATGCGGCAAATGTTATTCATAAGAATCTTCAACTTTGCATTTTTTGCAATTTGAATTTTGCAATACATTTTGTGTTTGTTTGACTAACAAATTCACATGTGTATTTTTAAGGCTAAAATATGCAATTAACATATAAATTAACTTGAATGTTAGGTCAATAGTTTAAAGCTGATCTCATGCACAAAAACATTCGCTCAATTTGTCATTGATGACAATCATTGAATCTTACTTAATCCTTTCTAACAGGCTATCAATTAACTAATTATGTTTTAAGCCCATTATTTGAAATCGAGCAACAACTATGCAACAGATATAAATCTATATGTATGTAAGTGTGAAGCTTATTGCTTTTTATGTATAAAAGACTGCAATGAAACGGCAATATTGAATGATGGATAGTTAATATGTACGCATGTTTGTCCCATATGTGTGCATATGTGTGGGAGTGTGACCAGCTGTGTGTGTGTGTGTGGTTGTGTGCGTAAACAAATCCAAATCCTGGCTAGCGCCTATTGGCAGCCTGTTAACAATATGCGATGTCCATGTCGATTTTTGCATATCTTCATCAAAGCAATTTATATGCGAAAGTCTCTGTTGATGTGTCTGTGGCTGTGTCTATGACATGCACTGTTCCTTAATTGCATAGTCTCACACAGACATCCCCATACATATGCATATATGCAGTGGCGGATGCAGTATTTCGTACGGGGGTGTCTCAATTATGCTTGTACGAAAACAATGCATATATAATGTGCAGCATTCATTCCTCTTGATTATCATGCAAAGATTCAAGTCACATAGCTTCATTTTTCAACATTTTTCAGGAATTCTTCTTCAAAGTGTAGAAATTGTAGGAAGATGAATTAAGAATGCTCTATCCAAGCATACTCGACTGCGAGAGACCCAAGTCTGAAATTCTCAAACAATTTCCCGCTGCTTGGTAGTGCAAAAATTGTTTTTTGAAACTTTGAAACTTTAAAATTGTTATAGTAACTAAACAGTGCCAAGCCATATTCTCAGGATTCTTTGGTAAATATCATTTTCATCGATTTGTGGGGTTGTGGGGAAGGAACCCAATATGTATGGTAAAGAATAACCCACTTACCAAATTTATTGTTACTAGCTTTTATAGACTCTGAGATCTGTGAGATATATTTTATAGGGTGGGAGATGCCACTTTTTGTATGTTACATACATTTGAACCCTTAAATTAAGAAATAACAGATTGAGATTGATGCAGAAAATCTGTATGCATGACTTTAAAGACTTCTCATTCCCATTTTGAATAGTAGAATGAATTTGTTTAGCCTAACATAAATTTCTCCTGAATTCGGGATATCAGATGTATATTTAAACATGAAGTATGCAGATATTGTTAGCTTAAGGTGGGGTAGAATCTACAATAGATCTTTTTAAAAGTTCTTCCAACTTTTCAAATTTTAAGGAGCCGTGTAATTGTAACAATCGATTCCACCAAAAAATCAAAAGAATTTAATTTTGTGGCTCAAGGGCGAGGTTGATTGATCCCCCAAAGCGTCCTTTGGAACCGCCACTGTATGTGTATGTAGACGCACACACTTGACCTTTTGCCTCTGCCCTGTCACATGAATAATTGAAGTAAAAGTGTTGAGCACGTAATGCCTACAAAGAGTCCGAGGCCACTTCTCAGGCTATCAGAGTCTCCACTCTGGCTTTGTATCTCTATGCACTCGTATATGTAAATGTGTGTGTAGGTGTGTAGGTGTGTGTGTATGTGTATGACACACTCGTAAAAACTTGGCTTAAGCTTGAGACTAGCCGTCGCAATGTTGGCAGCTCATCAAATTTGCATGTCGACTGCTTAAAAGCAGGAATGGAAAAAGAAATATAGAAATAAACAACAAGAGCAACTGTAGCAGATCCTACGTAAACATATATTCCCTTATAATGCTGATGACACTTAGCTGGACATGACCTTGAATAGAAACACATCCTGAGCAAAACTCTTCTGAGTGTTTGCTAATTAATTTAAATTAACTGTAGGTGTTCAATAGTTATAAACCCAGCTAGAAATCAAAGCTTATAGATATGACTATCACCGAAAGACTACTTATTTAAAAATCTTTGGATTTGAGGAAAAATATCTATAATAATGCCATTTTCCCAAAAAACAACACCACACATTTTTGATTTGCATATGAATTGATATGCAAGATAAATTGCATTTGGATACAAATATAAATTATAAGCTAAGACTGGATTTTGAACTATTGTGTGTCAGTTGCTAGCACTCAGAGCCTAAACTGATTGATATTATTAAAAGCATTTAAAAACGAACATTGCCTAAGGGAGCAGCATAAATTTGAAAATATTAACAGTTAATTAAAAATATGATTTCAAATTCAATTAAAATGTCATTTCCAAAAAGTTGCAAAGACTGTGTAGCAGAAATATTATTTAAGATATTATTTATGAACGTAGAAGGTTATATCTAATGAAAATAAGTTTCAAAAGTTGCTCCACAAAGTTTCGCCACCTACGCGAAGGTCCACTAATTTACATTTTTTGTTTGCCAGCTGAAACTTTTGGCTACTTCAAGACAGACCATTGCATTCTGTCTGTTGGGCAAGTTGAATTCTTCATTTGTTCCTTGTTCCTTGTCATAGGTCAAGTTTAGCTGGAAGCGACAGCGACAGCGACAGCGCAACTAAATGGAATAACAAAACCAGCGCATGTCAACGCACTTTATAAATAAAGTACAAACCAAAATAACCAAAAAAAAAAAAACAACAAAAAAATACCAATAATTTTAATGGCAAACGCACAATTGGTAGGGGTATTCAGAGATAAGCCAGACGGCCGCATTAAGTATGTCAAAAGCAAACAAAAAACAAATACGAACAGAAGTGCCCGACTGCGGAATATGGTTTTTTTTTGCTTATTTAAGAGAGCGGAAAAGGACGCTGCAAAAATATTTTTAGTTAAGTCTATCAAGAAGATCAACAGTAGTCTATATCTCAAATTTGATGACTCTAGCTATAAAGCTGTGAGAACTATAGATATTTTGCTTATTTTTGGGATACGAATTGGGGATGGCGACCAAATGCTATGTCAACGCTGTTCAGGCGATCAATAGTAGTCTTGATGTAGAATTTGATGACTCCAGATATAAAAGTGTGATATGTGGTGGAATTGGGAATCGCACAAGCCCAATATACCCTTTTTTCCCAAAAATGAATATAGGAAACAGAGTATAGAGAACATACTCGCATATCGATAGCCTTCTGTTGCCTGCCATTGATTACAGCAATAACAATGAAAACGAATTCCCCAAAGACTTAATTCGTTTGTTGGGTTTGCTGTCAAATACTCACACACACACACGCATACTATATTATACTATACTATGCATATGCATACATACATACACAGTCAAAAAATTAGAACAACATTTGTCTGCACACTTGTTATCGTTCGTTTGCTCGACATTTTATTCGTCAGCGCCTTTGGTTTATGTTTTATTAAATAAATGCGTTCGTGTATTTAATAAAGGCAAACGAATAGTGTGAGCTTATGGTATTCGATTAACGATTAGCGATTACATTGCGTGACTATTGTTCGCTTAGTCCATCAGTCGGTCATTCAATCAGTTTGTCAGCCAATCAAGCTGATTATTGGTCGCTTACTGATCAAAGCTGATAAATGTCAAGGGCACAATAACCACAAGTCTCAAATGTTGCATGCAGCTCTCAGTTTTGTCATGCGTGGCGTATGCGTAATATCTCATAATACTGCCTATTTGTCTGCCTATTTGCATCTATCATTGGCCAGCAGCAGTAACGGCAACTGTTACAACACTCTCGCATGCAAATAGATCTAAACATCAATTTCTCTAGTTACGCCTCACCCTTATGCGCCGCATATCCACCAAGCCACCTCATTTCACCATATCGACAGTTACAGCTAGGCACATGCTGGCACATCCTGCAGCCTTCTGCTCCTTGTGATGTCTATTGCCGCACAGTAGCACCACAAGCAAAGCAAATATAAATCTATAAAAACAGCGCTGTAATCTAAACTATTTTTGCAACTGCTTACATGAATTTACCAAACTCAAACGATTTCCATACGGAATGTAATTTTGATCATATTTTATACTCTAAATCGATTGCGTATATTAGAATTAGTATATAAAAAAACTATTTCAAAACTTGTTCTGAGAAATATGAATTTTCGGCCAAAAGACATATTTAAGATTCAAAAAATTTCGACTTGTAAGGTTTTAAAAAAAAAAATAGTAGCTCTACCTTTTAGACTACCAACTTCTATATTTTAGTCACAACTTAACCGATTTTCATAGAGAATGTCTTTTGATCATGTTTGGCAAATTAAATCGACTTGGCATTTATATTTTCGTCATATACAAAAAAAAAAAAAAAATAAATTAATAAAAATAAAAAAAATGTTTCCGAAAATTGATCAAAAATTGAGTTGTATGAAAAACTTTTTTGTATTTGAAAATATTTTAACCAAACTTACAAAATCAAAGTTTTATTATGTTTTGTACAGACTGGACAAATGTGGTACAAATGGAACTAAGTGCTGTATATTATAGCTGTCATAGGAAAAATCGGCTGAAATCTTATGTATGAAAATTCGTTTTTGCTTGGAGAAATATACAGCGAAACTCACCAATTGCGAGTTTTATTATAGTTATAGTTATATATAAAGTTACCTATAATTTAATCGAAATCGGGTGGGAATATAGGAACGAAAATTGACTTGAAATTTGGACAGTAGATTAAAGGTGACCAAAGTATTATTATACATGCCAAGTTCCAAAGCTATATCTTTAAAATTATTCGTATAAAAAGTTTTTATCGGATTGCGGGGTAACGAGTAGAGATATCTGAAATATGAAACAAACTTGATCTGCGTATGGTATAGAGGAACGTACATTCCAAATTTGGTGTCTCTAGCTTTTATAGTTGCTCAGATCAATACTGATCAATAATAAATATAGTTGATAGGGTCGGAGATGTCTCCTTCTGCCTGTTACATACATTTGCACAGATTTAGTACCCACTTTTTACCCATTTAATGGGGTACTAAATCTGGAGTAAAAACATTGGCGCAAGGCTGTAAATCTATCTTGGGCTCGCCGTAGATAACCTTTCTTTTTGTTTAATTTTTTTTTTCATTGTTTATTTTTCATTTCTTTTTGTATTTTAGGTATATTCTAATTGAATATTTGATTTATTAGGCAAGTAAGGAATTTTCACGGAATTTAGTAATTGGAACAGCTGTTATTTGAATATTTTCATCGATGTTGGCCCACTGTCTTTATGGCAGGACTAAGAACTGCGGGCTGTGTACTGCGGAGCAGGGGTTATGGGGAAGTAGGCGCACAAAGCGCACAAGTGCCAAATTGCTAAGGCAAACTACGTTAGTTATTACAGGCAGCAGTTGGTGCATGGGGGCAACTTGGTTACTTTGCTGTTGCCATGGCCTGTTAAAGACTCATAACTGGGTTTTTGCTGTTGTCACTTTAATGTTGAGCATATAAAGCATACGCCATGTGTGCCCCGGCATGGACAAATGGTTTTTGGTTTTGATTTCTTTTTGGTGCAAATAGGTAAGAAAAAAAAGAGGAAAAAAAAATGTGGAAAAGTGTTTTACTTGTCGCGGCAGCGTAACGTTGTTGCCCCAAATTCTCAGTGTCTATGGGGGGCAACAGCAACATTTGGCTAAAGCACAACAATATGTATATAAACAAAGCCGCCGTATTGGCCATTGAGTCTTGGCAGGGCACAAAAGCAGTGCCAATACCCAGAGCATAACAACGCCAACTAACTAACAGCTAACCCCCAAAACAGCAATCACTTAACATTGCTCTGGCAGTTCGACTCAAAAAGAAAAACGAAAAGCGAATAAGAAAAACCAAAACAAACAAACAAACAGCACACAAAAAATAATACAAAAAAAAAAAGAAGGAAAAAAAAACTTAACAACTTGGCCGTTTTACCAAGTTCCGAAAATTGGTTCAACACTTCAGGGGAAACGAGTCAACAAAACAAGAAGAACACTCGAGCAAGGCTTAACTGATTGAAATGTATGAAAAATGGAGCTAGATTTGTACAGCTGCTGGTGTTAATAAGTATTATTTGGATCCTTGATACATAACTCAATTGTATCGAGCAGCAGCACAATAAAGTTTCGTTGCGAAGTTTTACAAGGCAAAGATATTCAATACTTACCTTAGTTATACAACTTTTTCGACCAAATATTGACAACTAAAACGTTGGCCACACATCGTTTTAAGAGAATGACAACGTTTTTTTCCGCATTAAAACATATTCCCTATTTCTAAATTAGTTCTAAGACTTATATGAACTGTTTAATTAATTTAGTTTATTGCCAAAAATATGCATTTAAAATTGAATTAAATGTGAAACAAAATGTTATGCATTATTCAGCAATGGACATTTTATAATCATGTTTTGAATTTTAAATTTGATGGGTGAAAAATGAATTTTGATATTAACAATATAGGCGCTAATTTGCATGTGCGGATGAAAACAAAAACACAATTACCGTGCAAATTTCAGGGGAAACTGGCCGTACCCAATATTCGACCAAATAAATTGCTGGCTAATACAATCAAAAGCAGTGGGGGCAACAATAGAAAAGCATTGCATCAATTGTCAGAAAACTTGGGGGCTTGTTTTGATTGATTTGCATTCGTAATGAGCAGCCAGAAATTGGCAACTGGGTCTATAAATAGTTCTTCTGAAACGGGGAATAACATTGAGTCGTGTCGAGCAATGTCAGCGATGGTTAATAGCATTATCAAGGACGAGTGTGTTGAGCGTGTGTTATCTGAGCAACATTGTTTTCCACTTAAACTGCCATAAGGCTGACCGATCTGGGCTCTAACATGATGTGTGTATATCATATCATCATATTTATCTGGATGAGAGCTTAGCTGAATTTATAGTTGCTTTACATTTTGATTGATGCCGTCGGGCAACTAAAATAACAATAAATAACAAATATCATACAACAAAATGGCCTGACGCAGTTTGTGGTTAATTTTTCAATTAATTGATATTGTTTTTGCGTGTTTTAGAAGAACGTTTGTTTTTGTGTTTTGTTTTTACTCCCTGTACCCATAAAATGGGTAAAAAGGGGTATTACATCTGTGCAAATGTATGTAACAGGCAGAAGGAGACATCTCCGACCCTATAAAGTATATATATTCTTGATCAGTATCAAAAAAAATTTCGATTTGGCCATGTCCGTCTGTCTGTCCGTCTGTCCGTATGAACGCGTCGATCTCAGCAACTACAAGAGCTAGAGACACCAAATTTGGAATGTAGGTTCCTGTATACCATACGCAGATCAAGTTTGTTTCATATTTCAGATATCTCCTCCCGTTCCCCCGCAAATCGATTAAAACCGTTTTACAGTAACAATTTTCAAGATATAGCTTTAAGATTTGGCATGTACAATACTTTTGTCTCTCTTAATCTACTGTTCAAATTTCAAGTCGATCGGATAATACACACGGAAGTTATTCACGAAAGAAGATTCATTAATGCAGCGAGAGGGGAAGAAGAAGCACAGCCACAACTTAAAATGCCTCGCTTGCGCTGTCGTTTTTGCCGCCTGTGTGTGTGCGTCTTTGTGTATGTGTGTATGTATGTGTAAGTGAACGTAGATGTGATTGGATGTTTTAGACCTGGGTACAGGAGTTTCGTAGTCGGGTATACTCGACTATAGCATTCTTACTTGTTAATTATTGTGGAACGTAAAGTTCTTGGCAACGTTGCATGTTGCAGCAACAAATGTGAGTACACACATTTCGCATTTCATTTTCTGCGAAATACAATCTACATTCAAATGCACTGGATGTGTTTTTACGCCTGGCCACGCACCCCAAAAACGTATTACCAACTGGCAGCCCGCTATCCCCAATCTCTCACACCACAGCTGCCTGCCACACTGCTTGCCCCTGCCCGTGGTCGTGGCAATGCCCCTGGGCGCCCCACAGGACGCAACAAGCGAAAATTTGTGTTTTGTTTTGAATATATATCTGTTATGCCCTTTGCGGTGGGCATAATTAACTTGCCACAAAATGTGTAACACATTGAAAAGACCCGTTTCCGATCCCATTAGGAATGTAGTTAGGAATATATTCCGGATCAGGACGACAAGCTGTGTCGGTATAGCCATATTCATTCCAGTCGCTCAGTTTTGCCCCTGCCCGCAGTTCACATGTTAATACCGCCCGAATCGTTGGAGTCTATCATATAGTTGTCATTGTCACAATCGGGGGAAACACTTTTTGGTTTTTCACGATATCCTAACCCCCGCAGGAAGGCTATTGGACTTTAGCAAAGCTCGGTAGAATCTGGTAAAGGCTTGCCCATCATGCTGACCTCCTTTTAATACCCCCTGTTAAAAACCTCCCCATTTCTGCTCTGTGTCTCGTTATATTTTTGAAAGTGGCTTTAATAACACGCAGCATAAAAAATACATATAAGTTTTTATAATTATAATAATTTTCTAGCCAATCTCACCAGATTCAAAGTTTCCCGATAAATTGTTAAAATCTTATCAAAATCGTATTACTATATCCTCTGCCTTCCGTGGAAACAATCGGTCGAAAATTCGGCTTTTTTATAAGGAACTAGTTTGTTTTTTCTTGTGATATTCTAAACAAACTCATCTAAGATTCAATATATGAATTCCCTATGAGTAGACCGTTCCGGAGATTGAAAATTCTTTATTTTTAAGAAAACTTTCTTGTTTTTACAAACACCTCAATTATATACAACAACAATACAATAATATATAGAAATTCATGTACTAAATGTTAGAAACAATCAGCCCCAAATGCAGTTTCCAAATGATAAACCTTCTTGTTGTTGAAGATTATCTTGAACAAGCTATCCACCTCTAAGTTTTATTATGATCCATGCAATGTGAGTGTAATTCTTATCAAAATCGGAATGATATATTATAAGCTGTTGGAACAATTAGACAAGAATTGAGCTATATGAAATAACTTTTTTAATTTTTATAGCCATCATCATTTTTATTAGCTCACTGCAAGGGTATTAAATCTTCGACACAGTAAAAATAAATAGCTTCTCTGTCTTTTATTTCTGTTTTATTTTCTATGTGCGCGCGTATTTTTACTGGATTTTTGTTATTTGTTTTTTAGAGCGAATGTTAAAATGGAAATTGAATATTTTATGTGAATTTCCACACACAAAAAAACGCAACTTCAAAAAAAATTGGCTGTATACGTACACGCGTATTTATGTATATTTATATATCCGATACAATAAAACGTTATAAGCTATCTTAAATTTTAGCTCGAGCTGTAGAGTTCTTATATCGAAAGTGTTGCCATCAAATGCAATTTATACCCCGTATCAAATTATACTGGTCGGGTATACACCGCGCCTGTGACTTAATTGATATCATTGTCTAAATCAAATTTTAGCAGAGCTATCTGTGGTTTTCGACCTTCAGATACAAGAAAAATTATCATATTCCTTAAAGTTTCTTTATCCATTTATCATGCTATGCAAGACCGAAGATATATATATTTTTCTGGGGTCATTATTGATCTGAAAGACAAAAATCTACCATAGTCTTACAAAAGTCTTTAAAAAATATAGATTTAGGAAAATGTGAATATCTCCAAGTCTAGTTTGATGATACTAAAAAAATAAGGTAATAAAAAAAAAGTACTATCAAACCAAACAACACTTTTAAATAATTACGAATATAATTAGTTAAATTAAATAATAATTTATTTATTTATTTTAAAATTATTTATTTAAATAATTCTAACGGAACTTTTATTTTTGTTCTTTTCATCTCTTAGATCTATTGTTTGATTTTTTTTATAAATGTGAGTGTAGTTTCATCAAAATCGGAGGTCAAATATGTATTTTTTGTACAAATTATGTTTTTTTTTTTTTTATGTAAAAAATTTATATATTTTATTTAAGCTTTCCGTTACCTTTAGTGGCAACTTAATCTTGTTTAACATCAAATTATTCCTATGCATAAGCTTCTAAAATAATAATGGTTAATTTGTATATATTTCTGGATGTTCGAGATATTTTATTATTAATTACTCCCTGTACCCATAAAATGGGTAAAAAGTTAGTACTAAATCTGTGCAAATGTATGTAACAGGCAGAAGGAGACATCTCCGACCCTATAAAGTATATATATTCTTGATCAGTATCAAAATAAATTTCGATTTGGCCACGTCCGCCTGTGAGTCCGTCTGTCCGTCTGACCGTAAGTATGTATGAACGCAAGGATCTCAGCAACTATAAGAGTTAAGACACCAAATTTCGAATGTAGGTTCGTGTACAGCGGGAGCAGGTCAAGTTTATTTTAGATTTGAGATATCTCCCCCCGTTCCCCCGCAATTCGATAAAAACCGTTTTACAGGAACAATTTTTAAGATATAGCTTTGGGATTTGGCATGTGCAATACTTTAGTCACTCCTAATCTACTGTTCAAATTTCAAGTCGTTCGGATAATAAACACGGAAGTTATTAACGAAAGAAGATTCAGTGCTTCAGCGCAAGGGAAGAAGAAGCACAGCCACCACTTAAATGCTTCGCTTGCGCTGCGCTCGAGCTGTCGTTCGTGTGAGTGCGTCTTTTGTGTATGTGTGTGTGTATGTGTAAATGTACGAAGATGCGATAGGAAATTTTTGACCTGGGTACAGGGAGTTTTGTAGTCGGGTTTACTCGACTATAGCATTCTTACTTGTTTTTTATTTGATGTTATATAAAACTCAATTTTCTTCAAAAGTATGCAACGCAAGGGCTGACGAATTGAATATATTGTACAATTGAAAACAATTGAAGTCTGGGTCTATTATATCTGAATCTCTAATATAGTATACTTTTGGGCTGCTATATACGCCAATATAATTATAAAGAGCGTTACCGTAGTCTGTAAACCAAACACAACATTGATTAAATGCCAAATAATAGCGTGTTTAGTAAGGCATTGACACAGAATGCTCCCCATTAAAGGGTCAAGCTGTGGTATTTCTCTCCCCAAGCAGTTTGTAGCACGCAAAACCTCGAAGGACACTGAAAATTGATGGAGTATATTGTGGAAGTATAGTAGTATGTATGGGATTGCAGCTGGAGATGTTGCCATGCCAAACTGTGATTCATCTGTAGGTCAGGATACAATTTGTAGCATCTGTTTGTTGGGATTTGGGCCACGCGTTCCAACCATTAGGCACACATGTTCATAATATTGATAATTTGTTAGAACGAAGCCCAACTCAGAGCCATTTGTAAAGTCTTGACAGCTGCCTGGCTTCAAGTAAATGCCGGCAAATATTTTAACAAAGCGATAAGCTAAAGCCATGACTTAAGAATTTAAATTAAAACCTACAAACTTAGATATGCGCCCAGAAGTCTTAAATAAACTTGTTGCCATTCGCAGCAGTCTTAGGTAACAAATACTTGAAGCAAAAAGTTGCAGATTGAAATGCTCATTTCATGGATAAGATAATGTATATTGAGCGCTTTTTTGTAAAGAAAAAAAAAATATAAATTTACTTATTTCATTACTCATTATCATTTACAATTTGTGCCAGAGAATGTTAACTAACATGCGAGCAACCGAAGTTATAGTTATTATTATTATTATAACTTATTATGTTTTTATTTATCTATATAACTGTATGCTTATAGTTAAAACTAAAGCTACGGGCTTACAGCCATAGCTACTGGGGCTTTCGCCGTATTATGTTATGTTAAGAATATCATCCTTTTAATGTTAATGTTCTTTCTGATCTTAAGGCGAACATTTTATTTTTAACAGAATCCTGCTATCGATCTGTTAATTTACTCTCAGCATAATGCCCTGTAAAGACTATTATTATTTTATTTTATTTTTTTATCTTATGGATTTCTTTTAATTCATTGGCCTTCAAAATTGTTTGAAAAAAGATCTTTATTCTTTTAAAAATCTTTGAAATATGGACCGCTCAATTATTTCACCCTGAGTAATCAAAAAACCAATAATTGAGTTTTTGAACAATTTGATAATCGCACTTATCGATTGTTTATTTTGTATTTCTTGGTATACAACACTATAGACAGATAAAATCTTAAGATTCAGGACTTAAAAAATATAATTAAAAAATTAAAATTAAAAAAATTAAAAAATTTAATTAAGAATGAACCCCTTAAAAGATTCGATCAAAAACATTTGCTGCCATGACCATTATAGCAAAAGTTATCTAAATTGTTAGGATAGTTGCTGATAGCCTCCTTTGAAGGAATCTACAGCAATCGGAAGCCTGCGTCTTGAACGTCCTCTATTGTTTGCTTTTTATTAGTGCGTTCAGATAGCGAGCTTGTAATTTGAGTTTGCACATGCTGGCTATTTGCCATTTAACAAGTTTGCCAGGCAAACAAGCTGAAAATGCCAAAAAAAAATATAAAAAAATATAAAAAATAAAATTCATAGAGAAAGAAAGTTGAAAGGAAACTGCATACAATCGCAAATAAGCTCAAATGCGCAAAAAGCAAGGACTGCATTCAAAATTGAACAAAAGAAATGGCGCGACGCATTTCGCCATTTAACCAAGTAAAAAGTTTACTACCACAGGTGGCAACTTGCAACAAATATCACGTATCATTTATACGATGCATACCAATATACATATATACATATATGTATGTACTCCGACCATTCAATGCCAAATCAAAGATCGGTCTTGGTCTTCATATCGTGCGTGTCTTGGTGAGCTGGAGGCGGGGGTCACGCGCCAAAAGCGACGCTGCACTTTTTTCGTGCCACACTTTGAACGCAGCGATTAGCAAAAGGACACGTACAGGATACACGCACACATACAAACTCACACACACACACACACACACACACACACACACACACACACACACACACACACACACACACACACACACGCACACCCACTCCACGCACACACGCGAACCTCGGTTAACGAGCAAACCAGCGGCAAACCTGAGCAGCTACCAGCCGGGCATGGGACTCGCCAACTCTACGAGAGCTGCTCAATAAGTTTCCCTAACCACAAAGCCCAAAAGAACGATTCGAATCATGGGAATCCCGCTGATCCTGATATAAACTTCGGAATGGACCAAAGCGAAACAAATTTTACAAATTGCGGGCCTATGCAATATTCTTTGATCCCGACGGTATCGGATTTTCCTTGGTTTGCAACAGATTGTATGTTTTGAAATCGAAACCAGTATGTTAGCTGAATTTATGCATTATAAATGCAACTGAATTTGTATTATAACATTGTCATATTTTCCCTGTGTAACAAATTGGTAACACCTTTGCTAATTAGGAAAAAATAAAACAAAAGTGGCGGGAATACGGAATACGAAGAGTAGTTTGTAAAACCTGGGATGTACGGGACCTTGTTTGAATCTTCTACCCTAGTTTCCTTCGAGCCCTAGTTTGAAACAAGGTCTCATCTCTGGGTACAAAATTGTAAAACTCAGTAAAATAGTTTAAATGCGAAAAAGCTTGGAGTTCTAGGCTCGAAACCGGCTTGCATTCTTAGTGACAATGCAATCTGCAGTATATACTCTGTTCCTACTCTGATACATTTTGAAAGACGCGTTGAAAACACTCCGATTTAATATTTTCAACAAAAGAGCTAAGTAATACAAGAAACTTTTTGATAAACATTGATTTCTCACACAATTCTAGATATTCTACCATCCAAGAACATAAGCTTTGAAAGCTCATGAAAGTTTCAAGTTTAATTCACTACTTAATTAATATTTGAGGAAGATCATGTCAAATAAAATAAACTAACAGGTATTTTGTCAACCAAAAACAAAAACTTTGAAAGCTTATGAAAGTTTCAATCTCACTGAAAGCTCAACCAGTTGAAGTTTACTCAAGTTTTATCTAATATTTGAGGAAGATCATTTCAAACAAAATAAACTAACAGTATGGCTATGGAAGACTTTTAGAGCTGCCCTCTCATTGCTTGTGTATTTTGCTTTTTCTTGTGATTGTTGTTCTTGTATTTTAGCCATGTTGTTGTTGTTGCCGTTGATGTTGCCTTTTCCATGCAATTTTCATTCAGTTTGCCAATTTGCAGCGGCGCTTGTAAGATTTTATTTAATAGACACCAACGGCGTAAACGTGATGGCTGACTGGGGAAATAGATTTAAGGAATCTTTTTGAAAATAGCTGATAGATTCCTGTGAAAGCCACAGCAAAGGACAACAATATTAATTACTCAATGGCTTGTGGAAATTCCAAATATTTGTCAACGCCAATAAACCATAGGTACGGAGATGTCAGCTATGTGACATATGCGGTTTATGTCTAGTTTAATCAATATACACACACGCCTCTGCAAATATTTCATTTAATATTGAATTCCATTCAATTCACCCAAAACCAAATTTATTAATATTATTGTGAAATTAAATATTTACCAAGCTCAAAGGGCTTGATGTCATTTTACATTTGCTTCAATTATTGCCAACAATTCAAATGGAAACTCTTGTAATTTCATTGTCAATGTAAAGATATGTGATATTCTTGCAAATGAAGTTTATCTCTTTGAATACTTCAAAGATATTTGCAATATTTAATTGTTGCAAATTATAAGCAAAACCTACAACATTATTTACACACAGAATAAAGTCAGAGTCATAGAGCAGTCTAGATGAAATTTGGCAATATCGAAACTACTTTTATCGAATTTAATCAAAATTTTACCACTATATTATATAGCTGGTATATATACGAACTGTCGAAAATGTAGTTTTTTTATGAAAAGATTTCATGGTTATCAAGACGAAACTCACCAAATCAAAGTTTCATTATGTACTAAATAGAAGCTGGTTAATTTTTGTGAAAGATATTTCCACTAAGCTCAAAATATCAAAGTTTTGTTGTGCTCTTTAGATATATAGATGTATATCTTACAGCTGCCATAGGAATAATCGGCGGACAAAATTTTGAAAACCTTTTTTGGTTTCAATAACTTTTAGCTTCAGGTATAGAGTATTCAAGCTCAATTAAATCAAAATTGGATATCTCTACCACATATTGAAACGATCGTTCGAAAAATAAGGTTTTTGTATGAAAAACTTATTTGCTTTTGGATATTTAATCTTCGCCAGCCCAGCAGCCGCTCATCCGACCCCACAAAATACATACTATATATACGCTCCTGATCAGGCAAACAATCTGAGTCGATATAGCCATGTCCGTCTGTCTTTATGCCAAATAGTCTTGGGACTGATGTCTTTTTTGCTCCAAGCAGAACATAAATCAGAGCCCTGGATCGGATCACTATATTATATAGTTGGATTTAGGAACAATCGGTCGAAAAGTTAGTATTTAATGAATAACTTTTTTGTGTATCAGGATGTCTGGACAAGATACTCCAGTTCTAAGTTATCTTATGATCCATGCAAGCTGACAGAATTTAGCTTAAATAAATTAACTCTAATTTATAGGATCGATCAGTTGAAAAATATCTTACATTTTCTTCACTTCAAAGTTTCTGTATTCTCTATACATGTTGACCAAATTTGATCAAACTGGGATTTTTATATCTTATAGCGACCATAGGAATAATTAAAAGATCATTTTTTATCGCATTTTTACAGATATTTCAATCAAACAAAGCAGTTTTCATACATTGATCAAAATCTGGCACAGGAACGAGCAATCGAAAACTGTGTTTTTTGAAGAACTTTTATAGAAGGGTAAACTCCTATATCTATTTTCAGACCCTTTTATCACAAAAAAGAGCGGCTTAAAATTCATGAACTGAGCGATTGCAAAACTTCATTAAACTTTATAAAACTATACGCAAAATTTGATCAAAAGATCAAAGCACTATATCATATAGCTGACATTGGAATGGTCAGTCCAACATTGGGATATTTAAAAAACGTTATAGTTCAAAAAGTTAATTGAGCAAACTTTTAGACTGGCAACTCGCTCCGATTAACAAGATTCTGATTACGAACAGATTCCTGCACAACAAAAGTATTTCATCCTTAGAATCATAAAGATAACTAATCTATTTTGTAGGAGCATTAAGCAGAAATATGCTTGAAACTTTTGCTACTTTTTGTCTAACAATAACCGAAAAATCACAATAGATAACAAGCCGGCACTCAAAAACTTTTCAAACAATTTCAAAAGTCTCCAAAAACTGCACACAATCAAACACTCAACAAACAAACTCACATCCATACAACTCTTGAGCACTTTTCCTAAGCAATATATTTTTGAAATTTCACTGTCCCTAGCACTTTTATAGTAATATGAATAATTATGGTCTAATAGAAGTACTTACCGTTGCAAAACTGTTTCAAGAACGACGTACTTTTCAGTCGTTCGAATCCAATGAGAATTTTGTGCACATTTTGTGCGTAAACAATCAAAAAATTCTTACACCACAAAAAATAGAAAAGACAAACACAAAACTAAGCGAATGTTCAAAAACTTTTATTTAAGCGCCAAAAAAAATGCAAATGTTTTCACTATTGAATTCTCAACAATTTCAAAAAAAGAAGTCTGTTTTCAATTTGAACGCAATGTTTTTGTTGTATATGAGCTGATTTGTTTATGTTTTAGTTGTAGAAGTTATTAGATTTCTTAGCACTGCACTAGCACTTTAGAGTTGAACAAACAAACAAACAATAAAAAAAAAAGTGTTGATAGCGAATTTCTGATAACAATTTTTGTCAATGTAAAATGATGTTGTGTGGTGTTGAACATGAGCGTTAAAAATTTCTTTGAAGTTTGGATTCTTTATTCAGTTTTGAATGTTTTAGCTTCAGGTATAAGTCCCTAACGTTAGCTCTGTTTCACTGCTGCGCAACTTTCACTGTCGAGCGTTCAAATGAAACTGACACGATAGTCTGGTCGCCGCAGGAATATATAGCCCCAGCACGCACTGAGAGCCGCCATAAACACAACACAAGACAAAGAGAGTAAGACACAGGCAGGCAAGCAAGCCAGCCAGCGAGTAGTGATTGAACATGTGTGTGAGTGAATGAGAGAGCGAGCGACAGTGAGGAGCCGAACCGTGCGGAACAGAAGCGCACGAAGCGGCCCGCAAACACCTGTAAGCAATCGGTTGGCATTCGGCTGTATAGCAATGGCATCGTTAGATTTTGCCGTTTGTCGGCCGATGACGGTACATTTGAATGTTTTGTTTGTGCGCTCCGTGCGTTAGAGAGAGTGAGGGCGAGTATGCGAATGTGGGCGCTATTGCTCGCGGAAGCGGAAGGAAACTCAACAGTTGGCACATTACAACCGCTACTTGTTGTTGCCGTTCGCTTGATTATTTGCTCCCTTGCTCGCTTGCATGCTTGCGTGCTTGCTTGCTTGCTTGATTGGATACTTGCTAGCTCGCTTACTTGCTTTATTGCCATAGTTACTATGACAAGCGCATTTATTGCATCAAATACATAATATATAGACTCTTAGCTACATTTTCAGCCCTAATGAGCATCAATAGTAGTAATCACGATCCCCATTGAGTGCCGCTTTGTGCAGTAGGTCGTCCAAGCGAAGCAGCAGCTTCTTTCTTTTAGCGAGCGCATCAACCACAGTTTTGGGAAGTGATTTCTTGTCTAATCCAACATCTTTCAGTACTTGCAATACTTTTTTTTTAAACTCCTCATCTGGCTTAGCGGTATCTGGTTTTTCATTCTCAGCACTGGTGACCAGCAGGACACAGCAGCAGAATAACAACAGCAATAGCAGGCAACGCATTTCAACAAATTAGATTTGTCTATTCTAATTTTTCAACTCACAGACGCGGCTACTTATACTCAGTGCAAGCTGACAGACAGCCATCAGTCAAATTTTCCATTTGACGATAAGCAATTGATTTATGTGCAACTATTTTAATTAACTACACATTATCGTTTCTTTATAACAACACGCTAGCTACGGGCCCCGTTTACAGACCCTTCTCGAGCGCCACTCGCATGGCGCTCAACAATTCCGGCAACTGTGCCACATATTTATCCACACAGTCCATGGAGCAGCGCTCCGAACGGCCGCCACAGGTCTCCCCACCCGGCATCTGACATTCACGCATGCAGTGCTCCAGCTGGGTTTCGAACACGGCAAGCTCCTGTTGCACGTAGCAGCGGGCACGCGTCAGCGGCAGCTGGCAGCGATCCACACAACGCTGGACAATCTCAGCGCTGGCGTCGGCATCGGCGCAGCAGCGCTTGGAGCAATCGTGCATCGTCAGCTGCAATTTACGCAAATGCTCCCGATCCATCTCATCGACGGCGTTAATCAATGCATTATCAATGCGTTCGCGTTGTTGCTCCACCAGATTGGGATTAGCCTCGTCCATCTTGTGGGCTTTTCTGTGTTATATCAGTCAGTATGTTGGGGTATTTGTTGGATGTCACAAATGCTCCACTGAATGGAACAGGTTGCTTTGTCAATGTTGCTCAACTTGAGGTAAATATAATGTGAAGTAACGTTTTATGTATGTCGTCTATGATATATATCCCATAGGACAGTTTGAGCTCCGATTGACAGCTCAAAACAGGAAAAACAAACTTCATCCTTCGCATGTTGCATTCAAGCCGTCCAGTTGGTTCAACAAGACAGCCACTTGGACAACTCTTCGAATGAGAACGACAAACTCACTCAACGCATGTTGACATGTTTATAAGCATGTAGAAACACATATTCAATGAAAAACATTGCACAAATGACACACGAAGCTACTCAAAGGTAATGCAGCATTTATGATTAGCTTACTCATAAACTTAAGTATAATTCGATGGGATTATATTTAATATTATGCCAAATACCTTATACCTTATTCATCTTATGCTTAACTTGATATCGGTAGATGATATTACTCAATAGAATTCACCAATCTATACAGCAGATATGATTTATTTGGAATTGTGCAATAGCTATAAACGTCTTTTATCAGTACTCATGACAATTCAATTGCCAAGCCATCTTAAACAACCACAAGCAGGTATCATTAATTAGTAGCCTTTGGTGTGGTCAATTAAACATTATCAACAAATGACAACAACATGTGGCTTGACTTATATCAAGCGGGCAAACATGCATACGTAATTATATTTACTATATGTGGAAACGTTTATCGATAATTTATTAAGATAATCGATTATGCGGCAATTGGGTGGCCCACAAACATGGTTTTCAATAATGTAATGACTTATTTGATTTGGTTTAACAGCTGCGCGACAGTCTCGGCCCCAATTCTGGCCCTGCCCGCCGCTACAAATTATTCAAATATGCTCCCAATTGATTAACGACAATACAATACATACACACACACACACACACACACACAACTGTTTGTACTTAGAAAGATACTGAAAGTGTGGCATACTTTTCGGGGCATAGCGCAAGTCGCAAAGTACAAACCATTAAATGGACATTTTAGCGCTCCGACTATGAAATTCACTACAATATTATAGAAACCTACAATAATATACTATGAAAGAAGATAATACATTAAATATTAAGTTGAAGACCACTTCTAACGTTCAAATTTCCTACATAGGATATGCGCTACATAATCTTTATACTTCCCTTACTTTGTCAAGGTTCAAATGTTATAAATAATCCTTGCTTGTTCTCTAAGTTGATTAAGCATACATCTAATTTATTTGTTGAAATACAATTATGGAATGTTTTTGACATTTTTACTCCCTGTACCCATAAAATGGGTAAAAAGGGGGTATTAGATGTATTTGCACATCTGTGCAAATGTATGTAACAGGCAGAAGGAGACATCTTCGACCCTATAAAGTATATACATTCTTGATCAGTATCAAAAGAGATTTCGATTTGGCCATGTCCGTCTGTCTGTCCGTCTGTCCGTATGAACGCGTCGATCTCAGCAACTACAAGAGCTAGAGACACCAAATTTGGAATGTAGATTGCTGTATACCAAACGCAAATCAAGTTTGTTTCATATTTCCGATATCGCCTCCCGTTCTCCCGCAAATCGATAAAAACCGTTTTACAATAACAATTTTCAAGATATAGCTTTTAGATTTGGCATGTACAATACGTTAGTCACTTTTAACCTACTGTCCCAATTTCAAGTCCATCGAATAATAAACACGGAAGTTATTCACGAAAGAAGATTCAGTGATGCAGCGAGAGGGGGAAGAAGAAGCACAGCCACCATTTAAAATGCCTCGCTTGCGCTGTTGCTTTTGCCGCCTGTGTGCGTGCGTCTTTGTGTATGTGTGTGTGTGTATGTGTAAGTGGACGTAGATGTGATTGAATGTTTTAGACCTGGGTACAGGGAGTTTCGTAGTCGGGTATGCTCGACTATAGCCATTCTTACTTGTTTAATTTTGTATATATTTTTATCAAACTGGTTTTCTGCTACCTTTTGTGGTTTTAAGCAAGTTATACATAAGAAAAGTTTTTTAAATTGAAATGCCAATGTAATTTTTTAAATTCACTTTCGGTTATTAAAATGATTTCAGAATTCTATTTCAAATTGTTTTTAAAGTAAAGTCAAGTTTTGTTTAAAATTTAAGATAGAACTGGAACCAATTTGTCTTGCAATATTCCAAAATACAAAGCATGATTTTTAGTCTTCAAGGTAACATTACTTTGTTGTAAGCGAACACGATTTTCCGACGGCATATCATTTTGAGCTAAATAATCCATAAATAAGTCAATTAAATATGCAATTCCAATTTTATTTCAATTATTTGTTTGCTTTAAAAACTTACATTGTCAGTTAAAAACACATTTCGGAACTTTCGAGTTGCACAGGAAATACTAATTATGCTAATATGAGTGGGTTCCAGGATAAATAAACGAGTTCTAGGTACGCAAAAGGAGATTTATCAAAATATTAACATTGTTGGTTTTCCAAGAAAATCATTGTGCCGAAAATAGTGAGAATTATCATGGAAATCTTTAGAGAGTTTAATGAGCGAATGTTTAAGATGAAAACCATGTTTGAGATGTAGTTTACTTTGAATCAAAATTCAAGCTTTCTTAGGTTGGAATATATATGTATATACTTATACTTTATAGTGAGAAATCTCAAAGAAATGTTCAGAGAAATTAATGAGGGAATTCTTAAGATGCAAACCATGTTTGAGAGTTTGCAGAGTTTTCTTTTAATTCAAATTCAAGCTTTCTTAACTTGGAATATATATGTATATAAAGTGAGAAATATTATGGATATGTTCAGAGACTTTAATGAGCGAATGTTTAAGATGAAAACTATGTTTCAGATGTAGTTTACTTTGAATCAAAATTCAAGCTTTCTTTTATATATATTTATATATTTTAGTTTGGCTGCATGCGATTTAGTTAATGAGCAATCCTTTAAGTGTTATGTTGTCCCAGTTTTGGTCATAGGCCCTAAAAAGAAATCAGTTAGAAGGCTGTTGGACTAATGGCACAATGACCAAGCCAGGTTGTTGTCTGTCTATTGGTCTGCCCGTTTTGCCTATATCAATGGGCAATCAATGCAGTGTTGGGGCAAAGCAACAGATTGAGAGGCAGGGTAAGGCGATATACACAGTAGTATGTACGGATATAGTCAGATATATGTATGTAGAGGAAGCATTCATTCAGCGTGTCAGTTGACGGCAGTTGAGCAGTTTTCAAATTGTGGCAAGAGGCGGCTGCGGCACGCTGTCTAACAAAATGTTTTCACATTATTCAAATGAAATGCTTTTATTGTCTGCCCACATAATAAGACATACAACGGCAACAACAACAGCAACAATAAAAATAATAATAATAATAAAAAGCAAATCAAAACACAAGAAAAAAAAGCAACTGAACAAGTAGAACGCTGAGTCCCACAGCCAGTGCGAGAAAGCAGAGGAGATGGCACAGAAAAATATTACCTGCATTCATAGAACACAATGAATCATTTTGTTCTTTGTTTTAAATGCCGACGGCCAAGGGGACGCGCGAGGGGCTGAGGCGGGTCATGGAAATGGGCTTGACTATGCTGAAAGTTGGTTAACTTAACAAAATGGCCCGACATTTGATTAAGGCGGGATGAATATTTTGGTTAATTAAAGTTAAATGCAATTTTAATTTGCATTAAACTGTTTGATTAAAAAGGGATGGCACACCCACACCCACAAGCACACACTCAAACACACACACACATACACACACATACACACACATACACATACATACACACACATACACACACACTCACACAGTCAAAAACACGCATTGCTTGGCGGAACGTGGCAGCAGTTGGAAACAAAGAACCCAAAGCAATTGTAAAAAAATTGTTTGAGTTGAAACTTGTGCGCTTATCGGCGACTGTCAAAATGTAATGTGCAACAGACACACAAGCACACACATACAAACACACACACACACACACACACATTATAATAGACAAGCAAAAAGCAAGAGAGCTGCACTCAGAGAAAAAACAAGTAAGAATGCTATAGTCGAGTATACCCGACTACGAAACTCACATCTACGTCCACTTACACATACACATACACATACACAAAGACGCACACACACAGGCGGCAAAAGCAACAGCGCAAGCGAGGCATTTTTAATGGTGGCTGTGCTTCTTCTTCCCCCTCTCGATGCATCACTGAATCTTCTTTCGTGAATAACTTCCGTGTTTATTATCCAATCGACTTGAAATGTAGACAGTAAATTAAGAGAGACTAACGTATTGTACATGCCAAATCTAAAAGCTATATCTTTAAAATTGTTCCTGTAAAACGGTTTTAATCGATTTGCGGGGGAACGGGGGAGATATCTGAAATATGAAACAAACTTGATCTGCGTATGGTATACAGGAACCTACATTTCAAATTTGGTGTCTCTAGCTCTTGTAGTTGCTGAGATCGACGCGTTCATACGGACAGACGGACAGACGGACAGACGGACAGACAGACGGACATGGCCAAATCGAAATCTCTTTTGATACTGATCAAGAATATATATACTTTATAGGGTCGGAGATGTCTCCTTCTGTCTGTTACATACATTTGCACAGATGTAATACCCCCTTTTACCCATTTTATGGGTACAGGGAGTAAATATGTATATAAAAAAATGCATTTTTACTCAAATTTAATCATAATATGATAAACAAAATTTAAAAAAAAAAATTAAAATAATCATTATTTTGTAATTTTCACAATAAATTTCATAAAGATTACAGTCCCTGCTAAACACATATCTTTGTATACATAATGTCGACAATATGCCCATAAAAATCATAATAATAATAAAAAATAATTGAATCATAAAGTTGCGTGTAAATGAAAACAATATTATATATATTTAAGTTAAGGTTTCTGATTCTAGCAAATCAAACGAACCTATATCACTTTTTTCTCAGTGTGGAGAGGGAGAGCTTTGCATAGCCATGTTGAAGGTACAAAATCTGATTAGAAATGTACGTCATTTGTGAATTATTTGTCGTTAGGCTGTCATTGAACCAGAGTTTCTGTTTATGAACCTGTTTTGTTGCACTGCAGTGTATAAATTAAATTTAAATTACATTTAAATACAATTTATTAACTTGTTGAGTTCAAATCTCAATCGATTTGTAGTTTCTGTGTTCAGCTTAAAGATGGCTTCAATTTTCTACATATTCGATTGGAACTTGTTCAGTTTTCGGTTTGTATGCCAACAAATGAAAAGTAATTATGATTTTTGGTTAAATATTTAATAAACTGATTAAGACCGGTTCAAGCGCTATAGAACCGGTACAAAATGCCACTCATTTGAAAATGAAGCGCTTGACTTTAAAAGCACTTGACGGTTAGAAGCGTTTTGGCTATCATTCCTTCCAGATTCATAACACATTCCATGGCATATACAAGAGGCAAGCAGCAAAAATGTGATATGAGCCATGACGCTGGCAAGCGCTGAAGAAAGTTTGTTTTTAAGAACTTGGCATGGTTTAGATGGCATGTTGGCCCAGTCAATGGCCCAGAAGCAAAGGCACAAGTTGAGAAGGCCTAGAAGTTGGCTAGGCCTACATGCATATACATATGTTTGCCTTGAGAGTCGTCGTCGCCTCAAAGTGACAAGTCAAGCAGAGCCAGGCTAAGCTGAGCAGCAGCACTGGCAAGGACATGCCGCAAGGATTGGCCCCAACGACTGCGGCTTGGTTGATATGTTAATTTGGCCTAAACTACTACACAACGCTGCACAGACGCGCCAACGGATGCGACCTTCGCCTGAAAGTCCCAAAGCAGCCCAAACCAACAACAACAAAAAAAAAACAAGTAAGAATGCTATAGTCGAGTATACCCGACTACGAAACTCCCTGTACCCAGGTCTAAAACATCCAATCACATCTACGTACACTTACACATAGGCATTTTAAGTGGTGGCTGTGCTTCTTCTTCCCCTTGCGCTGAAGCACTGAATCTTCTTTCGTTAATAACTTCCGTGTTTATTATCCGAACGACTTGAAATTTGGACAGTAGATTAGGAGTGACCAAAGTATTGCACATGCCAAATCCCAAAGCTATATCTTAAAAATTGTTACTGTAAAACGGTTTTTTATCGAATTGCGGGGGAACAGGGGGAGATATCTCAAATCTAAAATAAAGTTGACCTGCTCCCGCTATACACGAACCTACATTCCAAATTTGGTGTCTCTAGCTCTTGTAGTTGCTGAGATCGACGCGTTCATACGGACAGACGGACAGACGGACAGACAGACGGACATGGCCAAATCGAAATCTCTTTTGATACTGATCAAGAATATATATACTTTATGGGGTCGGAGATGTCTCCTTCTGCCTGTTACATACATTTGCACAGATTTAGTACCCCCTTTTACCTATTTAATGGGTACAGGGAGTAAAAAGAACAACAAAAATGTGTTCGACTTTCGCCAGTTAGCGCAGGATTTCAATGTGCGTCGCTTCACGTTTTTTTTTTTTTTTTGTATTTTTTATCTTATTTTTATATATATATATTTTCCTTTAATGAATTTTGTGACCCAGTCCCATTGACACGTGCGAGCTACCGTGTCAGGCCCCCTTTGGCGCTCCTTTTCTTCTTCTCGAATTTAATGCGGTTTGCTATTTATTAGATTTGCACAAATGGCATTTTGGGGCTAGTCAAGGACCAAGACTTGTCTCATCTCTCCTGACGCCTGCCAGGCGCTAAGTGCTTGGGCCAACTCTATCTATCGCCTGCTGTGCTCGACAAAAAGAAAAGGAAAAAAGAAAACTGTAAGAAAAACGATGACGAAAATTATTGAAAATTCATTTAAATGTCAGGAGCGCACCATCGTACAAAACTGACGCAACATGTCGTATGCGTAATATTAAATATTTAAGGCGCTTACATATTTAATGCCACCGTTGGCATGGTTTGGTTAAGATGAAACACCCTCCCAACATCCTGTCGCCCCTTGTCCTAACCTACCCAGCAGTAGAGAGAGAGTTGAGTGTTGAGAGTTGAGAGCTGAGGGACGAATACGTGATAGCAAATGCGGGGCACGTAAAGCACGTGAGACACGTAAATTGTTGTCACGAAATCGATATAGAAGTTTTAATTTATTTAAAACAGATTATGATTTTATATATGTCAATTCGAAATTGCTTAAATTGCTCTAGCCGTTAGGCTCAGCCATTTTCTTGAAACTAAACTAGTTAAATTTTCAAGAGACTGACTAGCAAATAATTTCAATTGCAGCTAAGCTAAGCGGCTAACTTTATAAATAGCACAAACTCCGATAACTGAACTCTATTATTGATATTTGAGGGGCTTCGGTCGATACTAAACTAAATTAATAGAATGTGTGTATAGCGACGTATAATTTGTAAATGAAATATTTATTCGACGTCAACAATTCAGGGTGAATATAGAAAGGTAGATATTTGAAAAGTATTGGCTGGTCATATAGCGCTATTTCGGATGCTGCCAAGCATCCTCATCAGTGACCTTATTGTTAGAAATTTTTGTCCAAACTTGTCCGTATATGAGTAGTAGTCGGCTAGATTCGAACCCGAGTGCTCCCGTCTGTAAGGCGGATGCCTTAAGCTCTGACCCACTTGCTGTCCGATCTCGGCTTAAACTAATTACTGTCATCAACAGGTCCATTTGAAATTCTAAGTCCGCACCAAAGCTTAATCCCTTTATCTAAGTTTCTAACCCTTACAGTTCTATTTTATTATTATTAGAACCACTTGTATTGAACTTTTTTTTATTTTTTAAATTAAACTAAATACCTAATGTCATTATTTTGTATTACTCTGAAACTAAGTTTGGTGAACTCTTTATCGTCCTTCGGAGAATTTTTTGTGTATTTGTATTGTGTATTTGCTCCTAATATACAACTTGCTTAAGCTGTCGCTATAGGTAGCAGAAAACTCATTTAATAACAAGTAAGAAAGCTTTAGTCGAGTACAAAGCTCCCTGTACCCAGGTCAAATATTTCCGATCGCATCTTCGCACACATACAAGCTACAGCACAAGCTACAGCGCAAGCGAGGCGTTTAAAATGGTGGCTGTGCTTCTTCTTGCTAATATTAAGGCCCCAAAAATGTAGTTATTTCTTATGCCCAGTCAAGAAAATGCTGAACTTTCTGTATTCACTTTAACCAGATAATAAAATGATTTTAAAACAGCTAAGTCAGTTCAAGAAATATTAGGTGAATTTCAATTTGGCAAACCACAACTGCTGTTAAAAAAACAAAACAAGAAAGAACGGCTATCTTCGGGTGCCGAAACTATATAGTCTAGCAGCAATTAATTAGTATACAAAACTTAATTGTCGTCTGATTGTTCCTATGGAAGACATGTGGTTCAATTTTGATCAAATTATAGGAAACTATTTGAAGTATAATAAAACTCTCACTAAGTTTGGATAAAATATTTGTATAAACAAAAAATGTTCATTCAAAAACTCATTTATCACCCGAACCTATGGCAGCTTGTTATATAGTGGTCCGATTTTGATCAAATTATAGGAAACTATAATTATAAATTATACAACTAAGTTTGATATAGTGAAATAGTGGTCTGATTTTGACCAAATTTAGCTAGATTGTATAAACTTTCTAGAGACTCGGCTTGGGAAAGTTTGGTAAGGATACATTAATAAACAAAAAAGTTGTTTATACAAAAACATATTTGTTGATCGGTCATTCCTATGCCAGCTATATGTTATAGTAGTCCGATCCGGCCGGTTCTGACATATGTACGGCCTGCAGCAAAAAGTAAGGTCTGTGCCAAGTTTCATTACGATAGCTTTAAAACTGAGAGACTAGTTCGCATAGAAACAGACGGACAGACAGACATCGCTATATTAACTCGGCTATTCATGCTGATTCAGAATATATATACTTTGTTAGGTCGGAAACGTCTCCTTCTGTCCATTACACATTTCGGGACAAAATTATAATACCCTCTGCTAGGGTATAAAAATGCGGCTTTAGCTTTAACAAATATCTAGTCAATATGACGACCAAAGTAAGCCTGTACAAATTTCAAATAAGCTGAATAGCAAATGGAATTACAAAATGTATATTTACACTTCAATCAGCTTACACATTTTTGCACACTACAAATTTTATTGAACCGCAAAAATGATAAAGCCATGAAGGCCAACTGCATATTGCAATCAAAAAAAAAAAAACAGAAAAAATGTATGCATTAATTGAACTAATGAAATGAACCGAAAAAAAAGGCGAAAATATTGTCAACACGCAAAATAAACAATAAGTGTCCGGCGGCATAAATATTTTGATTGCCTTTCGCCAGTTTATTTCTTATTGTTGGTTATGCAATTTAAATCCAATAGACAACAACAATAACAACAACAAAACAGTCAACTCGCTGACAATGTCAACAGAAAATACGAGCTAGGGCACAAATTTCAGAATTGCGGTACGCAACATTTCAAATTTGCCACCCTCAATCCAACACCTTGTTGGGATTTTTAGCATAAAATCTGCATATACCCATAGTATTTGTGTGTATTATACGAGTACATCTGCGTACGTCGCACGCTGTTGGGATTTGAGTTTCGGTTTATATTTGATTTGGGGCAAGAGTTTCGGGGGTTTTCTATTGCGTATCATGTTTGTTGCTCATCAAATAAACGCTCATGGTTAAATGTTCGTTACTGTTCTTTTGCTCTTTAGCAGCAATTTGTGGGTCACAGAAATGACAGCAGCGATTATGCAATAATATCAATTTTCACCATCTACTCAACCTCACGTACTAGGCTTGACACTAACTCCCTATGCCCCCCAAAACAAAGCAGCTACAACGCATTTTACTGGCCCTAGGTCGATTTTGGGCATCCATTTATCCTGTACATTGTTGAATTAGGAGAATCAGTAGAATACCAAAGGAAGTTTAGGAAGTAGCGATTTATTAATCATTATATATAGAAAAATGTGTTCGATTTTGTCATCAAGCATAAAAACAAGCTTTAAATAGAACTCTAACTTTAATGATTTCAAAGTAAACAACTTTACCGAACCACATTTCTTGTAAGTTGTCATTAAGTGGCAAACTGAAATTTCATTTCAACTCATAAATACTAAATTCTTTTAAGACAGATTCTAAATATTTTGTAAGCTTGCTTTCACACAGAAACTCAATTTATGACCGATTTTGATATGATAGTAGTTGTACCCCGCCACACTTCGCTGTCGCAACTATTTTCCCTCCCGTGCCTTATGACTTTTTGTATAAGGTCTGAAGAAGTTAGAGACCGATCTAACAAAAACCTTTCTCACACAATTCACTTTAAGTCCATTTCCCGTCTGTGGTGATGGTTGGGAGTAGATTTTTCAAGTTTCATTCAACAGATTTCCGCCCGTGGGAGTAGATTGAGAGTAGATGAATAGAATCCTAGAAACGAACTGTATATTGTATCAAAATTCGATATCTTTATAAACAAAAAGGTTTTTCCCACACCGCAATTTAAAGCCGATTGTTCGTATGACAGCAAGGCTATCAACATTCGTAAGCACTTTAATTTTGAGTAATGAAAAACCATTACAATTGTACAAAAAAAAACAATTTGCAATGTAAACAAAGCCAATAATCCACTTTCAATCGGCATGTTTAAGACTAATGACAAATGAAGGTAATGTAAAATTTAAAAATGCTTTCAGCCATTTTACATTTATAAATATTATAGATTCAATTTGTAATTGTTCACAATAATGTAGAGATGGGATGAGGATGGAACGTCCATTGTGACCCCATATTTAACTCAATGATAATAATGGAATAGAGAACTTAATGATGGTTAAACGGTTCGAGTTTGTACAACACAAGTTAAAAGTTTAGGAGACACTTTTGAAATAATTGAATTATATATAATATGTACTTATATTATAAATAGAATACCTTAACATCCCATTCTTAGTTAGTGGCTATTTATACGTAAGGCGAGCAAAGAAATAAACAAGCTCAAACAATTTTTCCATGGAATTTCTATAGACTTTTATAGTGCCGAGGGCGAGCAATCCCTAAAATATCGCCACATCACATTCCCACTCCATCAGCTCGGACCCTATAATCCAACATCTTTCCGGTCACAGTCCCAGCTGCATTTTTCGCTCCGTATTCTACGATGTTATTGTTGTTTTGTGTTGAGGGGAATATGATTACAATGGCTGACACATCGCCGTGTCAGGTGGAAAAGGATGTGGCAAATATTGCCCCATCCTCCTCACTGCCCGATGTGTGTGGCTTGGTTCAATATGTACACATATATATATATGTACGGGTATGTTTGTGTATATATAAATATATATGGGTTTTTTCTTGTGTACAATATTTACATATTTTAACAGATAAGAGCTGCTTAATGTTGCAATACAGGAGAAAAAAATGGTTTTAAAAAATGTTATACCCTTGCAGGGGGTATTTTTGTTATATAAGGATGCATTTTTGACCACATAAGCCTCAAAAATGCCTTATTAATTATTTAAAAAATCTTAACATTGCATTCATTCACCAGATAGAAGAAATGTATCAGTTCTCTACTGATTTTAGCCGCAGAGTATTTAGTATTCGGCGCCACAAAAATGATGTCGCAATTATTTGTGAAGTTCATTTCATTTTTCCAGTTTTGTGTAGTGTTTTTTTATTTGTGAATAATGTGGATAAAACGCTTGAACTTTCATTAAAAATTTACAATGCTTAATTAATTACATTTGCAATTATTAACCTTGTTTAAAAATGTTGCCAATTCAATATGCACTTTTGGACTTACCAGCAATACAATACAAGCCCTTTCTGACCTATCAGAATGTACACAATTATACAAATTTATAACAAACCGCAAAGGGCGCCTCCGGCATTAAGACTAACTTACAATTGACATGGTAAATACCTGGTATTATGAAACTTTGTATCATCTTCTATTTTAGTGCCTAAGTATATTTATATAACATTCTGGGGCTACTCACGTATCGCTGAAACGAGAAAAAAGATACAAACAACGTTAACAATAGCCTTAGACGACAAATGCACCAATTATGTTATAAAATAACATGCGTTATAATATAAAAATAAATGTCAATGAGTACGTCAGAAGATATTCTTATATAAATAACTAGCTGATATTATCCCAGCGTTGCCCGGAGAACTATTTGCACGTGGCGATAAATTCTCCTGAGTTGTGGAGACATATGCCTAATGATTTGTTGTGCAGGGCTATGAAAATGATGTTGAAACTGATTTAAGAACAAGTAAGAATGCTATAGTCGAGTATACCCGACTACGAAACTCCCTGTACCCAGGTCTAAAACATCCAATCACATCTAAGTCCACTTACCCATACACACACACATACACAAAGACGCACGCACACAGGCGGCAAAAGTGGCTGTGCTTCTTCTTCCCCCTCTCGCTGCATCACTGAATCTTCTTTCGTGAATAACTTCCGTGTTTATTATCCGATCGACTTGAAATTTGGACAGTATATTAAGAGAGACTAAAGTATTGTACATGCCAAATCCTAAAGCTATATCTTGAAAATTGTTACTGTAAAACGGTTTTAATCGATTTGCGGGGGAACGGGGGAGATATCTGAAATATGAAACAAACTTGATCTGCGTATGGTATACAGGAACCTACATTCCAAATTTGGTGTCTCTAGCTCTTGTAGTTGCTGAGATCGACGCGTTCATACGGACAGACGGACAGACGGACAGACGGACAGACGGACAGACAGACGGACATGGCCAAATCGAAATCTCTTTTGATACTGATCAAGAATATATATACTTTATAGGGTCGGAGATGTCTCCTTCTGTCTGTTACATACATTTGCACAGATGTAATACCCCCTTTTACCCATTTTATGGGTACAGGGAGTAAAAATCATAGCGTCGATTATGTAAAATAAGTTTCAAGACAATTGTATTAAAATTAAAAATGACAAATGACAGATTTTTTAATCAATTTTCTATCCTTGAATTTTCGGAAATCAGTGAGACACTCGAATTATTTACTGTGTAGAGCTTTGAATTTGAACTTGAAGCTGTTCCAACTAAAATTAAACTTTCGCCCATACAACTTTGAGAACAACATTTTACGCCCATGAAAAATGTTCCAAACGATTTTGTGTATAGATCTTTGAAAATGAGCTTTAGCTTGGATGGTAAACAAAAAAGTTTTAAAAAGGGGGTACTAAATCTGTACAAATGTATATAACAAGCAGAAGGAGACATCTCCGACCCTATGAAGTATATATATTCTTGATCAGTATCAAAAGAGATTTCGATTTGGCCATTTCCGTTTGTATGTCCGTCTGTCCGTATGAACGCGTAAGAGCTAGAGACACCAAATTTGGAATGTAGGTTCCTGTATACCATACGTAGATCAAGTTTGTTTCATATTTCAGATATCTCCCCCGTTCCCCCGCAATTCGATAAGTACGGCTTATACATAGAGCTTTGGGATTTGGCATGTATAATACTTTGGTCACTCTTAATCTACTGTCCAAATTTCAAGTCGATCGGATAATAAACACGGAAGTGGAAGAAGCAGCACAGCCACCACTTAAAATGCCTCGCTTTCGCTGTGGCTCGTGTGTTTGCGTCTTTGCATATGTGTGTGCAAGTGTAAGTGTACGAAGATGCGATCGGTTATTTTTGACCTGCGTACAGGGAGTTTTGTAGTCGGGTATACTCGACTATAGCATTCTTACTTGTTGGGACAGAATTTTCGCAAAATTACTTCAGAGTGCCACCCCACGATATAATAGGAAGCTAATGCAAAAAATTACAGTCGCCAATCAGTCAGTCAGGCTTAAGTGTTTTATATAAAAAGATATTTTTAATATACACGTAGGTTCGACACGTGACCGTGAACTAGAGAAGATGCAATGTCAATGGCAAATGTTGGGGGGGGACGAATGAATACAAAGGAATACACGCAACACAAAAGGATGCAATAGAATGTTCATAAGCATTCTTTTTATAGCACACTTCGATGGGCTTAGCTTCGGTTTGGGCTTCTAAAAGAACATACTTATATGTATGAATAAATAAATAGTAATAATACTAATTATAAATAAGCAAAATCTAATTTAGATTCAAATTTGTATTGTAGTAACAAAAATGATGTTGCAAATTTGTAAGAAATGCAATCAAATTCTTGTTAGGATTTTTTTTGAAAGCAGATTGAAGATACATTTTTGTTGTCTTGCAAATGATTAAAGTTTCAAGTTTCTCAATCATTTGGAATAAAATCAAATTGAAAATATTTCTTAATTAAGTAAACATTTGATAATTGTTCAATTTATTACTTAAGTCATCAAAATAAACTCAGATATTTCTAATGCATCAAGAATTTAATAAAATTGCATTGAATGAACAATTTATTGGAAATAAAATGCAGAAAATATTCCTTTCTTTTGGTATTAGTTTCTCAGCTAATTTCAAAACAAATGGAAGTGTTTTTTTTAATAGCTCATCTCAAGTCCTGTCTTTATTATGTGTAGGTATAAGCTGGCTATTTAAGGCCATAAGTTGGCGCCACAACCAAAATGTTGTATATCGCTTAAGTTTGCATAAAATAACAAGATATTCTTCAAGTTTGTGCGTCAACTCATCAAGATACCAAACTTTTCACCACGCCAATTTCACTTAAAATGTGGTTGGTTGTTTATATAACTGTGGATGTGCGTGTATAATAAACCCTAACAGCTTGTCAAGAAAGCCACGTAGAATGAACTAGTCGGGAGAAATTGGCTAGGAGATATCCTGTAACAGAATTGAAAGTACCAAAAGTAGGTAAGTATACAATATAAGTTCCATAAAAAGGTTGAATACTCTATAAAGCAGAATAATAATGAAATGACTTGATATTCAAGTTTTTTTGAACATCCTAAAAGTATACCTTACTTATTTATGTGCAATTCAAACGAAAGTGGAGTTCAGAACTGGCCTGATGATCAAGTTTGCACCCACTTTTCCAATCGATACTAAGAGCGTACTTTTAGGGAAATTTTATGTACCTACAAAATAGAAGTCTCGCATTCTAACGTACTCCAAAAAATTGAAACGAACGACATCTGAATGTGGTGTACCTAAACAAGATTAGATTATGTAAATGATATAGGTTTTCATATCGACTCTAATCAACATGGCGGTTGATGGTAATGAAGGATATATATGTAGATCTGTTTTGTTCTTTTGAAGGATGAAGATGTTATTTTTACAAGATTAAAAAAAAAAAATAATAATAATAATAATACCCATTTCTGTGGAATTGAAAGCTGGTGTGATATACACTTTATGACATCGAAAAAGCCTCTTGTGGGCAGTTACATACACTGGCACAACTTTATGATACCCCTTAAGACCCTATCAATGGGTACAGGCCAAAAGGAAAAAGAAAACTAAAGTTTGTGCAACCTGATGGCCACGCTGCTGTTGCCGCTGCAGGCATCAAATATTTTTGCAAGCCAGTAAAATTTGCGGGGTATGTGCAAAAGAAAGGCCAGTAAACACACACTCTCGCACATACACACACTACACACACACACACGCACAGGGAAGTCAAAGGGAAAACACAGCTAAGAATTTGGCGCTCATGGCTTTGTTTAAGAACAATTTCTAAACGCATATTTACTTAAAATTTTTGGCCAAGCTACTTTTAGCTTTTATTGTGGCACTTGGTGTTGAATATTGCAAAAACATTGTTGATGGCACTTAGTATATATAGATGGCTGAAACCCACCTGAAACCGCTCCAACGAAAGATGCATTTTGCATATTAAAGTGCACATTCCATACATTTTCGGTTGGCGCAACTTTATGCCACAGTAACTCATTCATTTTAGATGTTTGTGTGGGGCAGCTTTGAGATGTGGCACGAGCCAAGAACTTTCCACAAGAGTTTTAAGGCACGAATGCTGCATAAAACTTTTAACAGTTCCGTTGACTTTGTAGCACTGGGTGACTTAAAACATTGATCAAAGTCTAAGTTCAACAGGTGACTTCAATGTGTATGGACAGTGTACACACTCGGAAAAAAAGTGCATGCCAAAGTTATATATACTTCCAGCACTGTTTTTCGTATAAAAGCTCAACATTTTATTTGGTTTCGATTTTAATTACATTTAGTCAAACTACTGTACAAGGAGGCATAATACAATATGAAATGGCTGAGTTTGCTTAAAATATCTGTATATATATAAAAGTTTTTCATACAAAAACTCACTTTTATGCCATGGTTTTTATGGTATCAGTAAAATATAATAATTCGTGTTATAGAAAACCTGATCCACATCAAAACACCTTACCTAAACTTAGATTTACAGATTAAAACAAGTAGGAATGCTCTAGTCGAGTATACCCGACAACGAAACTCCCTGTACCGAGGTCTAAAACCTCCAAACACATCTTCACTTACACATACACAACTACATATGCATACAAGCAACGGGGCTAGCGAGGCATTTCAAGGGACGACTGCGCTTCTTCTTCCCCTCCCCCCTTCCAACGCTCAGCTGTTCCTAATCTTCTTCCGCGAATAACTTCTGTGGTTATTATCCGATCGACTTGAAATTTGGATAGTAAATTAAAAGTGACCAAAGTACTATATATGGCAATTCTAATGCTATACCTTCAAAATTGTGGCTGTAAAACGTTTTTATCAAATTGCGGGGGTGCAGGGGGAGATATCTGCAATCGGAAAAAAATTTTATCTGTTTCTTGCTTTTGTGTAGAACCTTGAAAATGAGTTTTAAGCCAATCCCATGAAAATTAAATTAGATCTTGCATATTGAGTTTGAAGCCTATTGGATATAAAACAAAAATTTTCACGATTTTGGGTGGATTTCATCAAAATCCCGTCTTAGTGTGCACTTTCATCATAGATGGAGCCTACAATTCAAGCATTTTCTAAACAAATATGAGTATAAATACAAGTCGAATATACATACTTACATATATAGAAACACTGTTATTAAAAACTATCAATATCGAACAATAAAAGAACTGCATTCCATGATAAACTTCAGCATACCAAAGATCTATAAAGTGTTCAAATGTTTTCAAATTCTGGTGCCCTTTTATCAATTCTCGCATTTTTAACTTTGTGTATCTGAAGCACTTTTGGCCACTAAGCTTGGGCCAATGCGCATAAATTTGTCTAGAAACATTGTTATGCATAATTTATTTGATATCACTGCGACATAGATATCTTACACACACACACACACACACAGCACAAGTGTGCATATGAAATGTTTGGTGAGTCGAGTCTATGTTCGATTTTGGAGACTGCAGTACAAATCGAAAGTTCAAAAGTTTTGCTTACTTGCTTTTATCCTTAACAATAATAAGACTCACTGTCAAGGTCAACAAAGTGCACTGTCAAACAGCATTAAAGAGAAAAGCAAATGGAATTGAACTCATGAATCTTATGATTAATTGTACAAATTGAAATAGAGTGAACATTAGAGAAGCAGCACTGTGGTCAGATATCACGCAAATCTGGCATTAAATTAACTTGTCTAAAGCTTCTTCAAGCCTTTAGTAAAAACAAATTTAAGTCGATTAAGCACCGTCCTAGAGACATCATGAATCATCATTTTCGATGCCGACGATGTCAACATTATCGATAGTTTTTGATTTTTTACGTCAATATTGATTGTTTTTTCACTATCGCTATAATTTTACAAGTCCTTTACTTAAAATTCTACCAGAAAACAATATAATTGTTATTATTTTTACAATTTAAGAAGAAATTAAACTCATCGAATTTGCAAGAGTTACTATCGAGAGACTATGGACAGTCTGCTCAAAAGCTATCGATAGTTTCAAACTAGCTTCTATAAAAACGAGGCTCACGAAGCAAATCCAATGGCTTGAGCCATGAACCTAAGCCGCTGACAATATTGTTATCCTATGTTCTTCATACTTATGCCGGATTTTCAGAAATTGGGACCATAGTCCAAAGTATAAGGCGATATATCAGGTATTTCAAGTGCAATGTCATTCACGGATGTTTAGTCAATATGCAGTCAGGGTTACGTCATTTAGTATTTTGTATACTCTGTTCCCGAAGGGCAAAAGAGTATATTGGGCTTGCAAAATGTCAGTCTGTCTGTCTGTCCGTATGAACGCAATTTTTTACCACACTCTATAGAGCAACCAAATTTGGTGTATACCCTCAGTTTATAAAGTGTCAGGGTCTATATCTCCTTTACCCGTACAGGTAGAGTCACGAAATTTGACACAGAGTTTAATGTTGAGGTCCTTGACAGATCTGCAACAAAACAAATTTGCCACCTCTACCCCCTGTCCCGCAAATAAGCACACACCTATACAGGTGGATGACTCAAATTTGAAAGGCAGACTAATGTTTTTTTCACGTCCCTTTCTCACCCTACAAATAACCAAATTATACCGTACTGGAAACAGAGTATTCTGCTGTCGGATACGTCCGACTAAAATGTTCTTACTTGTTTTTTATTAATACAGTTGGCTTGTCGATGGTTTGGTCAATCTTCATTAGCCTAGCTCATTGTGAGTGCAAAAGGCACTTCATTCGCCAACCTGCAGTTACAAGGCACACAACAAACACACACACACACACACACACACACACAGTAAGTGAAGTGAAGGCCGCCTCTCAATTAACTGACTTTAAAATAAAGTCAGACGCAAATATTTACAGCGGCATCTATATGAAGAAAGGTGGTTCGTTTAGATAGCTGGATAGATAGATGGTTAGAAGGCTGGCTGGATGGCTGGCTGGAGAGGAGCGGCGGCGGGGGATACGCTCACTGTCTGCCAAAAGGATAAAAAGCCGACGTACTTCATTAATTTTAATTAACCGCCCACAGCATGACAAAATGCGAACCCCAAAATTTGAAACAAAGAGGTTGGCCATAAAATCCACCTTATGTTCGAGTACCGCCTGGTAGCTTAGCAAAAATTCTTGCATCAATCGCCTAGAGATGGACACATGAGCTATCTGTTATCGATTCATTTGCAAAATGCAAAAATTTTGCATTTTCATAGGTAAGACAGCTTGAAAATATATATACGACTATATACGATTGTATTAATATTTGTTGTATTTTATTTATACAATTCATATATGGTTTTAATTATTCTTATTTGTCATTGAATATATTTATTTATTTAAATTTGTAAATTATTATTTTTTATACATACATATAATATTTTATAATGCTATCATTTCTGCTGCACAGACAATAATTCAGTACTAATATATACTACCTTTAAGAAAGTAATTAAAATCCTTTAAAAACACTAAAGAATATAAATATCTAGTCAGCAATAAGGCAGAAGGAAAAATTGATTTTTTCTGGCTTGCAAAAGGAAAGGAAAGGAAAAATATAGAAAAGGAAGGAAGAAATATATTCATGGCGTCTAAGAGATCAATACCATTCCAACCATATAACTTTTATCCACTTAAGTTGAGTTTAGATTATGTAAAAATAAACATATTTAAAATCAATTTATTAAAAAAAATTAAACAAATTTGAAAAATTTTAATTTGATTGAAACTTGAATTATCCAAACACACATTTTATTACCATAAAAGCTGCGAATGTAAAAAGTACGCCCAGTTATTCTTCATTTCTCAATAGTGTTCCTATTTTCGTTTAATATTTCTCTAGGGACACATTGATCCTTTGATTTTTGAATAGAAATCTAAGTTACCATACAATATACATATTTCTACTCCTCTCAAAAATTGTCCTTAGCTGCAGCATCATTTTAACTACATTTTAAAATATGTGTTTATTTCCAGATTAGTATAAATATTTGTAGCATTCAAATCTCAATTGATGCCAGAAATTCTGGGGCACATTCTTCATTCTGATTAGCTCGGGAGACCATCTCTAAGCGCGTTTTAAAGTCGACAACAATTTTTGCAGCGTGTTAGCGAAGTGACAAATTAATCGGACGCCTTTTGCTTTTTACCATTTGCCATATTGCGGCTGGCACTTTTTGGCTATCCTTGAGATTTTCCAAGGAATAATAAATTAAGTTTCTTGCCTTTACTTTCCCATTTGGGCGCCCATTGACGCCACTCTTGTGCCCTAACCTGAATTGGAGAACAGAGAACATTTCTAGTTTCAGGAATTGCCTTATAAATATACATGTACAGACAGGCAAACATAAATATACATCTATGTAAATCTCATGTCATTCATTTAACTTTTTTGGCGCAAAGCAACCGCAACACTTGAAGCACTTTAATTTGACTACGAAACATGGGCTATGGGGGGTAGATTGTTGGTACATTTGCTATACCCTGTACTCCCTCAAATGGGCTAAAAGGGTAGAGCAAAGTTTTCGCACAGAAGGAATCTTCTACGACCTCATAGAGTAGATAAATTCTTGATCCACATCCGTTCGGTGGAACTTTAATAGCCAAAGACACTCTATTGAGAATGTTTTGATAAGTTTTTCATTTATCCCCGTAAAATTAGCTTAAGACTTATTCTAATAAATGTGGTTTATATTCAGCAATAATCCCTGTCAAAAATTTCAATAATTTTAACTTTTACAGCCAACAAATACATAGAAAATTACTTTAAATTCTCAAAACCTTATTATGCGAAATACCTTCATGTTGGAATAATAACACTGAAGTAACTCACAAATATTTGTACTCCCTGTACCCATAAAATGGGTAAAAAGGGGGTACTAAACCTGTGCAAATGTATGTAACAGGCAGAAGGAGACATCTCCGACCCTATAAAGTATATATATTCTTGATCAGTGTCAAAAGAAATTTCGATTTCAGTCAATCTCAGGAACTATAAGAGCTAGAGACACCAAATTTGGAATGTAGGTTCCAGTATACCATACGCAGATCAAATTTGTTTCATATTTAAGATACCTCCTCCCGTTCCCCCGCAATTTGATAAAAACCGACTTACAGTAACAATTTTCAAGATATAGCTTGGCATGTACAATACTTTAGTCTCTTTTAATCTACTGTCCAAATTTCAAGTCGATCGGATAATAAACACGGAAGTTATTCAACAAACAAGATTCAGTGCTGCAGTGCTGGGGGAAGAAGAAGAACAACCACCACTTAAAATGCCTCGCTTGCGCTGTCGCTTGTGCTAGCAGCTACAGCTGTAGCTTGTATGTGTGCGTATTTGTGTGTGCATGTATAAGTGTAAGAAGATGCGATCGGAAATATTTGACCTGGGTACAGGGAGTTTTGTAGTCGGGTATACTCGACTATAGCATTCTTACTTGTTTTTATAAGGGAACTCTACTGGTTTACAGGGCATTTAATGGTCGGGCACGCTTCGTGTTCATTATGGACTGGAGTGGGCAGAATTGGTTGCCTAAGAAAACGCATAGAGATTAGGACAAAATGGGATTGTGTGAATAGAAATCGAATGATGTGACTACAAAGCACATTTGACTATAAAATAAGTGACAATTGAGATGATAAAACTGAACAATATTATTAAATAAAATACCAGGCGACTGTCGATGGAAGAATTGTTAAAGAAACTTGTGTCGATTCAAATGGCTTAAAATATTTAAAGAGAATTAAAGAGGGGAAGGGAATTTAATGTGAGCGAATAATGTGAAAAGAATTCAATAAAAATCAGAGACCAAAAGTTATTGCGCCTATTTTCACATAAAACAAGTAGGATAGTTCAAATCGGTAGCTCCCGACTGCGGTATACTCTGTTTGTACAAATAGCGAATGTTCGAAAGTTCGCACTATAACAAAACACAATTAGTAATTTATTTTTAAAATATTTTACAATAAAAATCCAAAAAAAAACGTATTAAATTGTAGTTTTTATAATAAGTATTAATAATTATTATTACCGTCCCTGAAAAGTCTAACAAGTAACTAATACAACTAATCTTCGGATGCATAGAAATTGAAATGCTTAAGCAAAACTACAGTAACAACAATATGCAAAAAATAAAACTAAAACCTTTGCGCTTGTGGAATTAAGAAAATCCATTTAAGAAAATTTTTTAATTGAAAAGCGCGCGCGGTGCGCGGACACAAAAAAAAGCCATGAAAATGCCCCACAGAAGGCCACACGGCATGTGGGTGGGGCCAGGCAGAAGTGGGAGGTGGGTTAGAACACAACAAAGGGAAAAACTAGCGAGCAAGTTAAATGGAGCTGCAGCAACAAATACAAGCAAGAATGTGAAGCGCCCAACAATAAGAAATAATAAAAAATAAAAAAAAGGAAAAATTACAAAAAATAAAGGAAATTAGAAAGTCGCACACACACACATACACATACAGCTTGGCTAATTAAATTAAAAGAATGTATTAAATATGCATATCAGGCCACTCACTAATCCAACATTTCAATGTCATCCTCATCGTCGCTGTCATCGTTGTTGTCACCACGACGCTCCTCATCATCATCATCATCATAGTATTTAGAGTCCTGGGCGGCATTGCCGCTGCCAAAGCGCTCCTTTGTCCGCTCCCGGCTGCGCTCCCGACTATTTGGACCATTCAGTTGCCGCCTGGTCTTATCCTCTGGTGAATGAGTACCGCCGCCGCCGCCGCCGCCGCCGCCGCCGCTTGCCCCGCGACGCCGCATCGATTGCACTGGCAGACCCACGCCCTGCTCCAGCTCATCGTCCTCCTCATCGCTTTCGATTTCAATCTCATCGAGATCACGCTGGCTAATGCTGCGCTCCGGCATAATCAAGCTCGCTTTCTCAATTGCACACAAGCTCGCTCACTCTCTCTGTCTCTCTCTTTCTCACTCACTCTCTCTCTCTCTCTCTGTATGTTTTGATCGTACACAAGAACAAAAATAGAAGCACGCTGCAAAATCACGCTTTTGCCCGCCGCACACGTGTTTCGACCAAGAAGGCAGCCAATCAACAATCCACAGTTAACAAACAATCCAACACGACACCCGCACCTGCCACTGGAGACTTGCACCGAACGCATCCAAAACTGCAATTGGCGCTTCTAGCGCGTTCCCAGTTGGCAGCAAGCGGCCAATGCGGCCAGTTTGTAAGACTTGGTAAGGCTTCGAAAAGGCCGCCAGGTGGTTTTCAATTGCTAATTCAATTAGCGGCATGCCCACATGCCGACGACAAGCACAACAAAACCAGTAAGAACTTTGCAATCGCACGCTTCCCGGCTGCGGTATACTCTGTATACCAGTCTGTGTCCTTTCTGGTGTGGATCCACCAATAATGCTCTTCATGACTGCCAAACTAAAACTAATTTTGGTTCTTAGTTCGAACCAATATCTCTTCTGTGTGCTTTGGCTAGGGAATCCCTGTTTTAGATATCCCAAAACTCCGATTTTGTTTCCCATCTTGATTCGTCAGATTTTGTTCACATATTTCATTAATTTCTTTGAAACAATTAAATGGTTCTATTTTTATAAAAATGGTATTACAATTTTGTAGGAAAATGTGATCAGATAACTATTCTTTTTGATGGAACGATCGAGTTGTTGAACAAAAAACCTTTTTTAATAAGGATAAAGATAATAATTCTGTCCAAAATTATATAGCTGCTATTGGAGCAATCGATCGTTCTATCAATAGCTTCAAACGAAATTCCATTGTATTTTATACATTGGAATAAATTGGGCATAACTATGTTAACTTTATTATATAAGTAGCTCCGAGGAGCGAGGTGGAAATATAAGTTTTTCTGTGAAAAACACATATAGTTTCGGATATTTTTTGGTTCAAAGTTTGGTTCAGAGAACAAAAGAAACTGGAAATCCATGTTTCCCGCTCTATCTCTAATAGGGTCGCACAAGCCCAATATACTGTTTTTCCCTTTTGGAAGCAGAGTATAAACATGAACCACACAGACTGCAAATATAAATGGGGTCAGCGATTTTTGGGGGCGACATTGTGTGTGTGTTGAGGGCAGCAAACGCAAAAACCTCCTAGGAAGCCCCAGTAGGCAGCCGCTGCCAAAAAAATGGATAAAACTAAGGTCAAAACGGCCAATCTTAAACATATCAAATAATTCTTAATTAGATTATGCTATGAACTTGTAGTAGATACTTATCTTATCGACCTTATCGACCAATTATTCAATTTTGATTTTGATTTTGATCACATCTAAGCAAAGTATATAGGGAATAATAAAATTCGTAATAGCTGAGCTTTTTGAAATATCTTGTATAAGGTTTCTCTTACAAAAACTAAGTTTGCACTCAATTATTCCTATGGCAACTATAAGATATAATAATCCGAATTTGATAAGACTTGATCAACATCTAAAAAGCATAACGAAACTTAGAATTGATAAGTTTGGTAGCAATATCTTTTAAAACAACAACATTTTCATAGCTCTTAAGGTTTTCATTTCAAGGAGCGACTGATCATTCCGATTAGGCGGTACTATATGCTCCGAATAGTGCCAGGTTTCATCAAGATAACTTTGCTTGTTTTGATTAAAATGGTTAAAAATTGGACCACTTTGGTGAAATGGTGACTTTGAAACGATCGAAAACTTATGCTGAGCTATTCACAATTCACTTAGTTAACGGGTAAGCTGCTTGTTAGATTAAATATAACTCAAATATAAACATACACATGGTTCATATTGGTTAAAGTTTGCTCGAATGCTTTGGTTTTGGGTATGAAATTTGTTGTTTATCTTTAACCAGCTAAGCCCTTAATCCGGTGGTCTTTTGTTTTCGAAGTTAACTACGCCAAATTGTGTTACTCTGGCTTTAACACCGATTCACTCTCTCTCCGTCGCCCTTTTGGACTTGATTTGGATAATATCAGATATTGTTCAGCTGTCGGGTGAGCAAAACAATAAAAATGTCTGCAAGGGTATTCAAACTTCCGCAAGCCGAACATAATTGCTTTTTTTTTTTATATCTTATACCCAATAAAAGTAGGTAAAAGATGTATGTTAAACCAATGCGAATGTTTGTAACAGGCAGAAGAAGTCATTTCCGGATCCTTAAAGGATATACTCGTATATTGCTTGATATTCATCAATTTATTTTTGGCTATTATATTTTTCAAATGTTGATTAAATTTTATAAAAATCGGAATTATAGCTTATCTTATATGTACCATAGGAACAATCAGATACATTTTGGTAACTATTTATTTTTATTTTTTATGACATTAGTTTTTGTATTAACATTTATATTTATATTTCTATAAGCAACATCGGTAAGTTTTTATATACTTTAATAACTTTGGAAGCAATTGATTAAAATCTGAACTATATTATATAGCTGACATAGAAATAATCAATCGAAAATAAAGTTTTCTTGGGAAACAAAATGTTCTGGAAGAGCATACAGCTTCGGCAATCTATTTGATTTTTTCTTGAAAGTAACAGTCACTTTTATTGTGCGGTCGCCGCCAATTGGCAATATGAGTGGCATTCACTGATACGAGTATAATGATGTTGGTTACAAATATATTTATAAGTCCATATATAAATAGGCGTAGGTAGAACAGTTAAGTACCATTTAAAAGCCCCAATATTCGTCTGATTTTTGTTTCGTTGGAATGATTGTGACGAGAGGCAGTGCAAATGGAATATTTTCAGCAATGTTTTGTGTCCAAGGCAGGTAAAAAGTTTGTATTTTACCTGAATACTGCTCGCACACACCATAGAGCGGAGTTGAGCGTAGCGGAGTAGAGCGTAGCGTTGCTGAGTACTGAATATAAGCTTAAGCTTAAGCGCAAGATGTCAACCGCAGTCATGACTGCGTTTCGAACCCAGAACTTTGTGTGTAACTCTGTATCACTATAGCAATACCAGTACAATGATAAGTGATTTCACGATTAATCATATGATACACATTAATCGATTATTTTATCTCAGATCGGAAAAGGGTTTCGATTAATTGAATCATTAATCGATTATATGCTCAAATAATCACATCACTATTTGCGCGTGAATGTAAAATTAAAAGTGGCAAAGCTATTTACAAAGACTGATTATGGCACCAACATACAGCAAAGTGTGGAAATATTATTTCAAAACTAATAAAAATAAAAGCGCAACTATAATATTATAGAAACACAGGAAACATACTTCACATTAACATGTTAAATATCAAAAAATTGCAAAAATTGCTGAAAATTTAAAGAATCATTCGATTATTTTAATTATTTTCGATTAATTGCGATTGATAATCGGTCGGCTTAAATTAATCAGATGATTCAATAATCGATTAATGACATATTTTGCCATCATCAACAATGATACAAGCCACAATTTCAAGGAGAATTTCTTAAATTCCAATTTATTTTAGATGTATAGTATTGGTTTAAAATTAGTATATTGCTACCTGCGTGGCAGCTTAACCTAATTATACATTAATATAAAGCGAAGTGACTATCTTAGAATATAGTTATACATATTAATTATTTACATTATTTTCATATTTATATATTTACAAAGGGAAATTAGGAAATTCTTCTGGCAGGAAGATCATGTGGATGCAGTCTTTTCAGGCGTCTTCTGCCTCTATACCTCAATAGGCGTTGGGCAAGCGCGTTTGGGTGGGAGGACAATTTTTGTCGGTAGTCTTCGGCCTGTCGCTGCAAAACGTCACCAACCATAGGTATACCCAGGTCACGCTCTATGTCCCTGTTCCGCATATACCATGGCGCATTGCATATCCTCCTAAGGATCTTACTTTGAGCTACTCGGATTTTGTTTATGTTGGTCTTGGCAGCGACCCCATAAACTTGTAGGCCATATCTCCAAATTGGACTAAGTATCGCCTTGTATATGGTAACCTTATTTTTAAGGGAAAGCTTATTTTTTGGCGACAATAGCCACGACATCTTCGCCGCCTTTGAAAGTACGGTCTTCTGCACCATTGTCGTATGCCGAGCAAAGTTAAGGCATCTGTCCAGAATGACCCCAAGATATTTGAAATGCGATGCATGGTTGAGGATTGAACCAAGCATTCTAATTCCATCACAATTGCCAGTTCTTGTTGCAAATGTCACGTTCGCACATTTACTTGCATTGATGCCAATGTTCCAATAACGAGCCCAAATCTCGAAGCTGCTTACATATTGCTGTAAGGCCTCGGCAGCAGTGCCAAGAGATTGGCTCCTGGTGAGGACAGCGGTGTCGTCTGCATATGTTGCTATAAGGACGTCCAGAGAGTCAACTGCTCGTACTGCACACGGCTTCGGCATGTCGACTGTATATATCGAGTACAAGGTTGATCCAAGGACACTACCTTGCGGAACTCCCGCGCATATCGGTCTCTCCGAGGATTTGGCACCGTCGACAATTACGCAAAATGATCTGTCAGCCAAGAAGCTGCTTACCAGCTGGTATAATTGGGGGTCAATAGCTGCTTCAGCTTGCAACGAAGACCATTGTGCCAGACTCGGTCAAAAGCCTGCTGTATATCCATGAACACAGCCACAGCATACTCCTTGTGCTCCATAGCCTCCAGTGCAAAATTCACCACTCTATGCAGCTGTTCCGGTGTACCGTGTCTCTTACGAAAACCAAACTGCCACTTCGGTATCGCTTGTGATACGCTCTCCAGATTAAGAATCCGAGTTAAGATGACCCTCTCCATCATCTTGCCCAACGCCGGAAGAAGACTGATAGGTCTATATGAATTGACCTCCGTCGGTTGCTTCCCAGTCTTGGGGATCATAGTGATCAGAGCAGACTTCCAGATCTTCGGAAAGTGTCCAAGACGTAGAATGCTGTTGAAGAGCATGACTATAAAAATCACTGCCTTAAACGGGAGGAGCTTGAGCGTCCTGTTGTCCAGGTCGTCGTGCCCAGGAGATTTCTTTAATTTTAATTCTTTAATTAATAAGGAAACCTCCTGAAATGTTACTGGTGTAACAGGAGGAGCCATTTGAAACGGACTATCCAGGGTCGATTCAATATGCCATTGCATATGGTCAGGCGATAAATTCAGGGGCTTGAATCTGTCCTCCAAACTGTCTGCAAAAGTCTCCGCTTTCTCCAACCCAGAAAAGCACCAACCACCTGATGGATTTTTTAAAGGAGCCTTGGGAGTAGCCTGTCTCTTATATTTCCTTGTGAGCTTCCAAAGTAGGAAATTAGAAGAAGCGTCTGAACTAGCTCTAACCAGAAGCTCATCAGTTTGTGTTTGCCTTGATTTGATGAGTACTTTTTGTAGCCTATTCGCTATTCTCCTGCAGAGAGTATGAGAGTATGGTATGAGTCTCTCATCGCCAGTCCTGACATATTCCTTCCGAATCCTTCTTTTTAGACTCAGGAGCGCAGCAGCTTGAGGGGACAACTCAGCTCTGTGATGACGCAGTTGATTCTGTGCAGACCCCGATGTTGCAGAAACGGCTGCAGATTTGAGGTGCTCCATAAATGAGGATACTGCAGCATCTACTTCATCCGCGTCATTGAGTCTCATTCCCAGATTAATCCTGCTCTCAAGCTCAGATTTAAATGTATTTTGTGCCTTTGATGCGTATGTATAGAAGAGTATACGGATTGCAGGGTATGCCCCAGTCGACTGGCTTCGCCTGTTGATCATATTCACTTGTTGTTATTGATTTTCGGAGCTGGCGCATTGAGCATTTTGGGCACTGGCTTATTAGCCAGCCATTTGCAAACAGCGTAGAGCAGCAGCAACAAACTATTAACAATTATTGGCTGTTTTGGCCGCTTTGGCAAACGCTTCCGGTAGCCGGTAAAGCCAAAAGAACCATAAAATCGCAAAATGAGCTGAGCCGAGGCACAAAGGCAAAACGCGCACATTTAATGAGGCATTTCAATGCCAAGGCAGAGGAGTGTGCAGTCGATCCGAGATTATTTTTGTTTTCTATTTTCAGCCATCCATAGATGGGAATTGCATGTGCGCATAAGCTTATTATTGCAATGAATGTACACATCTCTTTACGCTATGGAAAACACAAATCTCCCTAATTGCAAATTATTCCACCTTGTTAGAGAAAATATATAAATATTCCGGCTTACTATCCAACACGAGGCGACACTAGAACAGGTTGCGCAATAAAAATAATGCGCTCAGCATGCTCTATATTTAGATACTAGTCGCTTCTGGCAAAGCGGGCAAGCACGCTCCATTTTAATTAGGTATAAGTAGGATATCAAATGCTGCACAATAAGTCCGTAAATCCTTTTGAATAGTTTTAAAAATATCCTCAACAGCTTTGAGCTGATGCAGATGCAGCTCGTGGGCAGAGTGCTTTCAATGGGATACTTTTGAGATACAAATCGTTTGAGTATCGCATCCATCTGTGTGAAGGGCTCTCAGAGTCACAATCCTATCCACGTGCCAATTATTTTTTAAGTATTACGTCCAACTCAACATGTCAGTGAGGGGGCGGCAGCAGCTGTGTAGGCGGTGCAACTTGTATCTTTGCTTTCTACTGCCACGCAGTTTGCAGCGGCTTTCGTACTATAAATAAATATATCAGAGCATTTTTTTAGGGGACCGTTAGTTGGTCTGTAATAAGCGTGTAAATCTAATTAGCCAAGCTATAAATTTAACAGATTAGTATTGTCAATTGCGCATGAACATCGCTTTTTAACATCGATGCAGCCTTACATAGAGAGATAAAACAAGTAAGAACGTTGCAGTCGGACGTATAATTTGTTGTTTTGTGGGCTCAGAAAGAGACGTAAGAAAAACAGGTGTCTGCATGTCGAATTTGATTACTCTACCTGAACAGGTGTGGGAGATTTCCATTGATTTTGCTCATTTGCGGGGCACGGGGTGGGGGTGGCAAAAATTTATTGATGCAGATCTGTCAAGGAGCTGAACATTAGTCTGTATACCAAATTTGATGACTATTGCTTTTAAAATGTGGAAGATATGGGTTTTCGCCAAATTGTGTACCAAGTTTGATTGCTCTAGCTTCAAGAGTGTGGGAAAACATTGCGTTCAGACGGACCGTAATAAATATATTTTTTCCGCAAAAAAACAAATTATGTTGATATGCATATTAAAACAGATAAATAAATTAAATATTATTTAGACCTAATTTTGAAATAAGAGTAGATTTTCACCCCTTTTTAAAATTAAACAATTTTTTCTGTAATAAGGCTAAAAGGAAATTTAAGATATTTACACATGTGTCACCAATTCCAATACGGAACAATCGTAACAAGATCTACAGAATTCAAACATTTCCTCGATTAAAAAGATTTTCAATTCACAATTATCACTGAATTTCTGTCAATGAAAGGTAATATATATAAACAATAGAATACATATAAAAACAATAGAACACTAAATAAATTACATATACAAACTGTTTTCTGTAAATAAGTATAAAAGGAAATTTAAGGTATTAAAACATAAGTCAGCAATTCCAAAACGGAACAATCGTAACAAGATCTAAATAATTCTAACATTTCCTTGATTCAAAAGATTTCCATTTCAAAATTATAACTAAATTTCTACAAAAATCTGACTGACATTGTAAAGAATCAGTTTAAGTTTCAAATTTAAAAAAGATACTCCAGATGCACCAACGTTTATTCAAGTTTACTTGTGTTTGTTCTTAAAAAATATTATAACTAAGTTCAGCATTGACTATGTTTTATGCAATTTGGGCAGATTATTTGCTGAAAATCCATGTGTTATTGTTAAAATTTAGGAAACGTGTAGCACGAATGCAAAACTTTGTAGTTCTCTCCTGTAATTATTGTAAGTGGTCTTTTGTGTTTGCAAAAGTTTCCGGGTAAATGCATGGAACAAGTTCGAATAATTAATTAATCTGTTGAAGATTACGTTACCAAAGCATGTACATTCCTAGAACATACATATTACGGTAATTAGCCAAATGTAATTGACATTTTCATTGACATTGCCCAATGCCAATGCCAATTCGCATGTGCAATTTGATATTTTAAACAAGGATTGTTCGGGCCGATGGGCCGATGGGTCGAAGGGTTCAAGGATAGCGCGAGGTGGTTGGGAGTAGGGGCTGCGGGGTGTTGCTGACAGCGCTTGTAAGGTCAAAAAGTCAATGTGACAATTTAGCGCTTCAATTAAATTAATTGCAATTATTGATGCAGCCGCTTCGAATGGCAAAACTATTTAAACGCACATTAATTTGAATCGTTGCAATTGCATCAACTGCAACCTCAGTCAATGCCAAGGGCAACAACTTATATCAAGCACTGTGGCAGCCCCGATGAGAGAGCCCATAAAACGCGATACGTTGGCCAAAGACGTTGTTAATGGCTAAGACGGACGTTAAAAGCAACCAAACCGCACCGAAAGGTGTTAACTGAAATAACCTTCGGACGGCAGCGAAACCAAAGCGCGAAATTTTGTAGAAAACCGCATAAAGCACAGCGAGCATTAATCATAAAAATAATATTAACAATAATAGCTAAAGTAATGATTAAAACAATTATATAATAGCCAATTTCATGGGCCAGCACAAGAAAAACAAGAAAGCAGCCGTGTTTATAATTACATCAAATTTGTACGTGTTAAACTTTGCTGAAATATGTATCAGTAAAAACAATAAGGGTTTTTCACATTCCCCGAAAAACATTACCTAACACCCGGGACATTGTATACGAAATTTAAATCATAATATTTTGTTTATTTAATAATATATATATATAATATATAATTACCTCAAAACAACACCAAAAAAAAGAGTGTTTTTCAAATTCCGATAATTCCGATTGTTCCTATGACAGTTTTATGATATAGTAGTGAGATTCTGAACTAATTTAGACAGTATGACTTGTATGACTTTGAGATGGTAAGATTATTCGAAATATCTTGAAAAACAAAGTTCTTATACATAAACTCAATTGTCGACCGATTGTTTCTATGGCAGCCATATGTTATAGTGATTCGATCCAGCTGGTTCCGACTACAGCAAAAAGAAGCATCATCATTATATTAAGTTAAAATAATCAAATTATAAGCTCTTGGTATGCAAATCTTTTAACAATCTTAAACAGGAAACGTGAGTAATGATTATTGTAATAATCATTATAGCCGATTTCCACCACGTTGCGTTTGTCATCGAATCCACATGGTTTCGATAACATTTGTTATCTGTTATCAAAAGCAGCAGACTGCCATTTGTTAACGTACAAAACTGATAGTTTGGAAATTAAAATGAATCTTCAAGTATTGCTGCTTTGTTGACTGTAATGTCTGTGGAGGAAGTGCAGGTTCATGAAATGGCATTGGAGTTCATGGACTTGTGCGCCTCACCAAGTGCTAAATGGCCTTGGACTATTTCCTACCAAACTGCCTGACAGAGAACCTGGTGAAGGGATGGGCAGGTAGGTTTTGGAAGGTTGGCAAATTAAGACGAGGAGGCTCAAGCCGTTCAACATGCTCACCTATTAGAGATGTGAGACATAAAGAACAATTTAAGAGCTAATTTCACATTTTTATTGTATAAAAAGAAATTCAATATTTATAACAACCAAATCCTTATTATATAATTTCGTTTTATTCATGTGAGAAGTGGCCTCGTCTGTCCACACAACTTCTTAACTACCAGCGGGCAAAATATCTATTTAAAATACATTTCAAATAAGTTTAATAACTATTTACGATTGTTTTTTTTTAATTCTTGCGCCTAATTCACTTAACAGCGCGGTAATTGCTCTGTCATTTACCAATAATCGAATATTTTGAAAGCAATCGAGTACACACTTTTAACAGCTACTTAGCAGCCCATGTATTTCTTATGGCAAATGGATGTACTTTACAAAGATTTCGACGCAAACGGAAACGGGGGAAACTATGTAAATTCTCCCTGTACCCATAAAATCGGTAAATGGGGGTACTAAATTTGTGCAAATGTATGTAACAGGCAGAAGGAGACAGCTCCGACGCTATAAAGTATATATATTCTTGATCAGTATCAAAAGAGATTTCGATTTCGCCATGTCCGTCTGTCTGTCCGTCTTTATGAACGCGTCGATCTCAGAAACTTTGGAAGGTAGATTCTAAGATATCTCCCCCGCTCCCCCCAAATCGATAAAAACGATTTATAAGGACAATTTAAAAGATATAGCCCTGGGATTTGGCATCTATTATGCTTGGGCCACTCTTATTCTACTGTGCAAATTTCAAGTCGATCGCTTGCGCTGTCGCTTGTGTGTCTGCGTCTTCGTGTATGTGTAAGTGGACGAAGATGTGTTGCAAAGTTTGAGACTTGTGTACAGGGAGTTCCGTAGTCTGACGCATTCTTACTTGTTTTTATAATATAACTGATCTCTGATCTTAAATTGCTGCTTAAAGATTTTAGTCTATCGTTCACATTTGTTAAATTAATTCGATTTGACCATTTCCAAGTAATAGTATATTGCTTAATTTAAATAAGATATATTGTATGTACCAAGTGTCATCAGCCTAGATCCGAATTTAGAGACTAGACTAGGCACAGAAAAAGACAGACAATTGTGCAATTTTTCAATTTAAAGCAAGCTTGCAATGCGTCCACTATATACATATATACATAAGAGCCAATCAGTGCACACTTTGATTAACTCCACTTAACAACAAGTTAGAATGCTATAGTCGAGTATACCCGACTACGAAACTCCCTGTACCCAGGTCTAAGACATCCAATCAAATCTACGTCCACTTACACATACACACACACATACACAAAGACGCACGCACACAGGCGGCAAAAGCGACAGCGCAAGCGAGGCATTTTAAATGGTGGCTGTGCTTCTTCTTCCCCCTCTCGCTGCATTACTGAATCTTCTTTCGTGAATAACTTCCGTGTTTATTATCCGATCGACTTGAAATTTGGACAGTAGAGAGACCAAAGTATAGTACATGCCAAATCTAAAAGCTATATCTTTAAAATTGTTCCCGTAAAACGTTTTTATTGAATTGCGGGGGAACGGGGGCAGATATCTGAAATTGGAAACAAACTTGATCTGCGTATGCTATACAGGTACCTACATTTCAAATTTGGTGTCTCTAGCTCTTATAGTTGCTGAGATCCTTGCGTTCATACATACGGACGGACAGACAGACGGACATGGCCAAATCGAAATCTCTCTTGATACTGATCAAGAATATATATACTTTATAGGGTCGGAGATGTCTGCTTCTGCCTGTTACATACATTTGCACAGATTTAGTACCCCCTTTTTACCTATTTTATGGGTACAGGGAGTACAAATTTGTGAAAAGCAGATGAAACGTTGTCATAATTTTGATAATTCGCTTTATAATATAAACTCAAATATATATTGTAGAAGCCATAAGTACAGAGATCGTGATCGTATACAAAATTAATAATATAGAATAGGTAAGAAATAATCTGCAGTAATGTTATAATGTTATAATGTTATTGTGGCTGATGGAGTTCATCAATCTGTGCATATAGAGATGTATAGAGATATCAAAATATCGTTGGCGCTATCGATAACATCGATCGATAACTATCGATACTCAATTGATATGTGTTTTACCAACGCCATGAAAATTTCATTATCTAAGTATGAAATAAGCTAATAATTAATAATAGTTAATAATAATTAATGACAATCAAAATAAATTAATAATAATTAATAATTAATTAAATAGTAATTAATAATAAATCGTGTGTTTTTTAGTGTACAAGTTTCGGAATGGTATTGGCTAATCAAGAATCAATCTTTTTTTTGAGTATGTCGCTTTATACTTATAACTAAATTTATAGCTGGCATACCAAAAACAAAACAAATTGAAAGAAATAAACAAATGCACAAAAAACCAACAAACAGAAAACAGAATAAAATAAATAGTAAATATGTGAAAACGCATAACAATTTGATAAGCAGCCCACGTTAGAAACTCTGAGTAATAGTATTACTACAGACACCAATACACGGAGAACACTCTAGAATCCATAAATGTGCCCACGAATATTCATATATTTGTATTGATATTTATACTTATATGTATGTATATATAAAGTGTATTTAACCTACCTCCGCAACACAAAAACTACACAAACAAATTATAAATAATTTCATTATGGTGACGACAATCATCCGCAGGTGATGATGATGAATGATGATGATGATGATGATGATGATGATGATGATGTTGATGTTAATGATGATGTTGGTAATAACGATGCGAACGCATCTTCAGCACTGCCGTCTGCCTTATCAGCTAACAATATTCTTATCTCGAATAACAGACAACGCTTAAACGGTCGTAAAACATGACTAATTAGTGCCAGGTGACAAGGCCAGAGTTTCCGCGATAGACCGTGATTTTAAAGCCAAACCGGTTATTTCAAAGTTGTCAAACGAAATCGGTGATTAAACTCGATTTAAACTGCCATATAAGTCGCTATATGAGAACGTTTATAAAAATAACAATTTAAATATCTATGTTTAGCAAGTCGGTTCGGAATAGGCTTAGATACAGTTCAGAATTTCAAATTCAAAAAATTATTAAGTTATAAGCTGTATATTATGGAGTTTTTAAGAGTCAATAATTAAATTTGGTATGCATACTGTTTATAGGAAATCGGGTAAGCGTAGTCTACCATATACCAAGTATATCTATGGATATTCAAACAAATGACAGAAAGTACTAAAACAATCCGAATTTATGTTGAAATCTAGTTTAGTATAAGTACAAATAAATATCTATGTATAAAATATATGTAGGTATGTTGATGTTTGATCAAATTAAGGCAAAACCAATAAATATGGTGGATAAAAAAATGGACAGACCTCGAGTGACCAAAAAATTTGAAAAAACAGTTTTCAATCAAAGTTGAGGGTGCAGCAAGTATAATTATATATTTATAAAAGGGAGTCTCACCGGAAGAAAATCGGTGGCGGCGCTGTGACTTGAAAGCGATATTTAGTGTCACAAGGTTAATTATGTGGATATGTGGTAAAGCTTTAAAGCACAACTTATCCAAATTTATAATCTATAAGATATATAAAACAGTTTACCCTGATTGGTGACTGATTGACTGATTGACAATCATCGCACAGCCCAAACCATAAGAGCTAGAATGCTGAAAATTTCACATTAGTTTCCATCTATGTGGAAAGTGCACGCTAAGACGGGATCTTGGAAAATTCCATCCACAAGCGTGGAATACCGAGGAAAACTGTTGTATGAAACTTTTTTGTTTACTAACCAATCCGCTTCAAAGTAATATTCCAAGATATATACGAAAAATCATTTGACACATATTTCACCGATTTTGGGAAATCCACTCCATGGGCGGAAAGTTTTTCTATGGTAGAAAGTCAAATTTTGGTACGATCGGGTTCAAACTCATTTTCGAAGCTCTACACATTAATTAATTCGATACGTGTCTCAACGATTTTGGAAAATTTACATCCACGGTTGAAAAATTGGTGGAAAACATTTTTCAAGCGATTGAGCTTAAACTCATTTTCAAGGCTCTATATAAACATAATAGGCGTAGTGCTCAAAGATTTTGGAAAATCTACTCCTGCGGGCGGGAAATTCATGGTGCGCTATCTTTGTATATTACTTAAGATCGACGAAAGTTGTCCGTACTTTTAAATACTTTTAAATAAATCCTGATCATTGTAACTGAATATCACAACTTAATTCAATTCTTCGTCTGCGTTTCATCTGGTTTCTTACAGTTATGAACTAGTATAGTATAGTCTCTTAATTCTTAGTATAGTCTCTTAATTCAATTCTCAATTCTCCGTCTGCGTTTCATCTGGTTTCTTACAATTATGAACTAGTATAGTATAGTCTCTGTACCATAGAGTATGTAGAGCATAATCACAGCCACTGACATTTGATAGCGACAGTGACAGTTGTCACTGTGACTGCAAATTAAGAGTATTGCTCATCTCTATTGCATATAGTATAAACAAGTTCAAGGCCAAGCACACTCACCTGCTGTCAGCAGCCGCTGCTGTCTTTAGCGTCGTCGTTGGCGTCGGCGTCGACGTCGGCGTAGCTGTCAGAGCCTCTGAGAGCACGGGCCTGTAGATGAGCGGCTTTACGTTGCGTTCGATGTCGTCCAGGAAGACAACATCGTGCACGGGTATTAGACGATGGTCGGACACATTGAAATGGAGATCGCGAAAGGGTCCATTTAAGAGACATCGGAGGGTGGAGGAGGCGGCCGCGTCCGTATCGTGTGGCGGTAACTGCAACAACAACATATCACAACACAATACAAACAGAGAGAGAGAGAGAGAGAAAAAGAATTCTAATAGAATTGAAATTAAATAAGATGCAACACCTTGATTTTTCCATTGGCCGCGGAGAACATTGAGCAGAGCAAAGCACAAAAACAACAAAATTAATTAGCAATTTATATACATACATATGTATTTACATATAAACACTCGGCTATGACAACACACACACACACACACACGCACACACGCACACAAACACGCAGCACAAGAAAACAACAAAACTTTCAACACGCGTGCGTACTTCGCGTTGGGCAGCGCGCAGCGGCGACAGTGGCAGAGGCAAAAAAAAAAAAAAACAATACAAAAAAATCAAGTTCACAGGGAGACACAAAACAAAACATAAGCGCCACACAATTAACAGTGCTTACGATTTATATTTCTTTTAATTAATATGTTTGCGCCACATGCACAACGCATTGAAGCTGCGGCTGCGCCTTCACTTTGCATTTCACTTGCCTATTGCGGCAATATTGCGACAGCCAGCGTCAACAACAACAAAAACAACATAAAAATCACACACGAGAGCAATTTAATTTTCTTATATGACGCTCACTGCACAGCCCCCAACTGCCGCCGCTCTCCAATTGGTCCATTTGGCGATCAGTTTAAATCAGCTGTCTAACTGGCTGTTTAAGCTGACAGTCTGGCAACGCGTGCGGGCTTGGCAATACTGCCAGATAGCTTTGCCACGCACTAGAGGTGTACTTTTAGTTCAATATGTATTGTATTTCCACTGAACGAACTTATTCTTTTATTTCAGTAGTTTGAATTCTATTATCGTTCAATCTATTCAAATCCAAAATTCGTTGTATGTTATATTGTTCACTATTTGTTAACTATTTTTAGTATTAATTTTATTTTAATGAATATGAATTTATACTTAATTTGCATAACATTAAAAATAATCACCGGATCAGTCAAATCATTATGGATTCATCAGGGGGAAACAACCTTCTTTGTTCGAGCACACACCAAACGAAACATATTGATCAATTATTATAAGTGATCGATAGTTTTAATAGCTTATGGTTACAAAAATTTAAAATTTGGAATAAATCTACAAAAATGTTTTGCAGTTGATGACAAAAGCCACAAAGCTGCTACTGCAGCTATAGCATATTTAAAAGAGAGCATTTTCGGGATACAAACAAAACATAGAGGTGGCACAACATCTTTGAATAACTCCATAATATGTTAAATGCAAAACTCATGTTTGAATTTATAACTTCTCTTACTTTCCGTGCAAATAAAAAATCGATAAGTATAAAAGGTACATCGATAAAAACACCTGATGGTGTCACAATCAAAGTATTTCTGTCATACGAGAGTACGTATAAAATCGTGCTCCACAGAGAAATAATGGCAATCAGGAAAATTATCAAGGAGCTGGTGAAAAAACATCAGATTATTAGTTATCAACGTGAAATAATTTTTTCTTCTTTTCTTTTTTCGGATTCAATGACCGCGATGTTCGAGATACAATCTTTTTTAAATTTGTTGCATAGTAATATTATCAGGAACGTAAGTAGTTCATTTGTTCAGAACAAAGTTCAGTTCAATCGAACTAAGCGCAAACGAACCGATACAACTCTAGCCAACACTGATTGATGTAAAAAATTATACAGCACTGTGCACACAGAAGAAGTAGCACGGCAAGCTATAATAAATGTGTTAATATTATTTAAAACTGAAACAAGTAAATTAAATTAATGCTTTATAGCTAAGCAGGTAAGTTGTAAAATAAGTTTGCTTTGTTTGTTTTTAGTTGAAATGCTGCCAAACGCCTTGGGCATTGCACTAAACGTTTATTTGTATACATGTGTGTATGTATGTGTGTGTGTATGTGTGGGCTTGCGGCAAATATAATGGCAGCTAGAGCAGAAAAAATTGATGCCGCATGAAACTCCCGCATTTCTTAGGAAATGTAAATCTGTACAGCTAACTGTATTAATTTATTTATGTTTCTTGCAGCATTCGTGCAGACGCAGCAGTGTATTTCAAATATTTGACGAAGTCTCGGAGTCTACGACAACAAAATCATCATACTTTGGTGAGTGGTACAGCAACAACAACAACAACAACAGCAGCAGCAGCAGATCAACTGTATATGCCTTACTAAGAACATAATTGTTGTTGCGAGCTAGGACATTCGATGCAAAGGAAAGAGAACAGTTTATGTTATTCGTATAACTCAATACTCGACCTGATGCGACCGGGCGCGACAATCAGCCAGCGCTGCATTGAAGATGATCAAGTATATATTGTAGTACATATACCTTCTAGGATCGGGATCGTCTCCTACAATGCGTTCGTGATAAAATTATAATACTCTGCAGACTCAACATAAAAAGATCAGTTATCTTCTAGGCGCTGAGAATATACATACATACATATTCCAGAGAACCACACAAGTTTACGGCAACAACAAGCAAGTTGGCTTTCAAATCCGAGTCATTTAAACAACGCTAAAACAAATTGATGCTCGCCGCATACAGTCTGCGCTCTGCCACAGCATCAATGCAGCGAGTACAGAAGAGCGAATGTGTGTAAACGCGGGTTATTCGTAGCAGTAAGGGAGACGCATGCTGGGTGACAACGAGAGAACGTGGAGAACATGATAGTCAAAGCAAGTGCACAAACTAGACTTTGGCAAACCTAGCTCATTTTGGTGAACATGATCATCTTTTTTTGGAGTCAGTCAAAATGGCTCTGTTCACTTGTTCATGAACAGCTCAGTTAACTACTCCTATGTTCGTGAGTGAACGAAATAGCATAATAAATTAATTAAATGAAATTGATTTGAACACAAATCTTTGGATAACAAAAAATGTATGTTCACATCAAAAATATTGAATATTGCTTGGCGCCAAAATGGAAACAGAAATGTTATCTGAAGTTAATCCATTTTTACATACATACCTGAATATTCATTTATACATATTACTATGCAAGTATATAGGAGATTCCACGTGGGATGATTTTAAAAGTCTGTACAAAATAGAACTGCTGAGCGAAATTAAAAACAGATCAGAAAATAACATATAGGAAGGAACATGTTTACGTACTCAGTTTAGTGAGCAACTCTTTTTAGTTCACTCACTAATAAACGAACCAAGTGTAATAGAATCACGTATAAAATACTGATTCCGCTTTTGAAATTATGGTTTACCGAACTACTATGTAAAGCCGAAGACACCAATATGGCACTTTGGTGAGATACTCACAAGATGTGCAAAATCAAAGATATCTATGATAGAACGTGCCACATTAGTTAATATTTAACATATATTTGCCATATAGAATTTCTTAGGGTTTATTTCGATAACGATATTCCACATACTCCGGCTTATGTTACCAATAACCCCAAAATTGATGTTTTTGCTTGATATCATGATATTCATGCATTATAAGTATTATTATTACTATCATAACTTACTGCTGCGCTTGCATGTTATAGAGCAGGACAGAGGAATTATGAAATAGACAGAGTGCGCATTCAATTTTTCAGTTTAAGGGCAAGCTTCGCGCCAAATTGGCGTTTGGGTTTGATGTGAATCGAATCCCAAACTTATTTAAGCGCCAGCTCGCGAACGATAATTGTGCTCTTAGGATTTATTACCATTATTATTATTATTATTATATAATAGCCTTTGCTTTCCCTTCCCATAGGACAACGGCTGTCTGGAGACGAGAGAGAAAGCGAGTGAGATAGCGAGCAAAAAGATGTCGCATACAATATTGCTGGTGCAGCCAGGCGCTCGTCCGGAGACGCGGACATATTGCGATTATGAGAGCGTCAACGAGTGCATGGAGGGCGTGTGCAAGATCTATGAGGAGCATCTGAAGCGACGCAATCCGAACACGCCCACCATTACCTATGACATCAGTCAGCTGTTTGATTTCATTGATACGCTGATTGATATCAGCTGCTTGGTTTATCAGAAGAGCACTAATACATATGCGCCCTATAACAAAGACTGGATCAAGGAGAAGATTTATGTGCTGCTGCGTCAGGCTGCGTTCAGTCCGAATGCCTAGCAAAAATTTACCAACAGCAATAATCAAATAACCAAAAATCAACAGCAACAACAACAACAACAACCGCAGCAGCAGCAACTTTATATTTTAAGACGAAAAAGAATAATTATTATTTTCAACCATTTATGAATTATTGAGAAAAGCGCCGTGAATGGCAAAACACACACACACACAAACTAGTTAAGTTGTTTGAATGCCTTTTCATTTGTTTATTAATGTTTGTTGCCACAAAAAAAAAACACTGGGAGGACTAAACAACTCGAAACATAACGAATATGTATAATTTCTTGCTAAATTCTATCTTATATAGACGTAGAGAGCGACTGTATCTTTTTGTAGGCAATGGCCCTACAATATGATAAATGAGAACCTTAATTTTTTGTATTAAATATAATATAATGTATGTATATAAATACAAATAACAAGAACACTTTTGTTGCATTTACTTTTGGGGGTTGCAAACCATGTGAGAAAACGATTTTAGAATTCTAATTGACTATTGGATTTTGGGATACTGAAAAAACACTATGATATTATTTTTCCTAACTTTGTATTGTAATCTTTAAAATAAACGCGTAGGAACGTTGTTTCTAACGTTTTATGTTTTCGTTCTGTCCCAATTAATTTTTTTATTTATTAATTTTCTACTTCGAAATAAAGAAAAGCCTTAAATATATCATTTTCAATATAATTTATTAATAGCCCAATATTGATCTTTTTAATGTCGACAAATAGACATTTCATTGCTTGAAGGCACTTAGGTATTCTTATTATATCTGATTATATATATTTCCAAAAAAAATAAAAGATCCCCCCATAAGTAATACGTCCATTATAATAATGTAGAATACAAATGTATTAAATTGTTACATAGCTAAAATAAAACAAGTTTTTCTTGTGTATCCTATAGCGAGTTATTAGGACCGATGTGGTTCATTTTAATAAATTAATAACATTCTTTATTAAAGTTCTTCTACGCGTTTCGGCACTTGTTACTCCTTCCTCAGGGAGGAAAAAACATTTAGTTACATACATATAAAGTCGTATGCAACAATTGTATATTTGTATCAAAGCCCCATCCTATTTATTTTATTAAAATTCTCAACTATTTGCGTTTAGTTTTGGTCTCCTCCTCCTCTTCCTTAAGTTATATTATTAAGATTTTATTTTAAATCTCCTCTTCTATGTTATATACTTTTTATTTACTCTTTAGTATTCATTTATTACAAACTGTTTATTTCCTGATTTCGTTTTAATTCGTTTTCCAACACTTAAATCTTCCTACGTGCGATTATTAAGACATTATTTTCCCAGTTATTAATTGACATGGAAATTATTGATATTTAAAGAAAATATTTGGTAATAACTAGACAAGCTAACAGAGTTTTCAAAGACCTAGATTTAAGCTGAACCTTGTACCATTATAAATCAATTAGTTAAGCACATTTTCCAGACAGTTTGCAATAGTTCGATATGGAGAAACTTATTATAACAAATATATTGTTGTTTTTTCGATTTAAGTTGATACGGCTGACCTTCAGTTTGAACCCCATCAGCGATCCGAGCAAAACCCACAGGGCCGTAAAATCTGTTAATTGGCAATTCCGTTGACTTGTGACAAGCGAGTTTCTATTTTACTCCATATATATATATATATATATAATCATACGTGTGTGTTGAGATAAATAGAACCTTTGGTCAATTTACCGATAGTAATCTCCAGTAGCCCGTGACGAGAACAAATAAATCTTAAAGTTCAGACGGTGCAGTTTCTTTGGGTTTCCGAAGATTAGATACCCTTAAAGACATGCGGCTAACCTCTGATCTTAACTCAAAATTTGCAAACGTGTTTCAAAATAAAAGCAAATTTTTAACCAAATGTCTCTATGATCTTAACTAAAATCTTAACAACACGTAACTTTACAAACATAAGCCGGGATGTTCTATAAGTTATAGTTATCCGATTTTGATAAGAACTATTTGCTAAGCAAATAAAAACTGCTATTTGTCAAGATTATATCTTGAAAAACAAAGAATCTTTATCCAATAAGGCAGCAATTAGATATAGGATTCTGTTCAGGCTGTTTCTAACACACAGTGCGTTTTATAGTTATAAGATACTTGAAATATTTGAACTTTAGCATTTAATAACTAAAGCAAATTAGACCTTCATTTTAAATGCAATTACTGTAATTAGATATCCGACATTTGTTAGTTAGTTTTTCAAATTATTCACACCATTTTTCTTTTTTTCATTATATGCGAATTTCCACACTGTCTTAGCTAATTTATCGTTATAACAACCATTCCTTTCATATTAATATCGATGGCTATTGATCAGATACATAATCTTTTCTTACCAACTAATTTCTTCCTTTCTTTCTATCATTCTCTATAACTAATTTATCGCTTCAACGACAATTCGTTTTATGTTAATATCAGAGTTTTCTGTTGAGATATCTAATCTTTTCTTATCAAGTTCAACTGTGGTCATAAAATTCTCAAGTTAATGTCAAAAGGAAATTCGAATTGAGCATCATTGTTCTTACATGTTAGTTCATGATACGTTATTTGAAATATTATTATTTGTTTTTCTTAAAAAAAATTGCATAAATATTCAAATTGAAATGAAATTCTTTTCACTTTAAAGCAATTGACGGATTTTATGCACATGTCTATATAACATATAGTCCGACACCATCCTTCGGATAATTGGATTTTTGGGAGCACGCCTGCAGGAATGTTATTGGAATTTAGCTAAACTTTGTTCAATCTGGTAAGGGTTTGCCTACCATACTGACCTCTTTAATAAACTCTGCTAGATTCCTGCGTTTATCTGTTCTTTCACCCGATATATTTATGAGTGTTTTAAATAAAACGCAGCATAAGAAATAAAATAAAATAGTATTGTGACGGGTATAAAAAATAAGCAAATATCGCTTAAAAGCAAAAATTTACTGTCACTGGAAAACTGAAAAACAAACGTTTTTGGATATATGTATATACATATCTTAAGTTCGCTGATCGAGTTTGTTTATATATACAGTTTATAGGATTCAAAAAAAGGTATTTCTCAATACGTTACAAGCTGCTTGACAAAATGATAGTATCCTCTGTTGAGTAGGGTATAAAAACAGCAAAGTTGAAGCTGGCTCAGCAACGGCCTTGGCGAGCGTCTGCGTTGGCGTTGGCGTTAAAGTCGACGTCAACTTCAGCGTCAGCGTTGCTGCAGCTGCTTTGAACTTGGCGTGCATTTATATATGTATATGTACATACATATATGTATGTATATGTATATTTTTAATTAGCCGTCAAGCTTATTATTTTATGCAATAATAGCAAGTGTGGCAATTTCATTTTGCTGTGAATACTTAGAACTGGTTTTAGCAGATGTTTCACATGCGACTCCAATCAGAAACAACAATAAGAATAGGCAGGCATTACAACAACAATAGCGCTGCCGTCAATGTCAAGTTCAAATCCATATTTGACCACACACACACACACACACACACACACGCGCACACAGTTGCAACAGCGATTGGCGCCCTCTCTTTCTGTTTGAAGTAAACTTTTGGCAAACTCTGTTTTGTTTGTATTCTTCGTTCTTATTTGCATTACAGTTAATTAGGTCTAGACAATAATAAACGTATAATGTTATATTAATAGCGTTCACTTTCTCTCTCGCTCGCACGCTAACTACCTCACTAATAACGCATTTTCCGTGCCGGAGCAGCCTCAGCTTCATATTCCATTTCATATTCCAATTGCAATTTTGGTTTGCGTCGGCGTGGCGTTGCTTTTGTTGTTTTTGTTTTTGTTGATGCTGCTGTCGCTGCTGTTGCTGTCGGCGTCTTCTTTTGCTTCTGGGCTGCCGGCAACTTCGTATCCTGCGTGTATGAATGAGGCGTTAATTTCAAAAATATGTTCAACGTTTGTCAACACTGTTTTAAATATATATTGATTTTTTTTTTGTTTTTTTTTTTGGCAATTTGTATTTGAAGCGCGGCTCAACTATTTAGTCAAGAGGCGCGCGCGCGCGTTGTCTGACTGCCGTTCAACGTTCAGCGGCCTCAGAACCAAAACAACGGCTGACGCAGCGACGCTAGCAGCGCTGCTACGGCGAGTGACGCTGCTGCTGCTGCTGCTCACAGTCTGCCGGCCGGCAAAAGTCGGGCAGCGCAAGTGCATAAGCTTTAAAGCGGCAAATTTTGAGCAAGTCGAGCCGACAACAGCTTGAACTTGTCTTGTTCTCATTGTAAATTATGGTAATTGTTAAAAAAAAAACGGCCTTATGCAATGACGTTGCATAAAAATCGTTGCTAAGTGTGCCCGACTAGCAGTTACCCTGTACGCTAAGAAACAGACAGTTTCGGACTGCGAAAGATATATGTACATATGTTTATCCCATAAGGGGGAACACACCGTGTAAAAGACTTCATTTGGTATCACAATTTTTGTCCCAAGTGTCGAATAGGCAAACATCAGTTCTCCTGCTCCAGCCACCGAAACCTAACCTAACCTATGTAAACCCAATACAATAATGTGTTTCATACTAAAACGCAATTCTCTACCGTTTGTTCCTATGGTAGCTATAAGATATGGCGTTAAGATTGCAAAGAAACAGAAAGACGGACATGGCTAGATCGCCAGCGCTATTGATGCTGATCAAGAATATATTTATATACCTTTTGGGGTCCGAAATGTCTCCCTCAATAAGTTATACAGGAAGGAGGCAGTTACAACATAGAGGAAGCAGTTGCAACCCGGAGAAGGTAGTTATATTAACAAGAAATGTTACCAAAACCCGGAATACAGCTCAGTGGCTGGTCTAAGGAGAATAACAAAGGCACTAAGCCCCTCGGAAGATTTTTGGAATGATAAAAACTTGCGACTTGACTTTTTACACTGGCCAGCTGCATTATAATAAATACTGCACAATATACATATTAAATACTTGATATCCTAACCTTTTCCGTTATTTTTTTAAAAAATATAGAGAAACTCTACACAATATACTTAATAGTTATTGATATCCTACCCTGTTCCGTACATTTTTCGCTTATACAACGTATTTTGCTGATGATAATTAAAATGCACATTTACCTCCAAGACGACACATATTAACGATACTATTTGAAAACAATTTTTCTTAATGCCACTTGCAACTTCACTCAAAAAGCTATATAACATTGCAGGATATTTTGAAATACCTCAAAAATATGAATTCAAAAGTAACGTCTGGATATTTGCTGGATTATTAAATTCAATATTTGAAATAAACTTGAAGTCTTATCTTTAAGACGGAATGAGTCGTAAGCGAGATTTTATAAAATTCACAAAACTTATAGGAAATCTGTAGACAATTGTAGAAATAACATGGCAAATATTTAAAGTGAAATATTTAGAGTTATGATATGATACTCTAAATTTCGAGGAATACATCAAACGCATGTTCATTAATGAACTTTGTTCTGTAAAGTCTACTTTATGTATGTATGTACATATAAACTGTATGAAATCAAGAAGCCTCCTTCTGTCAGACTTTATGTTTACCGTAGCCTTTCTACCCGTTCTCAATGCGTACAGGGTATAAACATGCAAAGAACCGCAATGACATGCAAATGCTAATATAAAGTAAGTCAAGTGGGAGCCCGCCTTCAAGACAAATTGCCAAATTGCTTGTAATAAAATGTTGTGTGGATTGTACCTCAATGTCATCGGCGTCATCATCATCATCATCGGACTGTGCAAAATCGCTGTCCATTTCAACCTCTTCGCGGAGACCCGAATCGCTGTCATAGTCAACCTCATCCTCATCCTGATCGTCATCATCATCATCATCGTCCTCTTCATCGTCAGTGTCTGCCTCAACAAACTCTTCGGTATCGTTGAGAGCGTGTCGCAGTTCGGCCGCTTCGCGCTCACTTTCGGGCGCATCCTCTTCCATTTCGAGCTCATGCTCGCGCTCTTCCTCCTCATCCTCTTCCTCCTGTTCATCCTCATCCACATGTTCCGCTTCCAAGGCTTTGTTAAACGCCGTTTGCGAAAAGTTGTAGATATCCTTGTACGTGCCAATCTTGAGACGCGTCAGCAGCTCCTTCTCAATATGATTGTCAATCTTGGCCGCAATTAGAGCCTTCTGTTCACGCCGCGTCTCCCGTCGCTCAATCTTTGTGGATAGCGGCACAATGAGCTTCTGTCGTCGCAATTTCAGTTTTCGCATACGCATCAAGTATTGTGTTATCTTGAGGAAACGCTGCTTATTCTTTGCAATCATGTATTTGGGCCAAAACACAAGATTCTCATTGATCTGCTCGATGGCCTTCTCAAAGTTGCGCGACAATTTAATGCGCTCCCATAGCTTGCTCGGCATATGCGCCCTTTCCGCCGTCTTGATAAACAAATAAATGATGCCCTTCTCCTCCCGGACCGTCGCATACTGTGAGTTCGCCAGCGGGCAGGTGCGGCGCGTGCAGAGACCCGTCAGGTTGTACTCATGGCGGCAGAAGGTGCGCGTATCGGTTCTATAATGATAAATACAACAGATTAGAAACCAGAAACCAGAAACGAAAAGCTATCTTCAGAATGCCGAAGATTTATTACCCTTGCAGAGTAGTTCTATGTATGTATATACATATGTATGTATGTACCAGCGAACGGCTTCGGGTGATTGCGTTCATACGTGCATACACGAGCAATAACCATTCGGCTCAACCGACCAACTTGCATACGCACATGTTGTCACTGTTGATTTAAAATGAGCCAAATGTGCACTTTTTGTTGTTGCCTAGGTTTATTCATGCTCGTGTTCAAATTATTTACTTCGGGCGTTCGTTCATTCGGCTCAGCAATGCTTGTGTTGATCAAAGGCAAAAATCAACTCGTATGAGTTTGTGCATGTGCGAAGTCAGCAGCGCTGCCTCTGCAGCGAGCGAGCTCACAAAAACAAAATACATGCGCTTTGTCGCCATGTATGCATGTGTGTTCGTCAGAATCAGATGATTTTTACTCAACGCTGTGTGTTTCGTTGAGTGATTGGAATTGAGTAAGAACTTTTGCGTTTGAGTTAATCAAGAAAAGAGGGAATATTGCAGTTCTCTGATACATGTGTACATACATACACACATACATACATACATATGTACCTTGTGGGTTCGGAAGGAGACAGTTATAATATAGAGAAAGTAGTTGCAATCTTACAGAGTAGTTTACATATAACTCAATTCTAGACCAATTGCTTTAAAAACAAGTAACCGACTACGGAACTCCTTTTACCCAGGTCTGCAACTTCTAAACATATCTTCGTTCACTTGAATCTGAATCTTCTTTCGTGAATAGCTTCCTTTTTCATCCGCTCGATTTGAAATTTGGACAGTGGATTAAGAGCGACCAAAGTATTAAACATGCCAAGTTCCAAAGCTTTACCTTTAAAATTGTTGGCTTTAAATGTTTTAATGGATTTGCGGGGGAACGGGGGGAGATATCTGAAATTGGAAGCAAACTTGATCTGCGTATGGTATACAGGAACCTACATTCCAAATTTGGTGTCTCCAGCTCTTATAGTTGCTGAGATCGATGCGTTCATCATACGGACGGACGGACGGACGGACGAACAGACGGACATGGCCAAACCGAAATCTCTTTTGATACTGATCAAGAATACACTTTATAGGGTTGGATATGTTGCCTTCTGCCTGTTACATACATTTGCACAGATTTAGTACCCCCTTTTAACCCATTTTATGGGTACAGGGAGTAAAAATCTAGATGAAAAGAGCTCTCGGCTTAAACCATTACCATTTAAAGCATTAAGGCAGTTAAAAGTCAGTTAAAATATTAACGGAATAAGAAAACCCGTAAAGGAAGCCGGAACAGGTTTAATATTTCTCCGATTTTAAACAATTGGCAAGCTATTCGTCCTGTTTTGGTTCTTGTTTTCGGTAAGTTGTGGCGGAAATGAATTTTCTTTAAATGTGCCGACTTTTTTTATTGCTCCCAAGATCTTGCCGCAAATGGAAGCCGGAACACCGGCCTATATAGTAGGTATAATATAACTGACGAGTTTGGTTGGGATATCTCTAAAAACAATTCGATCCTATGTTGCTATGTTCCTATGGCAGCTATAATGTTCGGATTTTGATCAAGTGTCGTTAACATCTGGAAAGTATAACAAAACTGTGAATTGTTGAGTTCCATTGCAATATCTCGAATAAAAACCAAGTTTTCAATAAAACTCGTTTAATCACCGATTGTTTCTTCATCTACATATATGATAAAGTGTTCCGATATGACCGGTACGACATAAGGACAGCCTGCAGCAGATTCGCACCCGGTTTCATTAATCTAGCAGTACAAATGAGACTGGAAACAGAAAGGCTGACGGACAGGGCTATATACATACATATATCGACTCAGCTGGTACTGTCGCTAATGTATTTCTATGTTTGCTGGGATCGGAACCACCTCTTTCAATGAGTTTAATATTTAGTGACACACTTTTGATACCGTTTTCCCAGCAAGGGTATAAAACTGCTACTTACTTGACTTTGTGCGAACAGAAGGATTTGTTGATGATGCTCCAAACGACCTGTACAAAGATTGATTTGTATTAAAGGGTCACTCAATTGATGTCTACTTACATCGTCGTGCTGCATATTGTGGCTGCTTTTTTTAACTTAATTTATATCGCTTAAATGCCGGAAAGTTTGTTATAGCTAACAATTTGTATAAACACGTGCAACGTGCCAACGATTTCCAAAATACAGCAACAATATCATGCAAGCAAACGCAATGTGACCAGACACAATAAGTATCGTTAAGTATAAATAAAAGGGCATTCCAGATGCCGATAACGATCAAATCAATCACAGCTTCGGGAACGCCTTTTTTCCAAGTGTCTAGTGTGAATTAATTAGTTAGATAAATCATATATATATATATATATATAGATAGAAATGTGATACATTTGTTGAATAAAATATTTAATAATATGCCCTTGTCACACTGTTGTATGAAAGTGATCATTTTGTTGCGAAAGATAATCAGAATCATCAAGTAAATCGTTTATAGAGATCCATTTGGTGCGAGCAACTGTACGTTTTCAACGCGCGAGGTCTACGCGCCGAGTCGGGGGACCTGTCGCGCTGCTCTCGCTTCACGACCGAAGCGGCAGGTCCACCAGTTCGTGTCGCAGATGCATGCGACGCGAGTCGAGCGCATCGATAAATGTATGCGCTGTTCTGCGCTCGCATGTGCTACATACTACATACACATATGTATGTATGTATGCACACATATGTATGTATTGCTAGAAGGTTGTCGCTGTGCTAGCCGATCGATTGGCAGCGACTAGCATCATAAGTCATTGAGTCTGCATAAAATACTGCCTGTTAGCTAGCTAGATGGCGGCCAATTAGTATCTACAAATATCAGTGAGTCCTTACATAAAATACATGTCCATTTAATTGACAGGCATCTACTTTTATGTGAATAGTTGTAAAAATATAGATATTCCAAAATCACATAAATACAGTGCATCAAATGAGCATTGGATAACACTTTTATCGTTAATATGAATACTCCAGGTGTATAGAATGACGCAAAATGCATTGCAGTTCGAAATCAAAATATTGTACTAGTTGTCCCATTTCATTTATATACGCATTTCAGTGTTTATATCTATTAAAAATCATCAATGAAATGCAATAGTCCAGGTACAACCATTCACGCAAATGCATATTGTTCGAAACAAATGTTGTTCAAGGGTACATACTTTTGACAAGTGCTCTTTGTTAATCAGTTTCTATGTGTTTGTATAAGAATGCAATGTTATTCTTATGCTTGAGCAATGAATATTGTTCAACAGTGATTTCATGTTGAATCTGAATTCAGATGAAATGGTGACATGTTCACAATACATACATGTTATATACATTTCTTTTGTCGGCGTTAGACTTCATGAGCTTGCCGAAGTATGATAGATGTTGTTTAATGTGGCCATATGCAATTCTCCTTCAGATGACATATACTGATCAAGGGAAGCAATAATTCTATTTTTAAGCATATATTATTTAATGCTTAGAAAATAGAATTATTTTGCTTCAGGACAAGTTATGGTCATCTGAAGGAGAATTGCAATTAGCACATTAAATAACATCTATCTACTTCGCTGCAGCTCATGAGCTGACGCGAAAAGTAATTTATTGAATTAGCATGTATGATTGTCATATGGTCTTCCATTTACATTTCAACATATTAGACTTCATCAGCTAAGCAATATTCTTTTATTATCATAAAATGATCACTGGGGACTTGAACTGCAAAGCATAAAATGCATTTAACGCACACATGTGAATGTACTCCGATCTGTGATGACAGCATATGATTACGCACTTGAATAGCTTCTATTTATTTCGAATAATCATTGTAATTATGCTGTTGATTTTATTGTAATACTAAAATAGCATTCGTATTGAACACACATAGAACGTAATAAGACTGCTTTAATGATACGCATTATCAATATTGTTCGAACAATATACACTTGTGCGCATCATGAATACTGAATTGTATTTTTCACTTTTATATACATATAAAGTGATATGCTGTGCTATTTAAATGGACACTATCAATTTGTGATTTTGGGGACTAATTATTTTTACATTGCACCTAATACTCGAACTGAAAACATTGTTATGTACAGGTATTTTATGACACTGCAATGCTTATGCATTATTAAGACGAGCTAGCTATCATTTTTAAACAATTCATCTAATACTAGAGACTAGTAAACTAATTTATGTATGTATTTTATGCAAACTCGCAATGCATCTCTAGCATGATATAGCCAGCTATCAGTTGTCTATACATGACATACATGCTGCGACATACATACTATGTGATAGATACATAGCATATGCGATGCAGCACTGCGACACTGACCTGCGTGGCGTGAGAGCGAGAGACACTGCGACAGGTCCCCGATCAATACGAAGCGTAGGGACCTGCCGCTTGAAAATTTTTAGTAAATGTTGCTCGCACAAATGGAATCCTATAAGCGATTTACTTGATGTCAGAATGTATTCATATATGCATATGTATTCATACTGTAATTCTTAAGTTATTCTATTCAATACCTCCCTTTGTTTTTTTACGTTTCGCAACACAAATTCAAAGCGCGCTTTCAAAATAATGCATTCATTCATTTTGCGTTGAAAATATCATATCTTTTAAGCCAATGAAGATATTTTAACAATTTAAAAGTATTTCATAGATAACTCCTTGGACTTTGAAATTAATATTTATACAGGGTGCTCCCTAACATCATTTTATTTGCATATATGCTGTGTTTAATTTAAATGAAATTTATTTCATGTCACAATCTAGATCTAATTTCAATATTAAAATCACAAATTTATATGTTTCAAGTAGTTTGGTTAACCTGATTACCTTGTATTACTATATCATTGCAGAGGGTATTATAATTTTGTTTCGGAATGTGTACTGCTTGTCTATTTGCTCTGTATGTAGTGATTTTGTCGCAGTTACATGTAACATTTTGTCACGACCATGACTGTTACAGTGACTTACTTGCAATAAGGAACTGTAACTATAAATATCGCACATCTCTATAGTTAAAATCAACGATACCAGCGCCCGGTAGTACCAGGGGTACTATGGTGGAATATTATTAACGCATCGTGGTTTCAAATTGCGGCAAAAATTAAGCAATAACCGTTTGCCTAGTGGCATTAGGACTTGGCAATTAATTAATTAAATAAAAAGGATATTAGAAAAGTAAACAATAAATAATGCAGCGCCTGATTTTAATATTTGCCGCCAAAGCGATTCCAATTTTAGCGCTCTTTTTTGTGACCGCATTGGGGGCATACAAACTATATATAACTGTGCGGTAAGTAATCTTAACCCCACTATTGAAGGACGCTCAATACAAAATGCTGATTTTATACCCAGCTCCCGCTATGATATCATTGTAAATTGTTGGTTCTGCAATGACAATACGCGCGTGAAATTCGCTGAGCGCAACAGCTGGACCTGTCCGCACTGCGAGCAATACAATGGATTCAACAAGGATGGCGACTACAATCGTGACATACTCTCGCAGCGGGACTGCAGCGCACGTACCGATCCCAATTCATCCCATGGCAGCAGCAGCGGCGGCCACTGTGCCAATGCATACTACAAAAACGAGCTGGCGGCAGCGACGCCGCCACCGCCCGGCAACGGACTCTGCAACCAGTGCAATGAAGCGCAGCGCTTAAAGGTCGAGAAGCTGGCACAGTTTGAGCCACAGCACGAGTCACGCTTCGAGCGGGAGCTCAAGGTCTACCAGTAAGTCCTGCCGGCCCACAATGACACAGCACAAAATAAGCTGAACTGTTTCTGTTCCGGAAAAGTTCAGTTGCTCCCAATTGCCATTCTATTCCCCTAAATGTGTGACTGTCCGAAGACGTTGCTTGCCAGCCCAGAAAGTACTATATATATTCCTGATCAGCCAAGTCAAATATCGATGTATGAACAACTTTTTTGTTTTTTCAAGATGTCTCAAAAGAGTGAGCAGTGGCAAGTTCCCTTACCCTTTATATAGTTGGATTTCATTTGGTCAAAATCGAAACACTATATCATATAGATCTGCCATAGGAACAATCGGTCAAAAGTCAGTTCTGATTATGTATGCTCAACTGTTTCCTCAAAATGGTTCCTTGAACTGAGCAAGTGAACCTCTGCCTGCTTAATTGTTCTTTTTTAACTGAGCTGTTCCCCAACCAGATTTTTATTCCCTACCTACCCTACGGACCACTATAACATACTACGACAACTATGCTTTTGTATGAAAATCTTTTTTGTTTATAAAGGTATCCTTACTAAACTCACGCAACCCGAGTCTCTGAAGAGTTTATACTTACATTCTACATGCACATGTGAGGATTACTACATTCTTCAAAGTGGGCATATCAATACTATTCAATTTGCTATTAAACATTCTCGATCCCAAATACCGGATAGAGAATGTAGAGTTTAAAATGCATTGTTCTTGGATCACTCGTGAATTGATCAGAGTATCCAAAAACAGGAAAATCAAAAAAGATATCTTAAGATTTCGAATTTAATTAGTGTCTGTCAAAGCTTTCAAGCATAACTTATCCAAATTGATCATCTACTATATATATAAAACAGTTTACCCTGATTGGTGACTGATTGACTGATTGACAATCATCGCACAGCCCAAACCATAAGAGCTAGAATGCTGAAAATTTCACAGTAGTTTCCATCTATGTGGAAAGTGCACGCTAAGACGGGATCTTGGAAAATTCCACCCGCAAGCGTGGAAAACCGAGGAAAACTGTTGTAGGAAACTTTTTGCTTACCAACCAATCGGCTTTAAATTTATTTTCAAAGATCTATACGAAAAATCATTTGACACATATTTCACCGATTTCGGAACATCCACTCCATGGGCGGAAAATTTTTCTATGGGAGAAAGTCAAATTTTGGTACGATCGGGTTCAAACTCATTTTCGAAGCTCTACACATTAAATAATTCGATGCGTATCTCAACGATTTTGAAAAGTTACTTCCACGGTTGGAAAATTGGTGAAAAACTTGTTTTCAAGCGATTGTGTTCAAACTCATTTTCAAGGCTCTACACAAAAACATAATGGGAGTGGTGCTCAATGATTTTGGAAAATCTAACCCCGCGGGTGGGAAAAGCATGGTGCGCAAGCTTTGTATATTTCTTAGGATTGACGAAAGTTGTAAAATTCAACATAATGGTTATAATACCCGCTGCTAGGGTATAAATCTATATACACATACATATGTACATAAGACTCAAACCATTGTTGTTTTGTTTCGCAGGTCACAGCTGGAGCAACAGTTCCGGCTTTGCGGCAGCTGCGAGCGTCATGTCAACCGGGTGCTGCACGAGAAGAAGAAGATGGTGCTCGGCTCGAAGCTGCTGAATTTCATAATGAAGGGCGCTGCGCTGCTGAAGCAGCCGCATTTCAATCGACTTGCCCGCGTGCAGCAGCAGCGCCGCCTTCAGCGCTATCAGCTGCTGATGACGCTTCTGACGGTGATGAATGTGCTCTGTCTGCTGTGCAGCTTGCCGGCTGCCACACGCTCCCAGTTCAACTATATGCTGGGCGAGACGCTGGCGGGGCCCGTGTATTTGGTTTACTCGCACGCGCTGACACTTTTGCGCATGCTGGCTGATTTTGCCGGCGGTCTGCTGGCGTCACAGGCCGGCACAACGAAGCTGCTGATGTTTGGACGCACCTTTGGCAAGCTGCTGCTTTACTCCGTCGGCCTCACTCAGCTGCAGGCGCAGCAGGCCACATTCAGCACCTGCCACATCAGCCTCTATCCGTATGCGATGCTGGCGCTCAGTTTTCTGCACAACATCAGCGATGGCCTCAAATTTACGCGCTTCACTCTGCTCCTCGTGCTCTGGAGCGTCTATGCGCAGGGTTCGTTGTTGCTGGCCATGGATGGTGTTACCTTTATCGTGAGTACCATAATCCTTGCAAAATTGAACCTATATGGCGTCATAAACTCAACTTTGCCTGCCTAAATCTCATATTTTCAGCGAAAAATCCACAAATCATATCATACAAATCATATTCATCATTAGGCAACTTTTGTGTTACACGAATGCGAGAAGCATCGAAGAAGCCATTTCTGACTTTATAAAGTATATATACTATGTATGTTCTTGATCAGCATCTTGTTCGTCTGTCTGTCTGATTTTAACTTGATGAAACTTGGCACAGTTGCTTCCATTTGCTGCAGATAGCTTATGTGTCGGAATCGGCCAGTTTGGATCACTATATCAAACAGCTGCCATAGGAACGATCGTTCAAAAATTGAGTTTTTGTATGACTAACTTTTCTAAAAGGATATAAGCTTTCGTTAGCCCGAACAAACCTGTTTTTCCACAAGCTGACTTATTTATACTCAGCTTCTGTGCGGCAGAAGATTATACTCTTTATCCAAGGTTCCTCCTTCTGTTTTCAAAACACGTTAAAATCTATGTCTCGCAGAATTTTAAGGCTGAAGTCATAAAAATTTGTTATCTTGACTGCTGATGAACTCTTCAAAGATTGCACAATAATCTATTTATTTAGCATGCCCCAGAAATGATCAAAATCAATAATCTCCCACACTCTTATAGGTAGGGTCACCGAATTTAATAAGGGGCTCTGCTGATGACCCCCTCGAAAGATTGGACCAAATATATTTATTAAACGTTTTCACTTTTCTTGTCATAATAGTATTATGGCGGCTTTTATTTAATAAATTGTTTGATGAAAAATTCATTTTTGCATTAAAAATTTTATTGAAATTTGATATTTTATTTGTAAAAAGCTTTTCAAGTTGCAATTTGATTTATATATATTTTTCCTTTATATATTTTGCACAAAATTTAACAAAGTGCAGCTCTTTTCTGGTTCGTTTCAATTACAGACCTTGCAGTTAGCGCACAGTGCAGTTTTTAAATTTTATTTCCCCGAAGTTTTCTTGCTACTGAAGGTTTTAGATGTTAGGCACTCAGAAAACACGGACTAACTAACTTTGGAGCATTTTTAGCAGCACTTTAAAAACGACAAAAGTTTGGAAACTTTTCAATTGCGCGCAGTTATTCGGGGGGAAAATGAAATGTTCATTTGACGAGAGCTAAACGACAACTGAACATCAAAATTCTGGGCCTTGAATGCAGTGATCTAAATGATCTAGTTGATTTGAACTAAAAGCTGCCGATAATACATTAACATATTCCTAACATATTCAATGAAGATTTTACTTTTGCTTAGGTTCCTCATTCACCTGTATATCCCCTGTAAGCGTGTGGATTGCATCCAAGAGCTTTAAGCAGTGCAGCGAAAGTGCAAAGCTTTGGATCGCAACGAATAAAAAGCTTTAGCGACTCTCGCTCACCACAAGGTGATATCAGTATTTGTGCACTCAGCTAAGCTTTTTGTTTACACCAGACAAAAACGTGTTCCTACCACAACAATCGCTATAATTTAAAACAACAAAAATTGCTTAAATTGCATTACTTTTAAGATAGTTTGCCTTTGTTTTTACAACTTTAACCATTCGTTCTAGATAAACAATAATTTGGTAGAGAGGTGATCAAATACTTTTTATTTGCAGAGCAATCATAATTTTGCATTAAAGAAGATGACCCCAAAAAGTATATATATGTACATATATACATACTTATTCTTGATCAGCAGACATGTACGTGTGTGTAGGGAATCCAGAAAGATTCTCTTGAGCCTTCTGGCTTGAACCACTTAAAAGTTCGGAGCAGGAATTCCCGGCGAGCGGGCTTATGGAATCCTCATGGATCACACATATTAATGGATTTTCTGACCAGAGAAGCATTTCCGACAAAACATCTCATTACGGGATACAGGTTTTGTTGTAAATAGGCTAAATAGGATGGAGCCACAATGCCCCAGATTGACATTCCATATGTCCCAGATAGGGCTACCCATTATTTTAAGCAACAGGACTTTGAAGGAAGGCCTTAGTGTAGAGAAAGGAAGATAAGATATGGTAATATTTTAAAAATGGACTGATCAACTAAAATCAGCAATTATAGTTTGCCTTATAGATGTCACATAATTTGATCAAAAATGGACCATTATATTGGATGAAAAATTAATTTTTATATGTTAAACTATTTTATATTGGGAGTTTTATTAAACTTTATTACTAAATTTGATTAAAACCTGATCACCATATCGTATAGCTGCCATAGCAACGATTGGTCTAAATATTAGCTTCTGTGTTAAACACTTTTCAGCAAGGATAAATATCTTTAGCAATTTTTGCATCCTGTAACCATAAAATGGGTAAAATAGGATATTGGATCTATGTAAATGTAATTAATAGGCAGAAGTAGTCATATCCGAACCTATAATGCATAATGTCGAGTCTATCTGTCCCTCCGTATGTATAAACTCAAGGATCTCGGAAACTATAAAAACTAGAGACACCAAATTTGGAATGTAAATGCGTTTGTATCGGATACAGACCAAATTTATATAAAATAGTGAATAGACTAGATCGTACATAATTATTTAATTATAATCTGTATTATTACATCTAACAAAAAAATGTGTATATTTGTTTAATTGAATGATGCAACTTCCTATTTTACAGCTGCTGGGCAGTGTGGTAACACTTATCCTTCTGGCCACCAATCGATCGAATCAGCTGCTCCAGCTGGCGTATAACGAGTCCGTTAGCGACAGCTTCCATCGGCTCTGCGCGGACGAGTGCATCAGCGACGATGAGACAGTCAGCCTGCTTAGCCAGCAGCTGAGCGGTAGTGCCAACAATAGCAACAACATATCCCTGCCATCGTCCGCTTGCAGTGCGGGGGCACAGTTGCGGCAGCGCCATGCGCCACGTGGCTATGGGAATGCATATGCGACGCCCTCAGTGCTGTCACTGGAATCGCTGCATCTGTCGTCGCAACATACGCCAGTTAATCATATGGCCTCACCGACGCTTACATATCGCAGCCAGACGCCGCTTTATGGGACCAGCACCTTGGATCCCTGGCGGTCCAATTATGAAATGCGCGCGGATGCCACAAGTATGGATCATGCGTTTCGGCAGCGAGCCGCCGGCAGTGGCATCCATTCGCCATTTGATCAGCAGCTGCACGCGGCGGCGCCACAGTCCAATACATTCAATCTGCACCAGCGTCCGCTGACCCGCTCCACCAGTAACTTTCTGTTTCCATCGCGCCTGCCAATGCCGCAGCTGCAGCGCAATGGAGATGTTAGCGCCTGGGTGGCTGCCGCCAGTGGCATGCAGCATCCGGACATATTCCAGGAACCAAACACTGCCAACTTATTGCGCTGCTGTAATGATAAACAGCTGTCGCGCACCTCCTCACTATCCTCGGGCTTTGAGTCGCAGCTGGGCCACAATCAAATCAGAACCGAGGCGCCACAACAGATTTGGGGCAATCAGCCGCAGCAGCTTCTGCCCAATGGTGCTTTAAGCGACTACGGCTGGTCGGAGCAGTTGCAGCGCAAGAATCAGGTGTCCTTGCCGCTCATCTCGCCGCATTCCACCCAAAGTGAATTTCAATCCTCGTGGGCTACGGCCGCTGCTGGACAGCCCAATGCCGATATACGGCCGGGTGATCTGCTTCGCAACTGGATGAATCGCAATGGATGCGCTAAGCAAAAGACCAACTAAATGATAGGTCTTCAACTAACTTATTTTATTTTCATTTTTTCGGACTTTTTGGGCATTTAATAAACTTAAAACAAACAAAAAACCTAACTAAATTGAATATAGTATGTTTATTATCCTACAGAGGGCGACGAAATTGAATAGCAAACTGAATGATACCATTGTTTATAATAATAATAATAGCCATAGATGATTTATTAGCCAAATCTTGCCTATAATACTCACAAAATCAAATTTTTTGGAAGCTCGCTTTTGGTTTCCGTAAATTCGCACGCAGAATTCACAAACATTATCAAAATTGTATTTTAACCTTTTTTCTAAAACTTTAACTCAATAACAAACGTAATTATACAAGATTTTTAAGTGAAAAAAGCAAATACTAATTAAAACAATTTAATATTTTAGTATATTTTTGCATAGAATATTTAATGATATTTAATTAACTCTTAAGTTATTTACATGACATTATAATGAAAAACTGGAAATAGAGCAATATTTCAAAAACTGTTCAGCTCAGAAATTCAAATTCAGCGCATGAATTTACAAAATGGTTTAATCTTTAAGATACTTTTTAAGGGAGCTTTGCATATGTGTTCAGAGATGGTATAAGCTAATAATTACATTAAGAATTTTATTTATTTAAATAAAATACTATTTTTGAATAATAAATCTTATAGCACAATTAACATTACAAATACATTACGTTTTTGTGTGGAAAACTTTTTTGTTTATGTAGATACCCACATCAAACACACCCAAACTAAGTCTCTGGAGAGTTTATACATTCTGATCAAAATCGGAACACTATATTACATGTGTATCTGCCATAGGATCGGGTGAAAAATGTGTTTTTGTATGAAAACCTTTTTGTTTATACAAATATTACATCCAAACTAAGTGAGAGTTTTATTATACTTCATATAGTTTGCTATAATTTGATCAAAATCGGACCATGGGAGCTACCATAGGAAAATCAAACGAAAAAAGCAAAGGTCACACATATGTGCAATATCTTGATCGAAATCAACCCTACAAAACTCTATATGGTGAGATACTTACTCACAGGATGTGCCAAATCAAAGATATCTATGATAAAAACGTGCCACATTAGTTTATATGTTCGAATATTTAACATATGTTTTCCATATAGAATTTCTTAGGGTTGATTTCGATAAGGATATTCCACATATATGACAAAATGCCATATCGTCTGATTCCGGCTTTAAGAAAGCACTGAATTTGGTCTTAGGCAATCGATAGTTAAGGGAAATATAATCCTTAATCTGTTCTGTTTAAAGTGTTTAAAACCCTAAGCAAACATTCTCAGTGCTTTCTTTATGCGCGGAACCTAAAACCGAGAATTATCATTTGTTACTTATTATATTTATATAAATAAATATAAACAGCACAATTAATTAACAAAATCCAATTCGCCTATCGAAAAAAAAGACTAGCTTGACATTTCTTTGGGCCTGCGCACCACTGTGCGTGAAGGCGTTGCCAGCTAAGACAACAACAGGTGGCAACGCTGCGCGCCGGCGGCGAACAGCTGTACGAGAAAGTGCAGGAAAGTGCAGCAGGAAAAATAAAACAGACGGAAAGCAAACTCGGTTGAGCGCTGTCGAAAGCGGCAGTAAACGTTGCCATCGCATTGACCATACATTCAAAGTAAATACAAAAATATATCTAAAACTATATATAAAAAAGGCGATCAATCGAGCAAATAAAAGCAATTGACAGAGAGTGACAACAATTGAAGAAATTGGCAAGATGAGCAGTCGGCAGCGGGCGGTGATTATTTTCAAATCGGAATCAGAGAGCACAGATGTATACGCGGAGACCTTGCTGGGTCACAATTTTCAGCCGCTGTTTGTGCCGACGCTGAGTTTTGGATTTAAGAATCTTGACCAGCTGGCCGCCAAGCTGCAGACGCCGGATAAATATGCGGGCATCATATTTACCAGCCCCCGTTGCGTTGAGGCCGTCGCGGAGTCACTGCAGCTGGCCGAGTTGCCGGGTGGTTGGAAGCTATTGCATAACTATGCCGTCGGCGAGGTTACGCACAATCTGGCCATGAGCACGCTGCAGCAGCTCTTCACGCACGGCAAGCAAACGGGCAATGCCCGCAATCTGGCCGAATTCATTGTGGACACCTTCGATGGCTCGAGGAATTTGCCGCTGCTCTTGCCCTGCGGTAATCTGGCCACGGATACGCTGCTCTCCAAGCTGGTGGAGAATGGCTTCTGTGTGGATGCCTGCGAGGTGTATGAGACCAAGTGCAATCCCCAGCTGGGCGAGTGCATGGAGCGTGCACTGAAAACCGAAAATATTGAGTTTTTGGCATTCTTCTCGCCATCCGGCGTCAATTGTGCACATGAATACTTCAAGGCGCACAACATATCGACGGATCAGTGGAAGTTGGTTGCCATTGGGCCCAGTACGCGGCGTGCTCTGGAATCCCTGGGATTGAAGGTCTTCTGCACCGCTGAGCGTCCCACGGTGGAGCATCTGGTTAAGGTCCTACTCAATCCGCAGGAGAGTCGGGAGCGTTTATTGCGGGATCGAGCAGCGGCCCTGGATAGTTTGGATAAATAATGCTCCTATGCAAGTTGTTAAGTGTGTTATTTTCTAATATGATTTGTATTTATCTATTCCTATCTCTTGCTATGTGACCTCCATGAGTACAAAATTAGTTAGCCCAGCATTAAATGTTGCGCATTTTAAGTTATTTTTGATGTCAGACTCTCACCTCGATTGAAGCTAAATAAATTTGATTTTTTTTCTCTATTATTTATATCTAAATTTATATTTGGCCGACATTATTTAAATACCAGCTGGGGGCGCCATTAGTGCTGGCCGCTGGCATCGCCAGAGATATTATCGATTTGTTGTGAAGTCGATTACAACAACACGCTCGGCTTGTGTGTATACACTAGTGGGATTCCAGATGTTGCTAATGAATATACTTACATTTCTCGGAGCGTTAGTAACGAGTCTTTTTTATACTATACTCAAATTTTGATTATGCGAAAAGTTGATCATGCGAATGGCTGTTTGAGCTTCAATTTCGGATTTGGATTTGTGTTTCAAAAGAAAAATATTGCATTTTATTATCTAAATCACATAAATACAGCATTAATTACTGAGTGGTCAGATTGTTATGCTATTGTATGATACATCTGATTTTGACCAATAGTCGAAAAATACTCATAATTAAAAGCAACATCAGGAATCGCACTATTAAACAAAACATTGTGAAAAAATAAATTATGTATGTATTTATATAAATATTACAATTACAAAAGGTAGTGTACATTCAGTCTATTTTTATCAAAGTACAAGCAGTTAAATTTTCAGCGTAGTCCGGTATTATATTTTCGATTTAATATTAAATATCGCTCTGGCAAGCTATCGACCATATCGAGTTCGTTTGCTCGATGCATTTGGTATATCGATATTGCTAGCCATCTCTAATACAAACGATCGCCAAAAGCGTATTGCTGACTTTTAATTTACGCATTTAAAAGAACAAAGATTATTAGCAGCAGTACATAGCGATAAATTGGAACTGTTGGCTAAAAGCAGTAGCAAAGCCAATCAATTGTAAGTTTTGAAATTCCGTCGCATAGCGAACACCGCCGTCGCTTAAAAGAGCAACAAGCCGCCGCTACACATTGTACATATGTATGTATGTATGTAGGTGTGTATGTATATGTATGTCAATACACATAGCAGCCGCCGGCAAAATTCAGTTGTTGCTCGTCTTATTCGTGACTCGTGCGCTCTGGGTGACGTAGGTATCGATACTATCGATTGTGGTGCAGCTCTAGCGACAACGACAGCGAAGTAATTTTGTGCTTTTGTGCCCGCCGCGCCACTGAAGCACTTTTATTATATTATTTTTTTTTTCGTTCCAACTTTTGTGTGATTTTCTGCGCATTTATAGCCAATAACAAACAACGACAGTATTTTTGGTGCTTGTGTGTGCGTTGTACATATATACAAAAAAAGAAACAAAAGGGAAAACTCCACGCAAACACTTTGTGCCGGTGTCAGCTAAAATTGCAGGTGAGTTCAGCCAAGTTAATTGGTTTTTATGCCATACACCTATTCCTGCTTATGTATGTACCATACTTGTATGCAATTGTACATGTATATAGACTATATACATACATATGTATATATTTTTGTGTGATCAGGGCAATAAAAATGAAGTGGGATGGCAAGAAAGCAAGCAAGAATCGAGCAAACGGAATGAGTGTGTAACGCAATGTTGAAATACCGGTGTGCGCGGCGTCAGTGTCTGTATGTGCATACATGCATACCAAATATATATGTACATGTGCCTGTGTTTGTGCGTGCGTGTGAGTGTCAGAGAGAGCGCGACTTGAGTTAAGTTGGTTTGAGTGAGTCATTAACCGGCCTGCGCGCCGCTGTGTCAACGTTTTTTTTTCTTCTGTTTTTGGCATTGCAAATTGGCAAATTTGCCGCTGACACTTGGTGTTATTGCTGTTTCTACTAGCTAAAACATGCAACTAACTCAATTTCGTTGTTTGACAATAAAAACAAACACGGCGACAGTCGGCGAGTGAGAGTGAGAGCGTGTCTAAAGGCTCTCTTCGCCGCCGCCTTAAATCAAATTCGCCAAAAAGTCTGTTAAATTTTTGAATTCCAGTGAAGTTCGCCTTAAAGCTGGCAGCGCGCGCTGTGCGCTAGAGCGAGACAATGCAATATAATGTGAGAATTAATAAATTTTATTATCTCTTCTTTTTTTTTTTTGTGAATTTGCCAGCTGCCATAAATCACGACAGCGTCGCAGTCGCGCTGCCCGCCGGCTACCTTTTGTTGTTTATTGTTGTTGTTAGGCAAAGCGTGTGAAAATTGCAGTCAATGCTGACGCTCAACCACCGTTTTTCCAGCGTCGTCCAAAGTTTTTCCACACATACACACACACAGCAAGCTAAGAAGTTGACTTGTATTGTGTCTTTTTCTTTGTGTCTGCAGGTCGCTCACTTCCGTCTATCATGTGTCGCCCCATACAAACATGCATACATATTCACATACATACATGTATGTATGTATGCATACATACATACATTTTACATACGTATTTCACAGGCCAACTTAGTCCAACAACAGCAGCATATTATCTCATTAGCATAAAGGCGCATTTTCCAGTTAGAAGTCGACATCGTCGCATTTGTTGACTATGAGTTTTATGCCTCGCTGCCCTGCTTTTGCCATACATCAGTACATATGTACAAAGGTACATACCATACATATACATATGTACAAGAGTTGTATGGAATCGTTCAGCATTAGTTCGATTGCACGACTAATTACACTGAACGAATGAGCCATGTTTGTTCCAGATCGTCGTTCATTTAAACTCGTTTAATGCTCTTTCCTTTTGCAGCCCTGCTTGATGGTACGCTTATTTCTCTAATTAGCCAATAAATTTGTTTACATGCATACAATTTGAATTAAGTGAACGAAATGAAACATTCAACTAAACAAAACGAACTAAAAGGTGGTTCAAACGTCAAAGCGGACGAAAATGGAAGTCAATACAACAAAAAAAAAGAACAAATGAACGATCTAGCGGCTCGTTCGTTCACCACAAATTGAACGAACTTGTTCCTTTTATTGAACTACAATGAACAACTCTCAACATGTATATCTTCATATGCATGTATATATGTATGTGTGAGGTTTTAGAACTTTATTGAACCGGGACATTAGTCAAGCGCTTCTATTTGCTGTTCTGGTTCTTTGTAATTTTGTTCAGCACCTCTGGACGGCTTGACATTCCCAAGCCATTTGTAACGGTTTGTTTTGTGGTAACGAGAAAGTAGCCACAAAGAGCGATAGACCAAAGCAAAATAATGATACAAAAAAATAAATAAAACCGCAAAGCCCATGGCACCCAAGTTCTAAGCTTAGCAGCAGCAGCAGAAGACAGCCGCTTTGCCGCTCTTTTCTGCTGCTGCGCTTGGCCCATTTTCAACAAAAGTAGCGTCGCCTGCCCCTCCCCCACCCTGATTAAAATGAAGACTCACCGAGCAAAAGATCGAGAGAGGCAGGCAGGCCGGCAGCGGATGCTGCGTTGCGACGTTGTTTACACTCGCTCATACTCATACTCACAACGCCAACGCTCTCTCAAGCGCTGTGTGTGTATGAGTTTGTGCGTTCATTCATTATTTGATTTATCGGCCAAAAGTAGAACGATTCGTAATTAGCTTTCTGAACATGCCCAAAACTGGAAGGCGTCACAATCTGTGCCTCTCTCGCACTCTTTCGTCAATTATCACCTTATTTTCTATGATTTATATACATTTGTACCTTGCTACTCATCCAGCTAACTGAGACAAAACCAGTTTATCAGCCAGCGTTGCCATTTTGTGCAAAATTTGCGTAGCACCCCCCCTCCCCCCCATTCAGCAGCATTTTTTGTTTGCCTTTTGTTTTTATTGGGCTCAAAAACAAAGCGTTGAGAATATGCAACAACAACTACAGGTAAGCACCCAACGTTGACGTCGCTGCCGCTTTTAAAGTGAGAGTGCTGAGCGCGTGATAACACGTGAGCGTAAAAAATCTGAATTAGTGTTGTGAGCATTGGTGAACTCTCTTTCATGCACTCAAAATGAGTGAACCAAACAAGTTTGTTAAGAGACTCAGTTCAGTTACTCACGTACAATCCATGACTAATTCAAGAAACTTTAATGTCATAATAATGTTGTGATCTTGCCAATATCAGCTAAATCATTGCGAGTTGTATTTTTTGCTTTCTGAATGTGAATAAAGTTGTACCGAATCGTTCAGACTTAGTTCGATTGAACTAATCTTCATAGTGAATGAATGAACCAAATCCCTGCTTATCGTTTATTCTAGTCATTTTAGTCACATCGTTCATATAGATAATTTGAGTCCCATTATGGTTCAACTGATTTAAATCCTAAAATCGTTCAGTCCCTCAAATGAAAGATAAGTTCGTTCAGTGAAAAATAAACTACTGAACTAAATCAGTGAATTGAACTAGAAAGTGCAACTCTATCCCTCTATACAAATATGTATGCGTTTTCGCCCGCTCGTGACTTACGCGCTCATCTCTAGTCGCGCCTACAGCGACTGTGGCGTCGCCTTCTTGGTGTTCTGGAACCGAGTGCTGCTCCTCTGCTGCGCCTGTTGTGCCTCTCTCTGTTTTGTGTATTTGGCATTGAATTCACAGAATTTTTGCACAGGCAGAAGCAGCAGCAGAAGAAGCGTTGACGTCATCGACCAGCCGCCTGTTGAATTTATTTTTAAGGCGAATATTTTTAGGCAAGAAAATTAAACAGAATTTACAATTTGCATTTTGGCGCAGACAGCGATGCGACAGCGGCAGCGTCGTCGACGTCACATGAGATTTTCGAATTTGCTTTTCGAACTTGAATTTTTTGCTCTCTCGGCTCTCACGTGTGCTGGCCATGAAGCGCAACCGCCGGCTGCGCAGTCGTCGCTGTCTTTGCACTCTCACTCGTTTGCTTGCTCATGCGTCGACTGCGCTGCGTTTGCTGGCTTTTCATTTTGGGGGGCGTGGGGTGGGGCGGCTGTGCAACAAGTGTGCAGCGGCTTGTTGTAGTACCGTATTTTTATGTAAATTAACCAAAACGAGTTGTCGTTATGCTTGACTAGTTAAGCGGGCGCAGAGGCAGCGGCGCGTAGAGTAGCAGCAGCGTCGGCGGTGACTGCGTTACGTAACAAAACAATCTAAAACGAAACGAAAAACGTTAAAAGCGGGCGCCTGCTTTCAAATTTCAATGTGCCAGCGTTGCCACCTGGCAGCAGACCAACTGACACTTGTTACGCTCAGCGATCTCTCACTCTCCCCTTAACTGTACATGTATTTGTGTGTGTGGCTCCAAGTCAGCCGCGTGACTTGCTTTTTGGGCTGCTGGCTGGCCGACCATTAAAAATTTCATGGAGCATCTCGCGAGAACCGAAAACCGCAAAGCCGCCCCACGTCCGTTGCACACAGATTAAAAACGCTGTGCGCTGCGCTGTACTGCGCTGCGTCGCGACGTCGCGTCGGCTCATTTCGCATTTGACTTTCGGTACGTGCAGTCAGCGGATAGCGCAGAAAGCAAACTGTCAAAAACAAAAGCAACTGTTATTGTTGTTGCCTTTCCTTGTAAAGTGCTTCTTCTCTTCTACTTCTTTTTTTTTTGCACGTGTGCAAGTGAGAGTGCAAGAGCGCGAGCGCAGCTGAGAGCATCAAGCTTAGCGCGCGCTTTTAACATTTAATTGCTGCTGCTTTGGAGGATTTGTGTATGATTTTTGCATGTAAGTAAAATGATTTGTTAACTGCTAGAATTGTTAACATTTTGTGTAGAAAAATATCATTACGGAGCTAAGATTGTTGGTTCTCCAACGATCGACTAAATCAATTGAACTATAATGGGGAACGATTATCAGGAACTTCGTTCATGCGTGCAGTGCAAAGATTTGTTCAATTGAACTAACTCTGAACGATGCGATACAACTCCGCCTATAAATCGCCGCGCTATCACCAGCAGTAACGGCTGTTGTCCAATCAAAATTGCCCTTCACCCACTTGGCAGAGTCGCAGTGTGTGAGAAATTAATCAACGCCAAAAGCAAAAGCCCTCGGCGCTGACTCAGGCAGAGACGCTGCTTGCTGCCTGCTGCTTGTTTTAGTGGGTCAAATGCCGGACGACCTCTGGCGCCGCCCCAAAATCGAACCACAACTGGAAAACATTTACTGCTCTTAACGCTACCCGCCTCCTCCCTCCTGCTATCTTATCTGGAACATTTGACAAAAGTTTAAACATTGCGTGCAGCACGACGTCAACGTCAACGGCGACGCAGACGTCGCGACGTTGCGACGTTTACTTTGCTTCTTGTCAACTGCGATCTCTTTCTCCATAAATATTGCGTGGGAGAGCTTTTACTTTTGCTCAAAATACTTTTGAAAGTTAACGAGCAGCGGCTGCGGCTGCGACTGTGACGCCGACTGACAAGTCAAGCAGCTGACCTCACAATGAGTGCATGCATAAAGGAGGAGAAGAGGAAGAAGTTTGGTGAAGATGCTGGCGAGCATTTGCAAAGCAGAGAGTTGTATCGCATTGTTCAGAATCAGTTCAATCGAACGAATCTCCAAACTGCACGTATGAACTTCATTGCAGATTGTCGTTTATCTAGTTCAGTTTGAGTCCGATCATTCTGTGTGGATTGTGATTCATAACATTTTGCAACCATTTTGATTTTCAAAAAGCTTTTCTCTCTTTTTTTTTTACCCTAGCAGTATTTTAATTTTGCCCCGAAATGTGTAATGCGTTTGAAGGAGACGTTTCCGACCCCCCAAAGTATATATATATTATACATTCTGAATCAGCACGAATCAGCGATGTCCGTCTGTTTCTAGTTTTAAAGCTACCGCTATGAAACTTGGCACAGATCTTTCTTTTTGCTGCAGGTAGTACATATGTCGGAAACGGCCGGATCGGACAACTATAACATATAGCTGTCATAGAAATGATCGGTCGACAATTATGTTTTTGTATGAAAAACTGTTTTCCTTATATAGATATCCTTACTAAACTCACTTGAACAGAATCTCTGAAGAGTTTATACAATCTAATCAAATTTGGTCAATACCGGACTACTATATCATATGGCTGTCATAGGAACGATCGGGTGAAAAACGAGTTTTTGTGTGAAAAACTTTTTGTCTTACATCCAAACCAAAGTGAGAGTTTTATTATACTTTAAATAGTTTCCTATAGTCTTTTTTCCAAATAGGACCACATGCTAGCTCCCATAGGAACAATCAGACATAGATTGAGCTTTATACAAAAAACATTACTGCAAGGATATACATATGTATATGTAGCTTCGGCACTCCGAAGATAGCCGTTCTTGTTATTATTTGAAAATGAAGTAACTGTGTTAACCAACACTGTAAATGTATCAAAGAAACATTCGAGTTCAAATGAATAAAAAGAACTAGATTGTACAACTCTAATGCAAATATTAATTCAAGACAGACACTACAACAACAGAAGCCATCCATTCTTATTGCTTCTTTGTGAGCTCTTGATTCCGAACTGCAATTCATTGAATTCTTTTTACATTGTAAGTGCTTCTAGAGGGGTTACGTACATATTTATATATGTATGTATACATACATACATACATATGTATATGTACATACTCGCATAAATAAACTGGCCTGTTTCCGTTTCCGAATCTGATCAACTTGCTTGAACTCGAGGTTGATAGCTTCGTCTTCCGAAAAGCGATGAAATTAAGTGGTTTTAAAGTTTCAACTTTGAACCAGTCAATCAATGGTAAACTCCGCGGGTTAGACCAAAATATTATTATTATTATACACAGTTTACTTAAATTGTTGTAATAAAACATAAATAACAAGATATATTAATTAGTTTTGATACGAAACCCAGGTGAACTTAACTTAACGGACTTCAACAAATGGTAGACGACCCCTCTTCCCTTAATGCTCAACCCCAATTATAACTATGATATTGTTTGCTAAAAAATGTTACTTTTGTTGATTGTGGCGTTTTGTTGTTGTTTATTTTATTTTATTATTTTATCAAATTGAAATGGAAAGAACGAACACAAAGCAAAAGAACAAAAATTGATAAACTATTTTAAAGTGGTTGGCAACGTAATGTTCTAATTTCGGTTGTGATCGCGACGCCTATCGCGAATATTTCTCAAAGTGTGTGTGTGTGTGTGTGTGTGTGTATTCATGTATGTAATATGTATGTATGATTTTAGTTTATTACTCTCCGCTCAACCTTGCACCTGCAGCTGCAACTGAAGCTTCATTTGTGAGGCTTAAAGCAAACTTTCAATTGATTGCAGCTGCTGGGTGAATCAGCTTAAGCTGCTTACTACCCTCCCCCCATTGCAACCCTTTCGATACCCTGTTCACAATAGCAAAATGAGATTATCGATTAATCGACACAACCCTGTTCCCAATAGGCAAATTGGGTTATCGATAATACAAACCTTTTTAAAAGTGGTAAATTGAAAGGAAAACCAACACCAAAGCACAATTTTCATTACCAGAACGCCTCTCCTCAAATGGACAAAAGGAAACAGACTGAGAACAGAGTACAACACAGTCGGGGCAGCGTTCTTACATGTTATTCACTGTTATTGATATGCTTTGGCGCTCATATCACACACAATGCTGCATGGCCTCTCTATTGCGTGTGTGTGTGTGTGTGTATTTGAGATATTATTTCCTGTGATATCTTGAAACCGCGCAACAATGCTACTGCTGCTGTTAACTGTCTTTGTGCGCTCTCTTGTCTACTCTCTCTCTGTCTTCTATTGCTCTCTCGCTCGCTCGCTTGTTCACTAAGCTCCTACTGTTAAACTTTGTTTCAGGGCACAACTTGCGCTATTATAAAATTTGCCATTTAGTCAGCAGCAAACTGCTAACGCGTCTGTACAAAGCACCGCACGCAGCAGCAGAAGCAGCAGCAGAGTCTGAGTTAGCAGCAGCTTAACCCCGCCCGCACTCACTCAATACGCTCATACGCTCTCGCGCTGAAACACTCTTTTCCTTACGCTCTCTGTGTCTCACTCACTGGGGAGACTCATCGAATCGCAGCAACAGCAACAGCAGCAGCAGCAAGCTTAGTTAAGACAGTCGCGACGGCGCGCTCGTTTTAATCAGACGCAAGCTTTTTGTGACTTTCGACTCCTGCACGGACGCTTTGAATTCGTTTTAAGTGGAAATTGCAATTTGATTAAATGTCGTTTTTTTTCGTGTGTTGTGTTCAAGTGCATTTGTAAAAGAAAACCAACAATTAATACGGAAAAAAGCAGCAACAACTTATGGGTTGGTATATAAGAAAATTGAACATTACAAACCATATAACTGAGTGTGCCTGCCTCTCTGTGTGTGGCTGGTTGGTGTGTGTTGTGTGTTGTGTGTTGTCCAGTCAACGGCTTTTCTAAATTGACATACTTTCTAAAAGCGCTAGACACAGGCAGCAGCAACAGCAGCAGCAGCAACAACAAGCAAATCTGACCAACAACAAGTAATGGCAATGGCTAAGTGCCACAGCAAAGGCCACTGCTTGCAGCAGGCAGGTTTACAACGGAGACACAGAAATAGCAACAGTGCCTCATAAACAAGTTGATAGACAAGCAGCAGCAGCAGCAGCAGCAACAGCAACGGCAGCAACAGCGGCAGCAGCAGAGACACATCAGCGACTGCGACGCACTTCAAATGCCTGACCAGCGTCAGCGTCAGCGTCAGCGTCAACTTCAAGCTTTGACTCAGGTGGCTGCGACTTGTTTGGTCAGCCACTAACCGTAAAAAAATGCAATCATTCCTATTCGAGCTTAAGCCTCTATATATTGCCAATATCTAGCCTCTGCCAATCCATGAAATGACAAAAGTTACATGGCCTTAAAACTCATATAAATCTTATATAAAATTGAACAAAGTAAAAAGATGATCCTCATTACTTCTTACTTCATTACTTCTTGTTGAAAAAGCTTTCAGTATCAAAAAGCAATTAAAAGTCCTGAAAATAATGCCCAAAATCGAACTACAAAGTTTTGAGAAGAACAGAGTTCAAATGAAGACAGAAATCATCTGTGAAATGCTCGGATAATCTATGAAATGATGACAGGCAACTTATGACAAAGTTGCATGGCCTTAAAATTGATATATATAATAATGATAATAATAATAAATCTAGCAGGGAAAAATGGGGAGGAAAGAGGCTCCGTATGGGGACAAGAGTTGCTCTACCTCCCTTATGAAGGAGAGCAGTTCACTTGTCGAGAAATTCTTTACGATCTCGGGGATCATAAACTCCCTACGTATATGTCTCCTTCTACTCCTTATAATGGCAGGGCAGTCACAAAGAAGGTTGTCATCTTCCCTGCAGAGTCTACACTCTGGTGGATAGGCGCATGTTTTAAAGGTGGTACTTTACGGTGTGGTGACCTGTTAAGTAGCTTCAGTTCCGCCCTTGAAAGATAAACCGTCTTCCTGTATATGGTGGGACTCTTTAGCTTGTCGCAGCCCCGAAGAAGACCAGAAAAAGTGCCTCCCTTTGTTTATCCGACCTTAGCCAGTTCATCAGCATACTCGTTGCCGGGAATACCAGCGTGCCCAAAAACGCAACCATAGATGGTAGTTCCAGCAATCTGCCACCATTTTTGAGGTTATCCTCCATGAGGATAGATCTCGAATGGTTGCTTGACTATTTGAGAAGATACTTATGGTGACCCCTCTTATAGCCTTCATGAGAATAAGTCTCGAGCAGATCTCGATGGCATGAATAAATATAAATCTAATATTAAATTGAACAAAGTAAAAAGATCATCCTCATTCAAAATTAATTATTTAAATTTGTACAAATTATTCTTGTCAAAAGCAAAAGAGCCTTAAGCATAAGAAAGCAATTGAAAGTGCTGAAAATCATGCCGGCAACCAAACTACAAGGTTTCGATGAGAACGGAGTTCAAATAAAGACGGAAATCATCTATGAAATCTTCAAATCCGAAAGAACCGAATATATACATAAAATTTGATTTTTATTACAAGTTGTACTTCAGAAAGCAATTGAAAGTCAAGAAAATAATGACGACAATCGAACTGCAAGTTTCGATCAGTACGGAAATCGAATGATGACAAGAATCATGTGGTATACTTGGAATGAACATAAAACCCAAAGACCCCCTGTGGCAATTCCGTTTTATCTGATAACTTTTCTTTGAAAATGCAAAAAGATTCATGAATATTGCTCACTTTGTAGAATCAAATGAATAATATCGTAAGTTACTGAGCTAACTAACTAAGTTCAACTGTCTATTGCGAATCCCATATACATATGGTTTCACTAAAAGGCGTCGAGTAGATAACAAATTTATCATTTTCCCAACTTAATCAACGTTAAATGTTGTAATTGGAGTGCGTTCTATTGAAATTGTAACGAACAAATGAGGAACTGAATATATTTACGGTGAAATTGATATGGGTACGGCGTATTCTTCACATTTCCATTATTGGAATAATCAGAATACGGAGGAAACCCTGAAATGTGTAACATGTTATCACAAACAATTAAAGATCGTTTATCTGAGATCACATAACATTGGTAAAATGTTTGTAATGTGTAGTAGATTGAGTTTTTCAATCGCATGACAAAAGTTATGGATGTTGTTCGGTGTTCCCCTGGTCAAGGCTATACCAGCTCTGCTGCTGCGCTGCGACGTCGCTGTTGACGTTTACATGCAGTGTGCGCGTGTTAAAATGCATTTAAATTACCTTTTTTTGTTTAACTTTTTATATTATTATTTTTTTTGTTTTTGTTAAATATTAGTTTGTACGTACAACAACAGCATTTTCAACATTTGTTTTTTATGGCAATATGCTTTTTATCAAGTGCAGTAGACAACGAATGTGAGGGGGCGAAAGAGGGGTAAACAGTAAAAGTTGACCACTCTCTCTGTCTCTCTTTCTTTCTCTCTCCTCTCTCTCTCTCTCTCTCTCTGTCTGTTGCTTGTCAGTCGCAGACTTGTCTCGCAGTGGGGGCCTTGTGTTGGCGGTATTGTTGGTAGTAGTTGGGAGGCCATTGGCCATCATTGGCCGCATTGCTAAAATTCCGCAGCTTTCTTTTGTCTTGCAGCTTTCTTCAGCTTCTTCTCTATGTAAATTTTGACCATACAAAATGAACGATGTTTTTGTTTTGTGCGGGACGCGCCCAAAACAAATATACAAAAAACCAAAAAAAAAAACATCAAATATAAATAAAATACAAAAAAATGAAACAAACAACAACAAAATCTCATGAAGGTCACGAAGAACAGAATTTTAAAAGCATTTCGTTGAGTTAATCTCCACATATTTTGTATGATGCTTCATTGATTTTCAGTACAAAACTCATTTACATAGATGTTGTTTTTTTACTACCCTTTCCGCCCCCCTTGACTCCCGCTGATTCATTATGGCTTGTCATTAGCACGGAATCAATGCGAAAATGTCAAAAGCAAATACATGAAACAAAAAATGAACAAGTAGTAGACTGCTAGACTATAATATACCCTGTTCATGTTGTAAATTTTCTTTTTTCCTGCATTTGGGACCAGATAAAGATTTGAGAGAGGAATACCAATAGATTCATTCAAAACTTCTTTGCGATCAATGCTAGATCAATAAAATAGTGCATACTATTGTTATTATATCTTAAAATGGTTACAAATTGTTAAGATTCTTCTGGCCATATTTAAAACTTATTTCATTTGAACAATAGTTTTCACCATCGATAGTATTGCCGACAGGCTAGGTCAAGAATATATACACGTATATCATATATATCTTATACTATATCATATGTATATATCTTGTAAACGTAGTGACTCTGTAAACTAGGAATACCATTGTTTTTTTACTCTTGTAAACATAACGAGTTATTGTTAACTTGGCATACTATTATTATTTACTTTGTGTCTAGTGATAAATATTATTATCGATCATACATATAATCGTTTTGTGAGATTTGGTCGAATAAGAAATAAGAAGTCACAGTAATCGAGACTTGGCGACACTTCGTGAAAATAAACTGCAAATTATTTAATTTGGCAATTAGACACCAATTTACAATATGTAAATCTGTTGTACATCTGTTGTATATCCACTTTTCATCTATCTTATGTATACAGGGTATAGAAATAGGGAACAGGTTGTCTTGTTGTTGCTCACGTTTAATGCGATTGTCGAAAATGTTGTCAGTTTTTTGTGGGTTTCGTCTTGTTGTTGTCGCAGGTGTAATTTGTAAATGCATACAAATGCTCATTGCTATAGCACACACACTCACACAGGCAGAGAAAAGAGCACGTTTTCACGTAGCGCAGATCACACAGCAGCCATTTCAAAGTCGCGCTCTCTTTCTCTCTCTCTTCTTCGCTCTCTTTCATACCATGCCTATAAGGAGCTTTGCACTGCGCTTTTGGTGTTACGTCAAAGTTCAAGGTGTAAAAAATACGATAAATCTTGAACATGCTTGTTGTTAATAAGTATAGTATGTGCGTCCGTCTCTTTCTTTTCATATATGTCTCTCCCTCCATCGCTCTGTCTTGCATTGGCTTTAGAAATAGCTTAAACCTGAGCTCATCATCGCCAGTACCAATGAAGTAGGCAGTGCACACGTTTAAAAATAGTAATTATTAATTGATGAAATGACTAATTGTGCAATTGCGATTGTTGTCGTGTGTGTGATTTTCTGTTTAATTTTTTTATTTTTTATTTTTTGCTCATTCGTCAAGGTAAATCGTCAGTAGAAACAATTTAATTTAACGGCGTTTGACGCTGATGAATCAGCCAACTCAATGACCGCAATACTCGTTTATGGTGGGTACCTCAGTGAGATTTGACATTGTGATAAAATATAACAAGGGGGAAAAAATTACAAGTGCCAAAAAGGTTTGTCTCTGAATCAGAAAACGTCGTCATCTGCCTATATTAAGTTTTATCATTTACCTGACAAAGCTACCGTTTGCTTTTTTAATATGGAACTACTTTATTTTGTGTTCGAAAGTATTTGTAGGAACGGTATCAGCCTGAAAAAGTCATGTGCCTTGGTAACTCCTTTCATGAGCGTTATATATTATATTAAATAACTTATTCGCATTTGCCCATATTTATGTGAATGCCAATTCATCGCAAAGGTGCTGCCAATGAATTGACGTGGCGTTGCCAACGATTTGGAAAATTCGATTATGCACCTTGCAATTATCGCTAGTGGTGGCAAAAATTGCATTAATCGATTATTGAATCATATGATTTGAGTCGAGCGATTAATAATCGCAATTCATCGAAGAAATATGCAAATAATCGATTAATCAAATGATTTTTTGAATTTGCATCAATTTTTTTTTTTTTTTTTAATTTGGATATTTTTACTTGTGAATGTGTAATGCAAAGGCCATTTGATCCCAAAAACAATTAACAAATACATAAAAGTGCACAAAAATGATCTTTTCCATTAGTTTTGGAATAATATTTCCACACTTGGCTGTATGTTGATGCCATAATCAGTCTTTGCAAACTGCTCTGCCAGCTTTTATTTTGCATTTACACGCAAATAGTGATGCGATTATTTGACAATATAATCGATTAATGATTCAATTAATCGAAACCCATTTTTGCGATGCAATGAAATCGTGAATTGGGGCAAAATAATCGATAAAATGTGTATCATATGATTAAACGTGCCATCACTAATTACATCTAGCTTGAAACGCCTCTGAACTTTGCCAGGAATGTTATGAGTAAACGATCCCAAACGAGCTATACTCTAACTTTTGGATCTTAATAATACATATGCTGGTTTTTGCTAATACCTGGCCTAATTTATGAGACTTGCTTACCAAAAATGAATTAATTTGGGGAAAAAACACTTGGGTATGTCGAATAAGTGAGCAAAATTTTGCACATAAATAATTACATTGCAGCACTTGTTGCCAGTCAATTTGAATGCTGCGCCTTTTACAACACTGTCTGTGTGTGTATGTGTGTGTGTGCTGCCTTGTCATCTGTTTTTTTTACATCTATTTTTATTTTTATCGAATTGCAATCATTTGAAACAGTTTTTGTCTCGATTGATGTGTGTGAGTTTAATTTGTTGCCGCTGTTTGTTTTAGTTTTAATGTTGTTTTAATGACAGCTGTGACGCGAACAAAGTCGTCTTTGTCGTCGTCATCATCATCGTGTTTTGTTTTGTTTAGTTTCGTTTGTGTTTCACATTTTCATAAAAGCCGCTGCGATTGTTGCCTCTCTTTGTTGTTTTTTCCTTTCGGGCTGTATAAATCAATCGAACAGCAGCATGATTAGTGAGACTAGCTAGGATTGCCCAATTTTGAATGGATTGTCAATTAACTATCGACTGATAAGCTGGCACATTCTATTCAGGTGTGCAAACACACACATACGCTCACACACACACACACACACACACACTCACACACTCACACACAACGGCAACTTGAGGCAAGTTAACAATTGAAGTGTCTGGCGGTTGCGACTGCTGCATATCGTATGCATAACCTCAAAACTCAATGTCACGCATATTATTTACTCATATTTGATGTGTGAATGTGTGTGTTTCTATTGTCTATGGCTTTTTATACCCTGTATCTATTTAAAATGCATAAAAACCATATGACAAGGCTGTGCAAATGTATGTACTACTACAACGCTAAAGAGTATATGTATATATTTGGAATCCCATCTGTCTCGGTGAGGTATAAAGTATATCAATATAGTATCGATGCATGAGATGTTCTAAAATAACGTATTTTTATTGATTAAAAGTTGATTTCATAAGGGATACAATAATACAAAAATCATAAATGTGGAAAAAACTAATGTGTAGTATGGAATTTGTGGGAATTTTATCAATTAGTGGGCTCATTCAGCAGAACTAATCACTAACTGGTTTCCGCTGACTTATTTGTGTTTTCTGAAGTAGCTTAGCTTACTTTGTTAACAAATATATCGATATATATGTATGTATATATATCCAAATTGCTATCATCTAATTTTGAGTGAAATTCCAAAGTTCGAATTTACAGTAAACAGAAAGAAGCGGGAAATAAGTAAGCGATTAGTTCTGCTGAATGCTATTGCTTTCTTTGGAATTTAAAAAAAATATCTTTTATATACTATCAATGTGTATATAAATTCTTAGCAATATACCAAGCATATAACGAAGCTACTTCGTAATATATTCTTGGTTTCCCATTTACAAGACCCGACTCCATCTATCTGTATGACTCATAAACACGCAGATTAAGTTTATTTTAAATTTAAGCAAAAAATATGTAACTTATATAGAGGATATATACCTTTGGGGGATCTTAAAGGAAGCGGTTGGTGCTCCAAAAATAAGGATGATTTGTGGCAAAAAGTTATATATGAATGGTACTCCATTGATCCATCAATTTGTGACAAAATCGCGGTGCCACAACCAAATATTCAAGTTAAAAGTAATTCTACAAGCCATTGAAGCTTACAAATGTTTATCCTGACCTTAAGTCTGCCGTTTCTAGTATTTTTTCAGGCCTAAAAAATGAAAAAATTAAAATTATTTTGATACATTACTCTATACTTTAAATACAAATTATAACACTTGAAAAAAAAGAAGTTCAGTGAACAATATTTTGAAAAATACGAAGAAATATAATATCTAGGAAAAAATTAATAAAATAAATATAAAAAATGAATAAAATATATAATATAAAATATGCCGTTTCTGTTATTTTTGAGGACTGTAGCTATAATTGTCATATTTTAGCAGCGCACTTTAAGCATGTGAGCGTACAGGGTAGCGTCCAGTTGAGCACTTCTGGCCAAGATCATTCCAGCTTGTTTGCTTATATATATATATATATATATATACTACGTATGTGTGTATTGTCTTGACGATTAATATTTGCGCCTGTGTTGGAGGTAAAATGAAATTGGCTAACGAGTTGCGGCTGTGGCTGTGGCTGTCATAAAATAAGTTGCAAATAATAAAAATAATAACAGCAAATGCCAGCAAATGCCTCTCTCTCTCTCTCTCTCTCTCTATATATATATATATATATATATATATATATATATATTGCTGTCTCTGTTTATGTTCCCCCTCTGCGCTTTTGTGTGCTGTGTTGCATCATTAAATTGCCCCGGCGTACAGTTTTGCATGCACAAATTGTCGTTTCATAACCGCAAAGCTTTATTACACACACACACCACCACCCCCTACACACCCCTACACACCTGTATATTCGGTTTGTCAGTGTGTGCAGATAATAATTATTTGCCGCTGTGCAAAACGAAAGTTATAGCGAACAACAACAATGCATTATTAGGCCTAATAAAGTATGAACATCCACAAAAATCACAAATAACAGTCCATTCGTCTCACCCCTCACTCTTGCTCACGCCCACGCTGCTTTCACTTCGGTTGAGAACACGAAGGCATTCCATATTCGGCAGCATTCGGCTCGTGGGGGAAACGCTTTGGGCACGGCCAAAGTTGACAAATTATCAAAATCATTTTTCTCCCCCCTAAAGTTTGAACAATTTGATGTAATTCAAATTTCAGCCCCCTTTCCAATTTTTATACAAATAATTCTTGCAGTTTTTCATAAAAAGCAGAATATTTAAATGATCATAGTTCCCTCCAATCCTAAGTTGGATCTACTGTACAAATTTCAAGACCATCGATTGACTCTAATTAAAAAGTTCCCCACACTTAAATTCGACTGTAGTTTTGATTTAATTCTATAACTGCATGGATACACTTTATTATATACCAATCTATTGTAATATGATCCAGCCAGAACCTTTAAAAGGTATACGCTTTTTTGTGAAACTTCACAAATTGTATCATTACCCAGGAATAAAAGGAAGCAATTCTATTACAATTCCAATATTAATATATATTTTTACTTCTCTTTGTTTCATTATATTGCTTTTGGGCAATCTTACTAAAACTGCAAAAACTTTAATACTTAAGTCAATTCAAAAAGTCAATCATTTCTTTGTAGGAAAAATAGTGCTGATCCTAAGGGGTTTTGTGATACTAAACTTTCCAGAATCTATAAAAAAAATGTGTATTTAAAAAGAACAATTAAAATATACTATTAAAACTAACTAAACTACTATAGTCCTGGCCTCAATAGAAATTTGTATACAAAACTTTTTACTCCCTGTACCCATAAAATGGGTAAAAAGGGGGTATTACATCTGTGCAAATGTATGTAACAGGCAGAAGGAGATATTTTCGACCCTATAAAGTATACATATTCTTGATCAGTATCAAATTTGGCCATGTCCGTCTGTCTGTCCGTATGAACGCGTCGATCTCAGCAACTACAAGAGCTAGAGACACCAAATTTGGAATGTAGGTTCCTGTATACCATACGCAGATCAAGTTTGTTTCATATTTCCCCCGCAAATCGATAAAAACCGTTTTACAGTAACAATTTTCAAGATATAGCTTTTAGATTTGGCATGTACAATACTTTAGTCTCTCTTAATATACTGTCCAAATTTCAAGTCGATCGGATAATAAACACGGAAGTTAGTAACGAAAGAAGATTCAGTGCTTCAGCGCAAGGGAAGAAGAAGCACAGCCACCACTTAAAATGCCTCGCTTGCGCTGCGCTCGAGCTGTCGCTCGTGTGTGTGCGTCTTTTGTGTATGTGTGTGTGTATGTGTAAGTGCACGTAGATGTGATTGAATGTTTTTGACCTGGGTACAGGGAGTTTTGTAGTCGGGTATACTCGACTAAAGCATTCTTACTTGTTATGATTGGGAACTGTTTTTCATCCTGACTTGCGATGTCGAAAGTTAAATTGCTTGTTTGCACTGCTTGCACTGCTTGATGCATATGCGTGTATGTGTTTGGGCATTTGAGATAGATTTAGTAGCTGCAGGGTGTCTCGTTGTCGGGTATACTCGACTAGAGCACTCTTGCTTGTTTTATTTGGTTTTTTGTTATCGATAATGAAAAAATATGCGACCCAATTGTTTCTCACCGTTATGTTGTTTGTTTTTGTTGTTGTTGTTTATTTGCCAAAACGTAATTGTTTCTTTTTTTGTTTTTTGGAGCTCTTCATTTAGCTTGTTAGCTTTTCGGGCGGGCCACAAAAAATGCTGATATAAATTATTTTTGGAGCAATTGCTACACAAGCTGTGTGTGCTTATGTGTGTGTGTAGGTATGTTAGATAAGATATGCACATGATTTCATTGTACAAATAAAGGAGAATAGTTGCCAACGGAAGTGACGTTGACAACAATCGAAAAAAAACACTAGGAAAAACGCGACAAACTCTCCGGCAATTTTATTCTATTACATCTTTCTGGCATGTCTAATGTGTTAAACAAAAAAAAAACAAAAAACAAGAAAAAAAAAACATTCTGGACTCATGACTGACTGAAAACGTGCACATTAATTTGATTGGTTGTTTGTGTGCACGCCAATAAAATGGGAAAACAGTAAATAAAAGCATAACAAACAGAAATATTGTTAACAATTTCAATTTGAATTGCACGTTGGGCGAGTTAACGTGGCCAGCGCTGATAAGCGACACGTCTGCGTTACGTAATTTGACCCAATTGAGATAATCATTGACTCAACAGCACGATAAACACTAGACAACAACGGCTAACAACAAGTCAACACGTTGTGGCTATTGGCTCAAATAAGCCGGCCACTGTTTGGTAAAAACTTTCCATTGATTGGGCTGCAAACAACCGAAAAATTGTCCAAAAAAAAAAAAAGAAACAGAAAAAAGTTGTCAGCTGCCCTCCAAAAAACTAAAAACTAATAAAAAATAATACAATGTACGCTTTGTATGTGTGTGTTTGCTATTTGCATGCGCAACGTTTGTCAAATTGACCAAAACAATTAACAAACTAAGCAGCATGACGTGGAAGAGGAAGAGCACGCGAGGCGATTAGTCACAAATTGTCAAGTGACAATCTAACGTTACAACAACACGCAGCCATCTCCCTTGCTCTCTCTCCCTCTCGCTCTCTCAAATTTATCAAGTCTTCTTTGTCGCATCCGTAAACGTTTTCAGTGCAACATTACAATATAAATATATATATACAAGAATGCTAACTAAAAGAGTTTCGCTTCGAATAACTTCTCGAATTGTACTTACATATATGAGAATAATGAGCAGAATCATTATGACGTGAAAACTCATTGGAGAAACGGAAAACAACTATGAAAATAATACACGGAAAATCGTGAAGAACAAAAAAGGAGAAATCCCAATCCACAAAGTAGAGAAAATTTATGGTGTTCCTCGCCTGGAAACACCAGAACAAAACTGTGAAGTTAAGGAACTTACAAAACACCCAAAACTATAGTGGTCCGTCTGGTTTGCATAAACTATACAGAATCTCCGAGTTTTCATTAAAAAACATAGTGAGAAAGTTATATAAACCTCGGCAAGGGTATAAATATAATGCTTCAAATAGAAAATTGTATGTCAGTGTTGGTCAACGCATTCCCTAGAGTTATTTGAACTTTGATAAGTAGCAAATTGTTGCAATGAGTTGGCAATTTAAATATTTAACAACAGAAATGGCAAAAATATCATAAAATGACTCAAACCTACTCACACTCATAAGCACACACACTTGTACACACACACACACACACACACTTGTACACACACACACACACACACACTTGTACACACACACACACACACACACTCACTCACTCACTCATTTTTATATGGATTTGCGTGTCGTGTTAATTATGCTCGCGTTGATGTTTTTATTTTCCTCGCATCTCGAGCCCCCCTGCCCACCCCAACCACTTTTCACCCCAGCAAGCTGACGTCTTCCTTACATTCGGATGTCGTGTGGATAAAAACGAAACCGCTGACTTTTGACAGTTTTTCTGTTTGTTGTTTGTCTGTTTGTCTGTTTGTTGTTTTCTTTACGTGCGCGCCCATTTGTTTGCTATCAAGAACATTTAAGCCTAATTTGCTTCATTAAATTGTCACATTTTGTATTTTAAATTGTGTGCTGTCGTTTTATCGTCCATCTTAGTACGCTATAAGTACGAGCATACACAGTGTACGCTTGATGGAGCGAACTACTTAATAGATTGTTATCAAACTGTATCTTAGTACAAAAATTTATGCATTTTCTGCACTACAAACAAAACGTATAAGCCGACAGACTATATATTAGAGATCTTCCTGAAGTCAGACTCTTTAGCTGGATTCTAGTATTTTCTATGCTCCGCTAATCTCAACTCCGCTCTGTGAGTACAAGTAGTAGTCATTACTTTAACTGTGCTCCCACCAATTAGGGGTACAAAGAAATAATCAGGAAACCTTTAAGAAAAAGTCCTCTATAAGTAAAGGGGCGATAGTCTTTTTTTCCTCCTAAAAAGGAGGAGGAAGAGGAACAGGTGAGGTAGGAATAAAGCATTGAAACTGCAGGAAAATCTTTTGGTGTCTTTTTTTCTCGTGACGGAGTTTTGCCACACTACGAAACATTTATCCTTCTAACCGAATCATCCAATACTGGTTTTTATTTATTTAAGAAACTACACAATTCTTAAAAAAATAATATTCTGCACTGTCCCTCGAAGAAACCTTTCCATTAAAAGCAAAATCAATCAAATATGTTTATCTTCATAGCTTTTAAATGACACTGACTATTTCCTGCTCCTTTTTATATATAGATAAATACGATCTAAAGATCGTAAAATATATATATTCGGTTGAAACACATTCAATGTTGGTTTCCGCACTTAGAAACCTTGCCTTGTCTTTTTTGTTGTTGTGTTTTTGCAATAAAAATATATAACAATGAAATCATTCAATAGGTTTCTTTAAACTAATCATGGCTTAAAATATTTGTATCAATATTAAATGGCACATTGTTTAGTGAAGAGGCCGTCGAGTTAGTTTTTGAAAGGACAGTAATCGCACTAATTCAAGACCATTTATAAGAATATATATCAAAATAATTTACATCCCTATTGTTCAATCCAGCGATGGTCGGAAGTAAAGCTGTTTTTTGAATGAGTCTTAACTTATTTGCATGTAATAAATATCTTTATGTAAATTATCTCAGTGTAATTAAATATTTGTTCACTCTTTCGAGCGTGCACTGTAAGTATGTGTGTACACATACACAAGCTTATAGAAATTCACTTAAAAATGCTTTCGGCTGACATCTGAGTGCTTTATATTTTTTTTTTCTTTATTTTTCATTTTTTTAATTAACAGCTGCACTGAAAATATTGTATTTATAAAACCGTATTTAACATTTGTTGCTAAGCCGCTTTTCTGCCCGCCTGGCTTTTGTTTAACCTGTTCTCATTCAGAAAAATGGAACAAAACAAATAAGAATATTCTAGACTGTGCTCGACTAGCGGTTACTCTGTAAATCGTATCACTCTTACTTATTGTTATTTTTCTAGAAGCTCTTGTCTCATTGTGAAATTCTCTGAATAGATCGAACCGTGCTTTAATACAGGAGTATCATATATCAATGATAAATCAATGTGTCTTGATAATGCCTATGAAGTATGCTACAACATTTATAAGAATCTAATACATACATATGCACAAAATTTGATATCTCTAGCTTAATGTTCGTTATGATTGTAAATGTACCTTATGAAGATAGCGTCAAAGATGCCCTCAACATACTTTCCACACAATTATGTATATGTAATACCCCACTTTATCAATTTTAATGGGTACAGCGTGTACAAAACAACAACAAAAACAGTTTACTTGGTCAGTGATTCGTACGCTTGATTGCCCCATTTTAATTATTGACCACAGCACGGCACACATAAGAGAGTCCAAAGATATAGAGAGCGAGAGAGAGAGAGAGGGACGCATTAAAATCAACACGCCATGAAAAAGACAAATAATTGTTGAAATTAAAAGTTTGGCGCAGAAAATGTTTTTAGCCATTTATTTGATGTTTATTATTATTATGATGCTTGTTTTATGACTTCAAAATGAAAAAGAAAAGTAAAAGCGAATGGCAAAAAAGGAAGAAATAAAAAATAAAAAAACACGTTGTCTTTTCGCTTTTCTGTAGTTATTTGGCTTTATTGCGTCGCGCAGCCTCGCGTTGCGCATACGCAATGCGAGCGCCAACGCCTCTTTGTCTGCTCCACGGTTGAGAGACAGAAGGTTACGCCATGCGCATGTCCGTTAGGCGCCGTTATTCGGCGAGCGAGCGCGTGACGTCACATGACCCAACGCGCCTAAAAAATGTATGAAATTTAGGGACTTTGTTTACAAGACCTTAGTCTGTGCCTGTAAATTAAGTCAGATGTCAAATTCACTTCAGAATCTGATAGAGAACTATATTGCGCATCGATTGAGTGGTCTTGGTGCTCTGTAGATTCAATACTTTTTAAATAATACGCATTTAAAGTTAGAAAATGTTGCCAGCCCGTGAGAAAATGTTTCTTTCTATGTAAATATATTTAAATAGGTATTTTAAGTAGTTTAACAGGCAATGCTGCATTTGGACGCGCTTTAATAATGTGTCTCTAAGCATTTGCCCAAAAGGGAAAATTCTGCAGACCAATAAGTATATTGTACGAAATTGGAGGTATCAATACGGAAATACCGGCATTTAGATATAAAACAATATGGCACGGTTGCTTATAAGTTTATAGGTATCGAAATGAAAACTTGCGGTTTAAAAAGGCTGGTTCTGTAGGTTTCGAATGGACACCTGTGCTTTACAAAAAATGACCATTCATAGGCTTACAGGTATCAAAATGGACACCTGTGCTTGAAAAAGGATTGTTTATAGGTATACTACGTATAAAAAGGGGCAGCTGCACTTGACAATATCATTGTGGCAACCTAAGATAAGGTAGATTTAAGGACGAAATTAAAAACATAAATAGAGTGATTGCCCAGAAGCGCAAATCAGTATCAAGTGAACTGTCTTGGTGTTACAAGTGAAAATCTGGCTGGGTACATCTGCCACCGCTTGAAGGACTACGTGGACGATGCTGACATAGCTTCACCTGGAGATGCTTCCGGCTTTACCTGGGTAGACCAGTTAAGCGAAGGCGGACTATGTAAACCAACGCCTGACTTGTTGGAAAAAATGAAAGTATTAGAAAATATATTCAGAATCATGAATGGCGAAGGGCTGCTAATAACTAATGATTATTTAAAAAAGCATATTGAGGAAGCCCACAATGTAAATGTTCATTTTAGAGTTAAGCAATTGTTCTTTCGAAGTAGGATGTATTTTACGATAAGAAAGTTAAATCGGCTTTGTAATCCAACCTCTACTGTATGGCAAAAAAAACTAAATAAAACTATAAATTAATTAAACATATCCTGTTTCACTTCTTAAATAGCATTGCCATCAAAAGTGGCTAATTTCATAATAATTCCATAAATTTTGCAGCGATATTCATATAACAACGCAAGCTTCGACCAATCGCTCCTAAGACAGGTATAAGATATACTAGTCCGATTTAGACGAAATTTGGTCAGCATATGTAGAAAAAATTAAAACTTAAATTTAGTAAGTTTGGTTAGGGTAACTTAACAAACAAAAAAGTTTTTCATACAAAAACATAGTTGTCAACCTATTATTCCTATGGGAGCTATATGATATAGTGATCTGATCCGGCTGGTTTTCAAATATGTACTGCCTGCACCGAAAATAAAGACTTGTGCCAAGTTTCATAATCATAGCTTTAAAATTGAGCAAAAAGTTAGAATGTAAACATTCGGGCTGGCAACATTTTCTAACTTTAAATGCGTATTATTTAAAAAGTATTGAACCTACAGAGCACCAAGACCACTCAATCGATGCGCAATATAGTTCTCTATCAGATTCTGAAGTGAATTTGACATCTGACTTAATTTACAGGCACAGACTAAGGTCTTGTAAACAAAGTCCCTAAATTTCATGCATTTTTTAGGCGCGTTGGGTCATGTGACGTACATGCGCAGTGAGAGCCAAAAGTTGCAGTCGTCTTGTCGTAACCTATGGCTCTCTCAATCGTGTGTCTGCTCACTCTACACACTCACAGACGCTCGCTCAGTCGCTCGCTCAGTCGCTCGCTCACTCGTCTCTCGCCTCTCTTGTCTGTCTTGTCAAAAAAGCTCATTAATTGCGTTCGTCTATGTGCTTTGTGCTTTGCGGTTCCGGTGGTCAAGCAGCGAACGTGATTTTTGCCCCGCTGCTTTTAGCTTGAACTCATTAAATGCAGTTAATGGATATTAAACATAAACAAAACAATGAGCAAATGTTGCGCGTGGATTGCCCAGCGATTATGTAAACGCAATGTTAACATACATAGATGGCTCTCTGCAGCAGGTGTACTAAGTGGCTGCGTCTTAGAGATGAGCAACTGTTATCGATAATATAATATAGATAGGTCTTTGTAAGCAAACTATAGAAACGATAATATCAATAACTAAATATAGAAATTAATAAACCAGGTGAACAGTTTTAAAGATAAATGAACTTTAGATACCCGCTGTTATCCATAACTTTAAATAGATAATCCTCTTTAGCTACTTTTAATAGAGATGAGTAAACTATAGATATATACGCGCTGTTATCGATTACTTGCAGTCGCAGTTTTGTTATGCGTCATGGCTACGCAGTTTGCCAAATCATTTCCATTTCCGTTCTTGTCGGTAAAGTTAAAAGCAATCAACCAAAAGGAAAAAGCGAAATCAAATCAAATCAAATAGTAATCAACTGGATTGGGAAATGACGCATTCGTTGAATGGAGTGGAGCCAAGATGCATTGAGAATTTGTCGTTTCAGTGATTCAACTGCCTTCTCATAGGCATTTTAGTCGCCGTTTTGGCCCTCAACATTTGATTCAAGCCAATGGAATTTGTCGCCGCTGCCGCTGCTGCTGTTGCTGATTAGCGCCACAGCTCATTTACAGCTGGCGCAAAAATATGAGCTCATTTCAAATTTACTATATGGCCCACTCGAGACGAAGACAAATAAATAATATTTAACAAAAATGAAACCACTAGACAGTCGGCTCGTCGATGTTGGAATACTCTGCTGAGCAATCGAAGCAGATACCATATATCATATAAGTTTTTTGGGTTAAAAAGGCTTAAATATTTGATGAAGTCTTTATTTGTTAGCTACTTTGATTTCTATTTGTAGTGTCTTCACTCTAACTTGTTATTTTATAATGTTTCCAAAACTATTTATTTACAATCATGGAGAAAATAATAGAAACCACATGTTAGGCGCCCTAAGAATACTGACCATGACCCAAGGTACTCAATTAAAACGGTTAAGCATGGCGGTGGAAACATCATGTTGTGGGAATGTTTGTCTCATTCGGGTGTTGGTCCGATACGTCGGATAAAGGACAAAATATGTGCTTCCCACTATGTCAATATGCTCGACAGTATAATGCTACCTTATGCTGAAGAGCAAGTGCCATTAAAGTGGGAGTTCCAGCAGGATAATGATCCAAAGCATTCTTCAAAGCTGGCTAAGAAATGATTCCTTGACCACAAAGTTCCCTTGATGGAATGGCCTGCGAAGTCACCAGACCTATTCCCATAGAACACCTTTGAGGGATCTTAAATAAAAGGATTGGTGGCTATAAGTCCAAAAATAAGGATGATTTGTGGCAAAAAGTTAAGTCCGAATGGTACTCCATTTAAAGGTTAAAAATAGTTTTTTCTGGCTTTAAGCCTGGCGTTTCTAGTAATTTTTCCATGCCTAAAAAATGAAAAAGTAATTTTTTTATATTAAGTTCTTTGAGTATTATAAGTTGGTATATTTTGCTACATTACTGTAAAGACTAGAATTATGCCGTTTTATTTATTTTTTCCATGACTGCATGTTTGTTGAAGTCTGTAATTTAAAGATTTTCAGAGTATGTCAGCCAATATAACAATATCTTTTAGGGAATTATGATTGAGAATATCAATTAACAGTATGCTTAGATAGTTTGTAACAAACAACTTGAACGGGTTATTGTAAGCACCCTTTTCAGACTTGAGAGTGTAAGATAGCTTATTTGAGTATATATTTATGTGTATATATATACAATACAGTAATATGTACTCTCGAAGTTCACGCAGAAGCGATAATAAAGTCGGCATGATGTCATAATTTGTGCAAACCCAACAACAGCAATGAAAACCGAAACTTTGGAATGTCTTTTGCTTTTGAAGCTAATGATTATTAATTTGCATTTCGACGGAAACCGTTTTTTTTTGTTTGTTTGTTGTTGTTTTGTTTTCTTCTTTCATTTTCAGGCCCGTTTCAAAATCATATACATATGAATGTACGTAGTAGTATATAATATTTGCAAGTCAGTAGTTGAAAAGACAAACAAACTGTGAATGCGACTGTGACGTCAGACCGCGACGTGATGTCAAAATGTCAATCGGATATTCATAACGATGACAGTTTACCTTCATAAAGGCATTTGAGCATTTTGAATTTAATTGAATGTACTCGTACTACAATCTTAAGTGAAGCCAAATGAGGAAACAAATGTTTGAACAAAGTTGAAATGGCTTTTAAAAAGTGTTTCGATGGCTCCACACACTTGTCGCTGAGATGGGGGGAAGGGAAGGGTTACATATTTTGAGCTGAGCTCATTAATTTTAAAGTGCTCGGAGGCATCTCAAATGATAAATTCATACTCATGAACTCGTCAAGAACTTTATACACTCGTAATCTATTTGCTGTTAGGGCGGCTACATAAACACTTTTGTTTTTTTTTTTTGCATTTCCGCTGGTATAATGAAAGGAAACGTTTTTATCAACATTCGTTTTGGAACACGTTTAGCAACCAAGCATAAATATTTGTTTTAATTATTTCATACACACGATTTCTTAATTAGGAATCAAAAGGTTTTTTTTTTTGCTGCATTTTGTTGTCAAAGTGCCAGGTGAAATCAGAAATAAACATATACCAGATATAACCACATGCGCCAAGTGATATATACTACAATAATACTATGGTTCCTATATATAGGAATTATGATCGTGAGCTTTCTATTGACAGTCAGTCGCATGGCGCGTGCTGAAAGACGAAAGACTCGGGGGAAAACAGCTTAAGGCATTTTTTCACCGAACTAGTTTGTACAAATGTTTTGACCAACACTTTAGCACTCTTAACTAATTGCGCTATTCGCTTTTCTCATCTTTTCTCATTGCAGTCTAAACCAGTAGAGTAATAGCAACTAAAAAACGAGAGCAACACAATCTTCCAAAACTTTGTGCCACCCAAATACCGTTGAAATTCCACTAACAACAACTGGGCGTATAGACAAGCATCAAAATGTCACCAAAATCGGTAAGTACAACAATTGAGAAAGTATTATTAAAATTAAATAAGTTTAATTTAACATTAGTTTAGCTAAGCTTTAGTAAAAATAAAATCGCGTTAAGTGTGCTGAAATTCGGCAACGTTGCAGTGAAAATTGGCAACAAGTTGGCACTTAAAGATTAAGAGATTCTTACAAAGTTAAACATATATAATAATAACTGGAAATTACAAATTTAATGAAACTGGAAATTCTTATTGAATTTCGGCACCACTGCAATGAAAATTGGCAACAATGCAATTTAAAAATACATATTCATTGGACATTAAGATTGGACAAACTTACCAAAGCTCAATTTACATAATTACTATATCACTGAAAATATGTAGGGTTTTTGATATCGAAATTTAAAGAAATTCGAAAATTAGCTTTGACTTTATTTTGATCTGGCTTCCAGCTTTTGTTGATATAAAATAATTAATATAAATGTTAAATAAAAGAGAAATAAAAATAAGAAGTTGAAGCTAATTTCAAGGACATTATCTGATGTTAAAGCACTGTATGCAGGGTTGTCACCTTTCACAAAACAAAATTTTAAAGCCGAACCAAAAAGTTATTAAAAATCAGTCAACTTATGATTTCATTTTTGTTGCATAAACAATTGGAAAATTGTTTGGAATTGATTGCTTTTACAAACAGAAAACTACATAAAAATAGCTTACTTAAATTACTTAACTTGTGTGAATATAAAAGTGATATCAACGTGGCGCCCCAGATAGAAGAATGTGTATACATATGTACATTGTACATACTATATTTATATGATTATTATCAAATTGAATTTCAATCGTTATGCAATCAATCACAGTCGCAATCAAATAATGAAAAACTCATTTCATGTTCGAAACTGATAAAAAACGAAATAGCTAAAGTTGAAATGAAATGGAGGCTTGTAAATTATTATCGATTATCAAGTTCTTAGACACAGCTATCAAACTGCAAGCTAAAAGTGAGGCAAAGAGAGAGAGGGCGGGAATATCAATAAATAGCAGCTATTTTTGCGGCGTTGCCCGGGTCAAAACTTATTCACCTTCATCATACTTAAACCACTGTCAGTACTGTTGTGTCCGTATAACATCTGGAGCTTCAAGATACATGAGAAACTCGACCATTTATAATGATCTGCAAGTTGTCCCCATATGCTCACAGATAAACCTGCACACGAGTCGGTACAGAAAAAGGCTACAATGGCACGCCAGCTCCCTAGCCAGAGGGCTAGCAAGAAGCAGCTGCAGAAAACGGCTAAAACGGTGCCACCCGAATGACCTACGGACCCACTGCCGGTGTCCTACAGGCCGTCTTTTATAACACCCAAATTATTTCTACAAATTATAAACACACACCCAAACACACCAATATTATTTTTCCCCACCCACCTCCCCAGTCAAATATTCACCCTTACACGAACATTTCATATTTGTTAAGTTAAATGCTCAATGTTAAAAATACATATCATATCAAAAAATACATATCATATCCAAAAATATCATATCTTTTGCGGCAGCTATCAGTTTTCTACCAATTTTTCAAAATCTGTCAACTACGTATTGAAGAGCTTTGAAAATTAATTTGAAGCAGTTTGGATATTCTGAAATTGGTGAAATAATTTTAAAAATGAGCTTAATGCCGATCGTATAGTAAACAAAAGAGTTTCATACAATAGTTATCCGTACTTGTGGGTGGAATTTTCGTAAAATCACATCTTTAGTGATTCTCAAAAATTGCAGCCTTCTAGCTTTTAGTTTATTGTGAATCAGCCAGCCAGTCAGTCAGTTAGGACAAGCTGTTTTATAAATATAGATTGAGAAGTAGCTGGCAAATAACAGCCGCTAAGGGAAAGATGTCATCTATAACGTCATTACTTGGCCAATTGCTTGACGTCATTGGCGGCTCGCTGCGGCATTTTGATTTTGATACTGCGCCAAAATAAAACATTGTTGTGACGTCAAAGATTTGATGACGAACGTCACCGGGCATACGCTCGCTCTCGCTCCCAGCCCACTTAGACGGACACCCGCACACTTGACCCTGGCGTCCATTCTCCTCGGGCCCCCTGACGTCTTGCGATGTCGCTGCTGTCTATCAGCTGACAGCTTGGACAACGTGCCGAGCTGAATTAGTTTTGATTTGATTGACAGCGATCAGGACAGGCTGACCACAATTAATAAATCAGTTAATGTCATTAACGTTGCTATCAAAAATTGTGTTTCCTTTGTTTTTTGGGAAACTATATTTAGTATTAATTAAGCGTAGCCATAAACCATAAGTATTTGACCCAAATACCATATGTTGCTAGATAAGTTTTAAAATCATAATTGTAACAGTTTTTAGTGCTTTTTTGCAGGGGCCGTAAATAATAATAATTTTTTATTATTATTTTTAAATCGAACAAATCATTTACTTAGTAACTTTGAGAAAGCGGGAAATAGAAAATAGACTAATATAATCCCTTAAGGATTATCTATGCATTTTCACCATGATTTCCAAATTTATGAGTCTTATAGATTCTCTCACCAAATAATAATTAATTTTTAGTTATACTTTACATCTCAACAAAAAAGTTTTTTGTGTTACATTCGTAAACGTATTACCCAGCCCAGTAGTAAATTCTTTTTTTATATCAAGTGTCTCTTATTTTAGAAGCAGCAATTTTCGTTTGACAATAATTATAGCGCAGTAAAAATAATACTACATAATGCTTTAAAATTAGATCACAGTTTTTCCCCCAGCTCTGATTTTCTATATAGTACATATTTACCTTTGTAGGCTTGGCTAATTGCAGCTCTAATAGAACTGACAGCCAACGCGTCGTATGATTGACGTAGATTTGTTTGTCCAGGCCGGGCCCCTGAACTGCCCGGAACTGCCCACTGGTCACTTGTCACTAGACCTGAGCAATATCGACGTGCCTGTGACTGACAAATATCGTGATAAGTAGCGTGGGTAACAGTTTCGGAATTACGGGCTTAATATTAGCAGTAACAGTGCGCTTAACAGTCCCGATAACAGTAGCAGTGCAGTTAACAGTAACAGTTATAGTCCCAAATACAGTAACAGTGCAGTTAACAGTAACAGTTTCAGTCCCGATATCAGTAACAGCGCAGTTAACAGTCACAATTAACAGTGCGGTTAACGGTCCCGATAGCAGTCATAGTAGTAACAGCAACAGTTGAGCTTTTTACAGTAACAGTTTCGCTATTGAACTCTGTTAACAGTGTTGATTTTAACAGACAGACCATGTTTTTATATTGAAAATCCTTGAATAACGGCTGAACTGTTCTAATTTTAAGAAAAATAACCTTATGGAAAGAAAGACAAGCGAAATGTGGTTATATTTTACATTCTTGATGGCCAAGTTTTACCGATTTGGGAAATAATTATATTATAATTAAATGGTTGTCGCTGCAAAATAACAGTATCGCTCATATCTACTGGTCAGTAGTTTCTAGGGTGCCGTAGGGTATCTCTATATACGTAGGGTAACTCAGTCGTAGCTGACCTTTTCAAGTCAAGTCAGCTTAGTCACTTGTCAGCTATGCGCTGCCTATTTTTAGCTGCATAATTAACATACAATTATTAACAAGTAGGCAGGCTATTTAAAAAAAAAAAGAAGAAAACATAAGTCCATTTCACTTTGTCGCTGTTATGCCGTGGGTGCTCCACCCCCAATCCGTCCATCTCCGTGCCTCCAGACCTACAAGCTGAGCCTAGGCATGGCCATAGGCCTGGTCATTTTCTGCCGCATGTCGAATCAATTTAAAAACCTAAGGTCACTTTTCCATTTTCCTCAGTTGCGGCTGGACAACAGTACGACGCGCATTGTTTCTTGGATTCGTTGCAGGGAAATGAGCCAACTGAATTTTCTCTAGTTGTTTCTTTTCCGTTTGTTTTTCTTTCTGTGTTCGCGTGTGTGTGTGAGTGTGCGCGCCACGCGCCCTCTAAGTCTCGAAATTATTCAAAATCTATTGAAAAACGCCTGGCTGCCCAAAATGGTCGTCGTCTCCGACAGCCGCGCGCGTCTCTCGCGCTATGGCGGCAGCGTCAAGCGCAAAACGGTGCGTCCTGTCCTCCATGGTGACATTACTATAATTTCTTTCATTTTTTCAACTTGTGTCCCACATATAAAACTGTACTCAAAATCTGTTCACACTATCTCATATTTACGTGCAATAGTGCGCTACTTCTACTTCGTGCCAGACTTGCATGTGATTTTTGAGCAATGTTGCTCAAATTTTTCAACTCATTGCTTGCAAACATCATTCGCAAATCTTTTGCCACTACTCACATTAAGAAAAAGCCTGCCACAATTTGAACGCAAAGTAATATTTTCATGCAACATGTTGACAGTTGTTGCCACAATCATTTTAGAAAATATTGCACGTAAATATTAGACAGTGTGAAGAGGCCTTTAAAAAAGTTCTTCATGAAGTATTCTAATAGTATGTACAGTAATGCGAGATTGCTTGATTATATGATATGATATCCTGTGCACCCAGATCTGAAATATCCTAACAATGGTCACATACCACATATTTCTACAATGATTGTGAAGTGTTGAAGCTGTCATAGAATACTACCTTGACTGTTTACAACCCAACTGTTGGGAAATTTTTACGAAACATAAATATTATAATCGTATAAATAAATATAAATATACTCATGTGCTTACAGAAACTTAGCAATATATATTTTACCTTCAAAATGTTGATTATAAATTCTTTTGTATTTGAACTTGATCTGCAAATGGCATGGGGGAAGCTATTTAGAAAATTTGGTGTTATTTTTGAAATGAATGCCCTTTTTTGACGATCTCGACAATCCGTCAAGAAATTAAAGGACCACTAAATAACTATGCACAGGATAATTAATATTAAGTTGAGAAATGATTTGAACTTTAGCCGGAAATTGGGAAACAGAGTTATATCTTAAAAAAATTGTTGTAAAATTCGCCTTCATCGATTAGCGGGAAATCTTATAATTAACTGATCGATTGCCTTCATTTGAAGTCTTCTAATGCCTGTTTCAAAAAAACACACATTCTGTAGAACAAAATTGTGGGATTGTTTCAAGTTTAAAGAAGTTTCGAGTATTTTAATAAAGTGAGAAAGATTCAACTTTGAATAACATCTGTAATGGGTATCATAAATATTCTTTAAATCTATGAGAAATGTCGGATCAGGTTTTGCGTGTTGCATAAGAGATTTCTCCGCATCACAATACGCATTTGAGCGCAGTCTTCCAGTTGAATTGAATAATTCAACTTGACTACAACAAATATGCGACTATTGCAACTTTTTCTTGACGTTTTATGTCATTTTTTGTTTGTTTATTTTGGTGTGGTGCATTTTTATGGCTTCCGGCTTGGCCAAAATACTTATAGGCCAACATTTCGGCATAGCTGTGAGCAATTTGTCATGCAGCAGCAGCCGCCCAGCAAGACGCAACAAATTGCTGCCTGTTCGATAACAAAACTCGTGAATGGTCGAGGAGGATGTAGGGGAGGCGGACAGTTGTCAACTGGTTGGTTATGCGGCTGTCACTTCCGTTGCCACACTCACCGTGCACAGTGGGGCCAGAGTGTGAGTAATGCTCGTATGCACGTACAGATGACAGAGGACAGAGGACAGACGACATACAACACATAACAGCAACATGCATTAACCCAAAAACGTTAATTGGATTGAAATGAACGTTTTCAATTTTCTTGCATTGTGTCACGTTTGATTTGCATTGCGAAAAACTGCACTAGCAAAAGACAAAAGCGAAACAAATCGAAAACAGAAACAGATACAGAAAAAGTACGTAGCAAAACAAATGCACAAATTAACAATGGAACAAGAAAGAAATGCTCAACTTTGCGACCCATTATTATATTAAGAACACAGCAACACGCTAAGAACGTGCAGTGTTATCGATTTCGATATATTTCCCCAGCGTTAAAAACTTGGCAGTAATGGGATCCTGTTGAAAGACTTTCATTAATCAGACTCAATTGTTTTTTTTTAGATTCCCTAGTTCTTGTATTTATATTTGAACTTTTCATCAAATAACAGAAATATCAAATGAAAAAAGATAAGGATAAAAGGAATAAAAAGGAGAAAAATGGGAAAAAGGGAGAAAAAGGGGGGAAAAAGGAGAAAAAGTAGAGAAAAGAGAAAACTGAGAAAAAGAGAAAGAAAGGAAACAAAGGAGAAAAAAGAAAAAGGTTGAAAATTTGTCAGGCGAGTTTTCATTGCCGATCGGAAATGGGAACGGTCCTTTGTAGAATATAATTTTAAATAGCAATGGAAAAAAATGTTTCATTAAAATGATTTCCTTTAAATAAGATGGGAAAAATATTTCCTTTAAATAAAAATGGATAAAAGGTTTCCTTTAAATGATATCCTTTAAATAAGAATGGAAAAAAATGTTTCCTTAAAATGTTATCCTTTAAATAAGAATGGAAAACAAGTTTTCTTAAAATGATTTCCTATTTGAACTTTTATACACTCGTATGCAATTTAAAAATAAACAAAATGTTATTTTTTGCCTAGTAGTGAAGAAAACATTGATAAGATGTTCCGGAATCGATTACTTAATCGCCAAATGCTTTGATAAACGACAAAATTGCTGCCAAAGCGCTAAACCTTTAAGAAGGATTATAAGTAAACGGCGAAAACATATGGGGAGTGCACGTGTTGGCCAATTACGAGTTCACACACGCAAATGGATAGATGGACACACATGCTAACTGTGAAAGCTGTGGGTGTGTGGGGGGAAATCGCGTTTGCAATCAACCGTAACAAATTGTCGCTGGATTGACTATTCGATTCTCAACCAGGCAACAACTGACTGCAATGGTTATACAAGCAGACCCGCCGCCGCCGCCGCCGCCGCCGCCGCCGCCGCCTCCCCTCACTATCCATCTATTGTCCCATTGTCACATGGACTCAGAGAAAGAAATTTGTCAAGTTTCCAAGAAATTCTTTTCTTGTTATGTGCTTCTGTGTCAGTTGACCAATTTGGAAAGCACGTGGACGAAGGGTTGGCAGCTGCTAACTGAATGTGAGCTCAAAATAACAATGAGACAAGCAAAGGAGAACTGCACATGAACTATGCACGTGAGGCGAGGCTCAATTAATGGTATTAAGGGTTCTAGCAGAGAATTAAAAAACCTCTATAACATTGAGCTTTGAGATTATACTGTAATTGTTTCGGAAAACTTATATATCGTTGCAATTCGTGTGAATATGAATTAATCTAGCGTGCAATTTTAAAAACTTTCATTGAGAGCTATTTTAGAATATGCCGACTTGTCAGCTCATAGTGTTTTCTAAGATTTTAATGCAATTTATTCTTTCATGCAAGAATAGTAGCTTTTAAAAGCTCTTAATAGAAGAAAAAGACCTCTTCTAACCAGAACAGCCGTATATTTAGTCAACCTCTCTTGACAAAAGAATGCATCAAAATTCTGAATGATTTGTAGTTTTTAATTTTCAAATCTGATTTTTTTTTGTTACCATTAAAAGTTCAACATCTGGTTTCAATAACTTTTGCGTACGCGATAAAAGAATACCAAATATTCATTTTTACCATCCTCAATTTACCGAAATTGTTCAAATCGGCAATAAAAATGTCAAATTTCAAATTAATTATAACGAACCTTTAAAATAAATAAATATAAATATATATATATACATATACATACATATACATACATATTTTTCTTATCATTCTATCGCAATGGTTGGAAAATATTGTTCCAAAAATGTTTAATATTAATTAAGTTTTAATTAATAATTGAAAAAATTGTATCAATTTTCATTCGAGAATGATTCATCATCCTTAATGAAAAAATCTTTTAATTTTGTTGCACAATGCAAACAACATACCTTGTAAATATTGTAAACAATAAGAATTATATGTTAATACTATGAGTAAATAAAATAGTAAATAAATCAGCCTAAGCCTCGCTGAAGGCCCAGGCAGCTATGGCTAATACATAATTATTACCGTAAACTCGTTTTAACTTTAAAATTAGCTTATCTATGTAAATAAGTTTAAAAAAAATTCAAAAATAATGAATTTTATAGCTTACATTGAAAAATATTTTAAGCGACACATAATTTTATTTATATATTTATTTTTACTCCCTGTACAAAATGGGTAAAAAGGGGGTATTACATCTGTGCAAATGTATGTAACAGACAGAAGGAGTCATCTCCGACCCTATAAAGTATATATATTCTTGATCAGTATCAAAAGAGATTTCGATTTGGCCATGTCCGTCTGTCTGTCCGTCTGTCCGTATGAACGCGTCGATCTCAGCAACTACAAGAGCTAGACACACCAAATTTGGAATGTAGGTTCCTGTATACCATACGCAGATCAAGTTTGTTTCATATTTCATATATATCTCCTCCCGTTCCCCCGCAAATCGATTAAAACCGTTTTACAGTAACAATTTTCAAGATATAGCTTTCAGATTTGGCATGTACATAAATTTAGTCTCTCTTAATCTACTGTCCAAATTTCAAGTCGATCGGATAATAAACACGGAAGTTATTCACGAAAGAAGATTCAGTGATGCAGCGAGGGGGAAGAAGAAGCACAGCCACCAATTAAAATGCCTCGCTTGCGCTGTCGCTTTTGCCGCCTGTGTGCGTGCGTCTTTGTGTGTGTGTGTGTGTGTATGTGTAAATGGACGTAGATGTAATTGGATGTTTTAGACCTGGGTACAGGGAGTTTCGTAGTCGAGTATACTCGACTATAGCATTCTTACTTGTTTCCTTTGGTTTTTTGTTTTTATATATTTTATTTATAATTATATATTATTTATTATTATGTCTTATTTATTATTGTTGTATAAATATTAAAACTGTCTTTTCTCTATATCTTTATAGCTAAATGTGCGCGTCACGACAATGGACGCGGAACTGGAGTTTGCCATTCAGTCGACAACGACCGGCAAGCAACTGTTCGATCAGGTGGTCAAGACGATTGGTCTGCGTGAGGTTTGGTTCTTTGGTCTGCAGTACACGGACTCAAAGGGCGACTCCACATGGATCAAGCTATACAAAAAGGTAAGCATTCTCCACAGGCTCAAGCAACAAAATAGAAACATGTAGAGACACACAAACACAGTCGTAGATATTTGTTTAGTTATTGCAAGGATTTAAAGTTTTATGATTTTGGGTTATGTGTTCATGTTTAGCCTGAATCGCCGGCCATAAAGACCATTAAATATTTGAAACGTGTGAAAAAATATGTGGATAAAAAGACCGCTGACAGCAATGGACACAATCAGACGGATGAAAGCGAGGAGGATGATGATGCCGATGATATGGTGGGCCTAAGAAACCCGTCCGTTCCCCCTTGTGAAAACCTCGCTTTGAAATCATCTTGCTTGATCCCGTAGTTTATATTTTGGTTACTTTTTTTTGGTTATTACTTTTATTTTATTGGAATATTGGCAACGTAGTATTGATAACTGGCAACATGAGTCTTAAACTAGAGATGGGATCGGGATGGTTCTGAAAAGTTCCCCCGCATCGGTTCCCAATGCCATCTCTAATTTAAACAATCATAAATATCGCTAAACTTAATTGAGAAAAGTTTAACTTTTGGCAACATTTTAGGATGCATTTTGTTTTTCGGACACTTTGCATGCCCCTAGATTGTAGAGTTGTAAATGGAATCGATTTGGGAATGTGTATCTCAGAACATAATAACACTGATCTTTGATTGATTCTTTATCACACATGCTGCGCACTTTGCACCGCTCAAAACACGAACGCACAGACTGGATCAATGCCGTTCTCCACATGGGTAACCAATGGGCAATGAAAAAAATACATATATAAAAATATGAATAAATATTTTATAAATATTATATAAATGAAAACGTTTGGAAACAAGCAAAACTAATCAATTATTATGATATTTGTGTATAGGTAATGAATCAGGATGTGAAAAAGGAGAATCCGTTGCAATTCAGATTCCGTGCCAAATTCTATCCCGAGGATGTGGCCGAGGAGCTGATACAGGACATCACACTGCGCCTGTTCTATCTGCAAGTGAAGAATGCCATATTGACCGACGAGATCTATTGCCCGCCGGAAACGTCGGTGCTGCTGGCCTCATATGCGGTGCAGGCACGCCATGGTGATCACAATAAAACCACCCACACAGCCGGTTTCCTAGCGAACGATCGCCTGTTGCCACAGCGCGTCATCGATCAGCACAAGATGTCCAAAGATGAATGGGAGCAATCGATAATGACCTGGTGGCAGGAGCATCGCAGCATGCTGCGCGAGGATGCCATGATGGAGTATTTGAAAATTGCCCAGGATTTGGAAATGTATGGCGTTAACTATTTTGAGATACGCAACAAGAAGGGCACCGATCTGTGGTTGGGCGTCGATGCACTTGGCCTTAACATTTATGAGCAGGATGATAGATTAACCCCGAAAATTGGCTTCCCTTGGTCTGAGATACGTAACATTTCCTTCTCCGAGAAGAAGTTCATTATCAAGCCAATTGATAAGAAGGCGCCCGACTTTATGTTCTTTGCGCCGCGCGTTCGCATCAACAAGCGCATCCTGGCCCTCTGCATGGGCAACCATGAGCTCTACATGCGTCGTCGCAAGCCCGACACGATCGATGTGCAGCAGATGAAGGCGCAGGCGCGTGAAGAGAAGAATGCCAAACAGCAGGAGCGGTTAGTTGAACAAATTCCATTTATATAAATCATTTACTTATTGGTATTTTCATTTATAGCGAGAAGCTGCAGCTGGCGCTGGCAGCCCGCGAACGGGCCGAGAAGAAGCAACAGGAGTATGAGGATCGACTCAAGCAAATGCAAGAGGAAATGGAGCGTTCGCAGCGTGATCTGCTTGAGGCGCAGGAGATGATACGTCGACTGGAGGAGCAGCTGAAGCAACTGCAGGCCGCCAAGGATGAGCTGGAGCTGCGCCAGAAGGAGCTGCAGGCTATGCTGCAACGCCTCGAAGAGGCCAAAAACATGGAGGCCGTCGAGAAGCTCAAACTTGAGGAGGAGATCATGGCCAAGCAACAGGAGGTGCAGCGCATTCAGGATGAGGTTAATGCCAAGGATGAGGAAACCAAACGCCTTCAAGATGAGGTCGAGGAAGCACGCCGCAAGCAGGTAAGATCCCAATACATACACACACACATTTTCTCTACCATTCAACATTTCTAACGCATCTTTCTCTTTCATTCCTGTTAGGCTGAGGCCGCTGCCGCGCTGCTGGCTGCATCCACCACGCCGCAACATCACCACGTGGCCGAGGATGAGAACGAGAACGAAGAGGAGCTGACGAATGGCGATGCCGGCGGCGATGTGTCGCGCGACCTGGACACGGACGAGCATATCAAGGATCCCATTGAAGACAGACGCACGCTGGCCGAGCGCAACGAGCGCTTGCACGATCAGCTCAAGGTGCGTTGAGTCCAATCCGGGGCCTTCATAGGGCATCCAAAGAGACACCTTCCAATATAGGCAATTGCAATGTTGAGAATCGCAGAGAAAACTCGCAATAGTAGACCTTAGTCTACTGAACAGTTATCTTGGAAATTTCAATACTGCTTTTCATACAACAAGTCGATTTTCTACCAACCTTTTCAATGGCAGCATGTATAGAAAGCTCCTAAACAGACGGGCTAGTTTGCATAGAAACAGACAGATGGGCTCGACTGTGGATGCTAATCAAGGATATATATACATTATATATACTTTAAAATTCAAATAGTACCTTCTGAAAGGTTACAAAGAAAAACACAATCGTTTGTGCTTACATAAAACATCTTTAATGTTGCTTACGAGTTTTTTCAATACTATCCAAGACTATCGAATTGCTTTCCAGCTCTATAAGAAAGCTTAAACTCTTATAAGAAAGTGTAATTATCATTTTAAGAAAATGGTATTCATGATTATAAAAAACATAATTTTTTGTTTTTGGGAAATGTTTTTTGTCAGTTATAAGTAAATGTTATTTTCTTGTTAAAAACAATTTCACACCGTAAGGTAACCGTAAGGTTTACGCGTAATATTTTGTAAAAAGAGAATCGCGCAACTGTTAAAATATTATATGAAAATATTGCTTTGCGGGGCGTCAGAAATAGCACGTAAATATAAGATGGTGTGAACGGGCCTTAAGAATATGTTTTTCACGTTTAAATCAAAAGTATTTATTCTATTAATCTCTGTAAAAGTTTAGTTTTTCAACGTTTTTATGAATCACAAGCTTGACGCATCTCTCATCTCTTTCGCTCACTCACTCACTCTCTCGCTCTTTTCAGGCCCTGAAGCAAGATCTGGCGCAGTCACGCGACGAAACGAAAGAGACGGCAAACGACAAGATTCATCGTGAGAATGTACGCCAGGGACGTGACAAGTACAAGACGCTGCGTGAGATCCGCAAGGGCAACACAAAGCGTCGCGTGGACCAGTTTGAGAACATGTAAAGCGGACCACGTCCACCATACCCACTAGCAGCGCTCCAGCCCCTCCTACACGATACCGACCACCTATCCCCCCCGTCCCTGTCAAACACCACAATCACATCGATGACTTCAGCAGCTATATCCCATTTATATATATATATATGTATGAAGATAAACCAATATGTTAGGCCGCTATTTTGATGTTCAGATGTTCTATTTGTTGGTGACTCCCTACCCTTACCCCGCGTCGTGTATGTATAGAAGAAGCAGAAGATAAAGAATGTGGATTTATGGAATATATAAAGCGCAGCGTTAGTTTAAAAAAAAGATAAAGAAAAGATAATAGAAGACACATCCGCCAACGGTTTTGACAGTCTATGTTAAAGACAATCAATCAATCAATGAATCAATCGATCAGTAAACCACTCAATACTTCCGCTTAGTCTTCAACTATTGTAAAATGGCCGCAAAGGCCAATCCCTTCCAACCATATCCCCCGGTTTCCTTGTCGTTTACTTGCGCGCCTGGAATTGAGAGTAACAAACGTAGTAACAACAACAACCACAACACAGATATCAAGAACAACAACAACAACAACAACAACAAGAGCTATTTGCATTTTCCCCCGTTATAAATATTATTTTATTATTATATAATTACTATTTTTTTTAAATTTGTATAATTAAATAAGAACTTGATTAATTGTTTCTTAAATTAACTTGCGAAAGAAAAAAAAAACAAAACAAACAAAAAAGAAAAACAATATTTTTAATTAATATTATTACAAACAAAAAAAAAACAAACAAACAAACGAAAACAAGTGAGAAAAGGAAAAAATATATTATGTAAACTATATTTTTCTTCTTTATTTTTGTTTTGAGAAATCTTTAAAAAAAAAAACTATTGTGAAAAACCAAACAAAGAGTTTTTAAATTAAACAATAAAAATGTAAAACAAAACAAAAACAACAACATTTACACAAGGGTTTTTCAGACAGTGCCTGATTCTGATTTGGGAAAGAAAGAAAGAAATTTAAAAAACATCAAATTGCTCCACATCAACTATTCAAAGTCTCTTTTAAGGTGTTGGCGTTAAATTGTTTTAACGCATACTTTCAGGCTGCTCGAAAGTTAAGAAAATACCCATCGGGTCTTTGAGTATACCCAAGAATACATTTATATAATTGATTTATCTAATCATTGTATATTAGTGGAATTCCTGATGATTGTCCGATGGTTTTTGGAATACAAATCCGCAGAGTGAGCTGTCAGCTAAAAGAAATCGATCGAAAAAGTCTGATCACATATAGTACATATTTATAATAATACGTATCACGTTTATTCAACTCTGATTCAGGTTATTTTGACTTGATTCATTTCTTTTAGAGTGACCGTTTATCAATTCACGTTTCAATTGGTCATGTTTTGTTTATACTTTTGCTTTGAATATATAGAATATACATATTTAATTACATGGTAGGCCACCAAGTATACAATTTGTGTGTACTTGATATTTTCAATAAAGTGATAGAAGTATATACATATAATAACAGGATTTATGGGCAAAAACTGTTTTCGAGGCACTTTTCACACTTAACACCCAATACATATCTCATAAAGGGCTTAAAACTTTATGCCGACTATTCAGAATGCGAAAGGAAATAGAACAGCATTCAAATTGTCTTCTGGATATTTGGTATAGACCAGATTAATAGCTCCTCAATCTTGTATGCCCTTTTTCTTGAACAAGTATTTCTGGGAAGTATACTCGAAGAATTTTGTAAGATGAAGCATATTGACTTGAATCCTTGGACTGGTCTACTGTATGATATTAAATATGTATTTAAAAATAAAAATTTCATCCCAGAAGGAAATCCTAGATACGGCAAAACAAATGAACTTAACAAATGTATGTATACAGATGAAAGATATTATAATTGTTTGTTTAGCAATAAGTACATATGAAGACAACATTTTAATAGCCGCAGGATCTATGTACAGAATATATATTACCCTTCCCAATGGATATCAGAGCAAAGCTATTATAATATAATATTATATTTATAATATTGTAATCAGAGGGTGTTCCATCCGGAGGCAAACTGCGATTTGTCTGGGACTAATTTGGGCAGGTCCGAAGAGAACGACAGGAAAAGGGTGTCAGGTTGTTTCAGCCTTTTATTGATGAAAAGGATAGTTTCCGCAGTTTCCCCTTCACCCGTCCCTGTATGAAGAATATGAATAACTAAATTTTTTTTACTAGCGCTTTATTAATGCAAATATCAAATTGATAACAATAGATACATGAGCTATATACGTTTATTATGCATACAAGTATCAAATATTATGTAGATTTATAAAAAAAAAAATGGATATATGTATGTATGTATATATAATAATTATATACCAAGCAACCGCGCAGCTTAAGATTAGGAAAAAAATGCATATATAAACTCGGTTCGATTTGTTCGCGTTCGTCTTTAGCTAAATAAAATATACATGCAATATATAAATGTATATATATCTATATATATATATATATATATATGTATATACGTGTGTATATAAATGTATATGTGTGTATGTACATACATACATATATGTGTGTATGTAATAAGCTAATGTATGTATATAAGTGTGTACTCATATTGAACATATTTAGAAGGCACATAATTACAGGCGCTGGACAGCTTGGGGCACTTTGTGCCCAGCCGCATTGAGGCGCATGGATTGGATCTCTCCTCCAGAGGATAATCCCCCCTAAAGTGGTGTGTGTGTGTGTAATATACAGTAATTGAGTATGTTTATATAGAATTGTTGTTGTATTTGCTTGTCCTAGTATCCTAGTAGGGATTGACTGCGGCGAGGCCAACGCGTCCGCCGGAACGTGCAAACACCGGCTCCGCGTAGCTGTGGCGATAGCCCTTGGGCATGCTTGAGAGCGGCTTGCCGCCGCCGTTGGAGCCAACGGGACCTGGACCACCACCGCCGCCGCTATTGCTGCTGCTGCTGGGCGCGGGTGGTGCCGGCGATGGATAACGCTCAGCGTGGTGTGCGGCAACACGTGCCGAGCTTGACTTGACCACCGGCTCCGTGGACTGCATATATTCGCGCGAATGGGCGCGCATCTGATGACGCGACTGGGGCTGGTGATTGTCCCGGGCACGCTCCCGCTCCCGCTCACGTTCCCTTTCCCTCTCCCGTTCATGGCGGTACGACTCGTGCGTTTGCTCGCGCAAATCCTCGCCACGTCGCATGGGATAGTCACGTTCACGACGATCCCGCTCCCGTTCCCGTTCCTGGCCATGTCGCATGTTGCTGCTGCTGCTGCTATTGTTGTTGCTGTTGTGCTGCAGCTGCTCCTGCTCCCATTGCTCGCGTGAACGTGCACGCGACCGGGACATAACCGGCTCCGGCGCCTGCATGGGCTCCACATCCTCCTCGTCGCTCCACTGCTCATAGCTGGGCGGCTCCACAGAGCCGCGCCGCCGTCGCGACGATGATCTGTAATCAGCTGTTGCCGCTGCCGCAACCGCCACATTGCCAACCCCGTCGCGCTCATCCAAATCATAGCGACTGCCGCCGCTGCGCTCCATGGCCCGAAACTTATCCTTGGCATCGTGGAAACGCTCACGGGGCGAGACTTGGCTGCTGCCGCCGGACGCGGGCGTTGCATATTCCCTGACATAGCCACCGCCATCGCGGCTGCTGGGCTTGCGGACTTGGGGCGGCTCCTCGCCGTAGCGCATGCCCGTTGATTTCATCATCTTCTCCATGCTCTGTATGTATGGCAGGCTCTCCGCCTCGCGGTATGGATTGCGATCCCTGGAATGCTCACGCTCCCGTTCACGCTCGCGCTCTCGCTCCCGCTCTCTGTCATGACGCTCGCGTCGCTCTGTGTTGCTGCTGCTGCTGTTGTTGTTATTGCTGCTGCCGCTGTTGCTGTTGCGCGACGGATGTTGCTGCTGCTGCTCAGAGCCGCGGTGCACCGCTGCGTATTTGTTGTGTGTCGACTGCGCCGGCGGCAGCTGCTCAAAGGGCAGCTCGGCGGGATCCACATAGCGATGGCGACTGCCTCCATAGCGTTGCGCCTCCTCGGCCGCATAGGATTTGAGCGGATGATGTTGCTGCTGCTGCTGCTGTTGATGTTGCTGCTGCTGCTGCTTCTTGGAGGCATATTCCATAAACTTTTGCTTGTCGGTTAGGTTCTCCTTGCGATAGCCACCGCCCGATGGCTGCTGTTGCGGCTCGCTGCACGGATCCGAGTCATCAAACTCATCCAAATCGTCATCGTGCAACGAACGCTGCTTGACACGCTCCCGCTCCCTGTCCCTGTCCCTGTCCCTTTCCCGCTCCCGTTCTCTGTCTCTGTCATGAGCGGAGAGCTTCTTGTTAAGCAATCGATTGATCTCGTTGTATTTGTCAGTATCGCGCAGCTTGGCAGCTGCCTCATGCTTCAGCGGCTGCGGCTCCAGCTGCATGACGCGATTGAACTTTGCATCATAGTCAGCCGGACGCATTATGATGGGCTTGATCTCATCCTCCCGTGACCAGGACTTGCTTGACGACGCTGGGGTCTTGGTGCGCTCCCGCTCCCGCTCCCTATCGCTCTGACGCGGCACATAAGGCTTCGCCGGCAAATCCCTTAGGTAGCTATCCTCCGGCGGCTGTACGGCGCTCTTTCGCTTCAGCTGCGCATGATGCGGCAGCGCGATCTGTGATGGCTTCAATGCTATTACCGAGTTATCCGCCTCATTGGACCAGTGCTCGTCATCTGTTTAAAAGGGGAGAAGGGAAGAATTAATAGTGATACTTATAATGAATTCTCTACTGGGCATTCGCTCATGACTATTATTATTTATTCATTTCTATGAGCTGACAATCAGCTGATTTGAACAAAGTTCTAGATAACTGTTAAGCTCAGAGTGATAAATAAATAATCCAAAATTAGAGCACTCAGAAAAGCAAATGCCAAAGAATTCAGAAAATAGCCCTAAAAGCCAAGAAATAATTTTTAAATTTAAGAATAAATATATTTCCTAAGTTCAGGAAAAAAACATACTTTTGCACAAATCCAATACCCCCTTTTTACCCATTTTATGGGTACAGGGAGTAAATAGGGAAAATAGGAAAAAAAGGTAGCTCCCTTGGCTACAAAAGTATTTCAACTTTCTGCATTTTAGTGTGTTTATTTTGCTGAGTGTATGACAGTCATGGCCGTAATATGGTGTACGGTTTACTCACCACTGGAACTGTTCAGCTCCTGTCGCTCCGGACTGGGCGCCAGGTCGGAGCCAATGCCGGAGGAGCCGCGCGAGGAGACCTGCTTGCCATTGGCATTGGTTGGCGGCGGTGCGCCGGCTACTGCCGCTGCGGCGCTGTTACCACCAGCTGCGGCAGCCTTGGGCGTGCCAGCGCCGCCCACAATCAGCGCATTGCGGCAGCGACGCAGCTCGATGGCCGTCAGGTTGCCCTTGGAGCGATGCACCGTATCGTAGTCGCGAGGCGGCAGCAGCAGCGGCGGTCCATTGCCATTCAGTTTGGCCCGCAGCTCCGCTGCCAGCGAGTCAAACAGATCGCTATTCTGCTGCGGGGTCAGCGGCGTATGGGGATGGGGATGACCATGTGGATGTGAGTGCTGTGTATGCGCTGCATGCTGTGAGTGATGCGAATGATGCTTGCTGCTGCTGCTGCTGCTGTTGTTGCCGTGCTGTGGCGGTGACCTTGACACTGGTGATCCGGCCACACCGCCCAGGCCCACATGCTCCTCACTGCACTCCGATTCCCGCGTGCTGTTGCCCGTATCGCTGCCCAGTGAGCTGCTAAACCGTTTTGGCGATGTCTCCTGGCGCCGCTGCTGCTGCTGCTGTTGTTGTTGCTGTTGTTGTGGATAACCACCACCACTCGAGTGGTGCTGTTGTGGTTGTGGTTGTTGTTGTTGTGACTGATGATGCGACGACTTGTGCGCGGAGTCGTGCCTCTTGTCTGAACCACTGTTGTGCCCCTGTCCCCCGCCAGCGGGCATCGGCGGCATAATCCCCAATCTGCAATTTCGGCAAACGGAATTGGATAAGTTTCAGATGAAAATTAGCAAAAACTACTTCTATATTTAATAGATCTCAATCAAGAGTTTCCTTCTACACATTTTCCAACATTGGAATTTTAAAATATATAAGAAATCGAAATTTTACAGTGATTGCAAGGAATCGCAATTAAAGTCGATCTAAATGGCCTTCCAAGCATATTGAAGTCTGTTTATTTGAGATTCCTTCCTGTGAAATTTTGAGACTTGAAATTTTCCAAAATTCCAATGTTGGAAAATGTGTAGAGAAACTCTTGATTGAGATCGTGTAGGAAGGACTCTTTTGTAGTTTTTTTTTTTTTTTTTGTATGGGAGAGTCTAGGAGGTATAGCTACTGTGGTATTCAAATCTTTACAAGTCGACATTTTTGGAATTTCTAGCATGAATTTTGGCCGATAAACCAGTTTTTAAATGTTTTTATTTATTAAAATTAACTATGTATAATACATGCATACAATTTCTAAGTCAATATAGGAGCTTTGAAATAGTTTTTGATGCCTATTTAATGTCTGCCAATCAAATAACAGGGAAATTTGAAGGTTTTATTTATATATATATATATTTTTTTATTGTAATATCAGTAAAATTTATTACAAATTACAAAACATGATAAAGAAGACATTCCGGAATGAAATCGGTTAAGTTTTGACAAAGTTAAAGGAGTGGGTAATCTAGGAAGTAGAGGTAGTATTGGGGCTTAAGACTTCACAAGTTGAAATTTGTTGAATATGTAGCATAGATTTGGGCCGAAATATGAACTTCAGATCAAAGTATGACAGAACTGTCTGGAAAAAGGCAGCACTGTTATGCATGTGAGCTCACCTGGTCTCTAACTCCTCGAAGCGCTTCTGATTGTCCGGCCGATTGATAAGGATTTGCAGTTGGAGGTGCAGCGCCTCGGCCGTTGTCTCGGAGTCGCAACGATAGGCGTGCACATGGAGGGGGCATTTGGTGGCCGGATTGTAGAGGAGTAGCACACAGGCAACGATGTCATCGGTTTGCACGGAGCTGGTTATGGCACTGTGTGGTATTAAATGCTTCGACGAGCCCTGTTTCAGAATGGCATGTTGCAGTTAAGGAGTAGGGTTCTTTCTGTGTGTGTGTGTGTGTGTGTGGAGAGCCTTCACTTACCTGCACGATTTTGATGCCCTTGTGCGAGACCTGCAGCGTCACCTTGAGCGGCTCCTGGCCCCGCGATCTGTCCACCAGATAAGGCAACACTGAGTTAATGACGCGGGCACCGCGCAACCCCTTCGCCTCCTCGGCGCCCAGGAACCACACATAGTAGGAGGCCTTCTGCACGTCCCGACGCAAACGTAGCGCCATCTTGTGCGATCAATTTAGATAATTCAGTTGCCTACGATTTATGGATTGTCAGACGCACCTAGTAAAAAGCATCTGCAAGAAATTTTTAGTAAAATTGCAGGATTAGTTAGCTGAGAGCCAAAAGTTGATTGGAAATTGAAGGCAGGCTGTTCGAAATTCAAATGGTTTACAACGATCATTTTAGAATGGAAGACTATTATAATAACTAAAAAGATGCTTTCCAAGCATTTAATTCATATCATATTAAGGCCAGTTCCCATTTCCGAGTACTTTTCATTTCGAATCGATTTTCGATTTTGTCGAATAATAATCGATCTTGGTTAAGTTTGAATAGTTTTCCCTCAACTAATTCAAAGGGAAATAAGAGTTATGACTCATAATCAAACCCAAATAAAATTATTTATGTAAATGAATGGAAAAATGTAACATACACATTTTCGGGATGCAGTATCCTGGAAACAGGATAAAATTTTATTTTATTATTATTTCATAATTTTTCTCTTCGATCGCAATATAATAGTTATTTTTAATAATTTTTATTTTTTTTAAATTATAACCGTTACAGTCCCTGGAATTTTCAAATTTTTTCGTTATTCAGAACAGCTCTCAATTTTGATTGCGAATGATTTGATTGAACTCGGAAATGGAGACAGGTCTGATTCTTTCATTTCGGCTCCTTACGCCTTAATAGTTCAATCAAAATAGGTGGCAAAGCATCGATAGTTTTGATAGTTATAGTTGAAGACTCTTGTCTTACATACGTTGAAAAAATATATGAATAAAGATAAAAATGTGGATTTCATCATTTGTTTAATCAGCACAACAGAAATAAAAGAGTTGAGCAAACTTTTTCCTACTCCCTGTACCCAATAGATGGGTAAAAAGGGGTACTAAATCTGTGCAAATGTATGTAACAGGCAGAAGGAGACATCTCCGACCCTATGTATATATTCTTGATCAGTATCAAAAGAGTTTTCGATTTGGCCATGTCCGTCTGTCTGTCCGTCCGTCCGTATGAACGCGGCAACTCTAAGAGCTAGAGACACCAAATTTGGACCATACGCAGATGAAGGTTGTTTTATATATTTAAGATATCCCCCCCGCTTCACCGCAATTCGATAAAAACCGTTTTACAGGAACAATTTTCAATTGCATTACATTACTTTAGTCACTCTAATCTCTAATCTACTGTCCAAATTTCAAGTCGATCAGATAATAAACAAGGAAGTTATTCAGCAAACAAGACTCGATGTGGCTCGTGTGTGTTCATCTTTGTGTATGTGTGTGTGTATGTGTAAGTGTACGAAGACGCGATCGGAAATATTTGAACTGGGTACAGGGTGTTTTGTAGTCGGGTATATTCGACTATAGTATTCTTATTTGTTTTTACAAGATATTTGTTTTATTCCTATACGAAATAGTAGTTAAAGCTAAATATATAATAGTTTGTTGCTTATAAAAGGCATTTTCTGTATAAAATAGATAAATAAAGCGCGTTATATTCAAAACTTTTGATTTTGTAAGCTGAAGTAAATGTATCTATCGCTATATCGAACGAAACCATCGATAATTAATAGAATTTTAAACCTATCGATATTATCGATAGATGTTATGCTATCTCTAGCGTGTGCCCTAGAAATACGAAGCACAACGTTGATGATATTTAATGCTAAGAGCCTATGCGTATTAGAAGCATAATCTCAGCTTATGGCTTCGTAAATCCACTTAGAATTACGCATAAGAATGTTAAGAATCGACTTAGAGATGTGCTTTTTAATTAGGGGGGATCATCATCAATCCGAAATCGGTTGGGGATCGACTAAAGCATGGGCATTAGCGTCATGTTATACGCTACATACAGTAAACATGCGACTTAACCGGAATGTTAATTGATCGTCGGATTCCTGTTCGGTTCCCAGACACTTTATATGCATGTTCACTATGCTTGGTGGCATCTAACGGCATATTTCATACAAATTTCAAGCCCCAATCAAACCAGCAAGACCGCAAAACAGCTGCATGTCATAATGTTTCCAGTAGGCCGTACTGGAAGTAAGTGCGAGTAACTTCAAAATTGACGCCGTAGATTCACAAACAAACGAACAAAAATATATATGAAGCAAGCAGCCAGGCTAACAGCCAGCAACGGTATTAACGTTGTTGATATACTCGTATATCTTCTCAATAATATTCATAATCGATGAGCCTGTTGTACAACTTGTTGTGCGTCGTCTCGTGGCGTGGGCCAACAGAATCTTGTTTTTCTGATGTTATTTTTTGTATTATTAGCTTTGGACTTGAAGCCGCATCACAAAATTCAAAAAATGCCGAGAGAGCAACAACAGCTTAATAGATACTTATCAATGTTATATGGCAGCCATAATGTGTGCTTTTCAAATTTACATATGACACAAAAGCATCCCAAGCAACAACACAAAAGCTTTTGAACAAACGATATTATTAACCTCAAAAGCAGATTTTAAATTTATTTTGTTAAAAAAATACACACACACACACACACACACACAAAACCAAAAGAACGAACATAACAAAATGTGGAAAAAGACGTTCTTAAGCATCAACTTTTGAAGATACGCTGTTTTTTTTGTTTTTTTTTTGGTGGGGATTTTACTGATACTGAACTTGAGATTGGGGGAATTTTAGTGAAGTTGAACTTGAGAGTGGCAATGAGTAACACTTGAGCTTCAAAATAGGCGTTCTAATGATAGATATGTATATTAGCCACTCTGACTGGTTTCGATTTATATAGTGGCTATTTGGGATGTAAATAATTATAAAAGAATCGATTAGTTAGTTCGATTTTAAAATCTCAATCAATGGTCTTTGATTAAGCGTTCTATCGATGTTTCAAATATAATAATGATTTCTTTGTACACAGATTTTCACAAATGATTAGTTTAAGTATAACCATTTAAGAAAACCAAACACGAAGCTAGACTCTCATGATCGGATTTGATTTTACAATGATTTTAATTTAGATACATATTTAAGATCTTTACATACACACTATACTACTATGTACTATGTATAATACAATAATTCTGTTAATTGTTCTAATTTTCAGTTTAGATTATTTGATTAGTGGATGACTGAACCAACGTTTGTATGAACCCTAAGATCACCGAGCTATACCAAGTTTCATCTTTAAATTGGAAATTGGTTCGCTGAGAAATATGAGATACATATTTTGCTATCATTTTTATACTCTGTTCCCGAAGGGAAGAAGAGTATATTGGGTTTGCATTCCGAAATGTCCGTCAGTCCAATTTTTTCCACACCCTTGAAGCTAGAACAACCAAACGAAGCCTGTATCTTCCACATTTTTAAAGCTATAGTCACTAAATTTGGCTTACATACTAATATTAGCCCCCTGGACAAATCTGCATCAACAACTTTTTGTCCTCCCAACCCCCTCGCTCGCAAATGAGCAAAATCTATATCTCCCACAACTGTACAGGTAGAGTTATCAAATTTGACATGCAACACAAATAAGCAAATTATACCGGACTGAGAACAGAGTATTCTGCTGTCGGATGCGTCCGACTGCAACGATCTTACTTGTTTTTTTCCTGATATTTAACCATTTTCAATAGAGGAAATTATTGTAAAGCATTCAAGAACTAAATTAGCACACAATTGGCAATGTTTTTATTTTCTTGCGTATTTAATCATCTAATTCCCCATAAACCTTAATATATTTAGGATGAACGACTGTTTCGACAACTTTCGGCTTATATACTGATTGATTCATACGAGCTTGTGACAGTATTTCGATGAGATCACTTGATGAGATCACAAGAGTTTTGATATTATGTAGAATTATATGGGTATGTGCATGTATTATAATGATAGTAGAGGAAACAATATATTTGGAGAACGCTCTGATTAACTCTTGTTATCGAAAACGAAATGAATTAATATGTACGAGTATTTGATGCGATTAATTTTGTCATCTTTGGATTGCTCAAGGCAATTGTTGTCACCAAATCTGATAAGCATCTTATTTGAAGATGAACAAGAACTCGTCTTATATTTCACATTGCCATTTGGTATTCAACATTTGTATGGTGTTGTCAAGATAGTTGTCAAAAATGAATTAACTATCCGTTGTTGTTTTTTTGAAATAATTTCACTTAAGTTTTATTTATTGAAAACGAGCAACAAATGCGATCGTGCTCTGTGTGATTGGAATACATAATATTCCAATGGTTGCTGTTTTAAAATATATTTATAATAGACTTAAATCGGTTGTGTAGAGCGACTGAATCTACACTTGCTAAATGGTTTCAATCTACAAGTATATTCATTCTTTGTTTATCTGTAAAATGTCATCATTTGAAGCTGCTTGAAATTATTACATATTTATTATTGTTTTCTTGACACGAATGCCTTGTACTAATCTGTATTAAGCTGTATTTAAACTAGAATTAGCTTAAGTGGGTCGGTCGTATTTGCATTTTGTATTGTAAGGTGAGTTGTTGTGAGTTATTTACTTACGAATATCAAACAAATAATTATTTCTCCTTGAATTGAAGGCTTAAGGAATTGTTGGATTGCAAAGTGAGTTCAATTTCTCGCTTGCAAAAAGTTTTTTTTTTTAAATTAGATTTCAGTTTAGTTTAGCTAGTCCAAATTATTGGTATCGATTGGAATTGTGCAGCAATCTCAAACATTTTTATTCATTGTAGGATTGATTTGTTGCGGTTGAAAGTTCAATTTTAATGTTCCTTTTACAAAAAAAAAGAGTATATTGGGTTTGTCCGTAGGAACGCAATTTATTGCACACCCTTGAAGCTAGACCAACTAAACTTGGTACACATGTGCAGGTGCATACCCTAAGTTTATAAAGTTTCTAGTTCGACAAACCTGTTCAGGTAAATTCACCAAATTTGAAATATAGACTACTGTGTTTTCTCACTTTCCCACCCCACAAGTAACCGAATTATACCGGACTTGAAAACGAGTATTCTGTTGTCCCTCTTTCTAACTGTATTTAAGGATTTGCTGTAGGTCAAACCGTTTAGAAGATTTAGCTTCCCGAGTGCGGTGTTGGCTCCTGTAGCCACAATTTTCAACCGATTTACTTCATCTTATGCTTGTTAGACGCGTATTTTTTCCTTTTTTCTAACTGAATTTAAAGATTTGCTGTAGGTCAAACCGTTTAGAAGATAAAGCTTACTATATAAATAAAATTGCAGAATATTGTCGCAAAATCAAATCGTTGTTCTCAAGACTTCTTTGCAAGCCTGCTTATTTGGAACTTATTTAAAGAAAGTGCTCTGAAAATATTTAATATAGTTTTTGCTTAAAAACGTTGATATATTTTAATTAAACGAGTTTTCTGCTATCTATTGTGGCAGCTTGAGCAAGTTGTACATTCTTGTTTTTATTATTTATTATTTAATTTTAAATTAGTTTTTAAGTTATTTATTATCAGATTGATCTGGATCTTGAGTTCTTATTTAAGTAGTTAGGGTTATCTTCCCTTATAATATAATTGTTTTATAATATTAAGAGTAAGACTTTCTTTGTAGGAGATAATAATAATAGTGAAACTAGAAGTTTTCCAATGCATGAATAACTAACTCTTTTTATCCATCAATGAATAGAAATTCTTGAGATATGTATGCTTATACTGTTATTATCTTATTATCTTATTTATGTCTGTATTTCAGTGAACAGATTGATTAACTCCATTTAACAGAAAGTTTAGAATTGCGATGAAGTAATGCCAGAAGATTGAAAATTCTTTTATAATATAAATTCAAATATACATATATTGTAGAAGCCATAAATGCGGAGATATTTTTCATCTAACCGTAAATAACATGAATAAGATAGAATATTCCAAAAATAATCGTCAGTAAAGTTAAAATTTGTTGTGGCTAATGGAGTTATTGAAATCAAATTGTTTTCAATACCAATTAACTGTACTCAATTTCAAAAACTTTTTGATTGCTTGCTTAAGATTCGAATTTGTATGGGATTGTCCGCCTCCAAAGGTAGGTATTTTGCATACATGTACATATGTATGTTTGTATGTATGTATATTGGTTAAGAAATTTCATGAACTGGGTGTGTACACAAGTGTGTATTTACATACATACATGTGTTTGTATGTACATATGTATGTATGTTATTATTCGTTTCATGTGTTTATTTGCATTCTTTGGCGCAGTCGCAACTATTTTGCTCGTTGTTGTGGCTGTTCTTGCTGTTGTTGTTGTTGTTTTCATAGCGCCCTCTTTCGGCTAGACATTACAAGCCGCAATTGTCATTCTTTGGGCGTTCTTTTGAGCTCGCTTATTGGATTTTGCTTTGCGCAGACACAAAATGCTCACATTAAAATGGGTTAAGCGCATTTTGACGAAGACGCCACAAATGAAGCAGATAGCTAACACACACACACACACACACGTACTTACATACCTATGTATGTATGTAGTACATACAAACACACAGGCACATTTACTTGCGGCACTTGCACTGTTTTTGGGCTCTCTTTGCGTTTGTTTGGCTGCCTTTGCTATTGTTGTTGTTATTGTTGTTGGCATTTGCTCTATTTCAGCTGAACTCGATCAATGAACCGTTTAATACACACACACACACACACACACATACATACACTGACACACACATACATGCGCAAGTTGTAGCGTTTAAATTTCTACAAAACTTATTTGATTAACGGTAATTGCAAGAGCGCTGCATACTCTCTTTTCTCCACTCTGCCATTCTCTTTTTTCCACACAAATACACACACCTTCGCTTGTTCCAGCGCGCACAAAAACAAAAAAAAAGAGCGACTTGCGAGCTGTTGTTGTTGTAAATGGTAGCTATATTATTGTTGTTGTTGTTGCTTGATTTTGTATTTTATTAAACGTAACACGCGTCCCGCCGATGATGACGTCTCAACGCTTTGGCCGCCTGCTATCGACTGACTTCAACTGAAAACTGTTGGCGCTGCTACTGCCGCTGTTGCTGCCGCTGTCGCTGTTGCTGCTGCCTGGCTGACTGCTGGACAGGTATGCACACACACACAACGAAACACGTATACATTATCTATGTGTGCTGCTGCTGTTGTTGTTGTTGCTGTAAGCCGCCGCAAAGAAAGTCAAGTCGCACGTACTGAGACGACGCTGCCGCCGCCGCTGCGCGCTGCCTCCGTAGTCTTAGGCTGGAATGTGTTGAAATTAAAAGTTGTTGGGTTTTTGGGCGCAGCGTCGGCGTCGTTATTGTTGTTGTTGTTGGCCCTGGCCAGGCCAAGCTGCATTTTGTTGTTGGTATTTTCTGCTTCTTTATTATTTTTGTTTTTTGGCTTAGACAGGTGTACAAGGCGGCTCTGCGGCTGTTGCCGCTGTTATTGATATAGCATTGAGCACTATTGAAAAGCCGTCGTCGTTTCTATGCATTCTACAAGTTTTCCACACAGACACACTAACATATATATGTACATACATATGGATATGTATGTATGTACATATATAATTGCTGCTGCAAAATTGAAAAACTTGGCATTTAACTTGGCGTCTCTCGTTAGCCAAACGAGTGAAATCTGCAAAAATTATTCTATATGGCCATAATCAGACAGCTTTGTTGTTATTTGTTGTTGGCTTTTGCTTTTGGGCACGGAAACGGAAATGCTCAAAATTTGGTAAGCTTGCCGCCAAAATGGTGTCGATATTTATACAATTTACCGTTGGCACACATTTTTCAACTCACTTTCCAAATACTGAGAACAAAATTCCTACAAAATGCCAAAAAAATGCCCAATTCTAGGTTTTCTCTTCGAAATACCAACTAATGTAATAGTTTATAGAATTGATTAATATAAATAACACAAAAGTACAGAAAGAACAACGATCTTCGGGATTCTGCAGTACTATATCTACCCTATATACCCTTGTAGAAAAGTCTTTCACAAAAACTCTAAATTTTTGTCCCATCGTTCCTATGGCAGCTATATATAGTAATTATCCAATATTGACCAAACCTATATAAGGTATCTTTAAAATCGAAATAGCTGAGTTTGGTTTAAAGATCAGTAAAAACAAAAAAGTTTCTCATACAACTTATTTTCCATCAATTGTTCCTGTGTCAACTATAAGATATAGTGGTTCGATTTTCTTTAATCGAAATAACGTTATAAGCACAAAAGTTTTTCATAAAATAAGTGATTTTCGGCAGCCATATGATATAGTGATCCGTTCAGAAAAAAACATCTCTGCCCAGTTTCAGTACGATTTTGACCAAATTTGGTCAGATTGTATAAACTCTCTAGAGGCTCAGTTTGGGAGAGTTTGGCAAGGATGTCTTCAAAAACAAAAAAGTTTTGCATACAGAAACATATTTTTTGACCAATTATTCCTATATCAGCTATATGTTACAGTAGTCCTATCCAGCCGGTTCCAATATATGTACTGAAGAAGGATCTGTGCCAAGTTTCATAAAGATACCTTCAAAACTAAAAGACAAGTTTGCTTGGCAACAGACAGACAGAGGAATATCGCTAGATTGACTTGACTATATAGAGTATATATACGTTCTGGATTCGGAAGCGTCTCTCGCGAGGGTATCGAAAATGTACAAGTTGTATAAAAAGCAGTTGTAATTGCTTAATTGCGAGTTAAGATGCGCTGGAGCAACCCTAATTGAGTTTATCTTATCATCATCATGTTGCTTCTAAGTGGAAAATGTCATAAAGTTGCTTCGAATACTACAAGTATTTTGGTTTTTATTCTTTCTGTGATTATGGGCTTATCAAATAATGTGCTCTAATGTTCTTTTTGTTCACCCTTTTTGGGTAGAATAACGACGCATTTCCGCAATTAATGTTTGGGTTTTTAAGTCAAAGATTTTGATGTTTCTTATAGGAAAGTAAACTGCGAACTACTCTAAGATCTTAGGTACCCCCTTCCAGCTTAAAATTATCCCATTAGTCCAACTTCCTGAACAAGTGCGACCATTTTGCCTAATACTATGGCCAGGGCGCTATATTCTGTCAGAATGTGCATTGAGAATTCCTCCTCGTCCCGCTGCTGATAACTTCCTTGATTGCTGAGTTGATTTCTCAGTCTACACTGTCTTCTCAGGAGAGCTGTTGGTATCCTGCATCAACTCTTTCCCACTGGCATTATTTGTTGAAATCCCTTTGGATTATAGTTTCCTAGATATTGTTTGGCCTGTCTAAGAACTGCTGCATTTCCTTAGCTTGACTGCCTCATCTTGTCCATTGTCGTATTGTGTATACCACAAAAGTTTCCGGCATTATTGGGATCTTCTCCGATAATATTTCTGTGCCCTGAGATCCAACCGTATAGTTTCTGACCAGCTGGTCTAGTTTGTTTCGTACTTCTCTATCTATGCTTAATTTAGTTATGCTGCCAACGAGGCCTAGACTGTCCTATCCGAAGATATGTTAGTATCCTGAATTCTTGCCCATTCGTCCCTCAGGACTTCCTCCTCTAGTAAAATTTTGCAAAGTAATGTCTTCCAATTGAAATTTTCGTGATTTTATATATTTATGTATATAATAATAACAATAACCTCACTTTTTTTTTTCCATTTCGTAACTACATTGAATATTATGTAACTTATATAAGTAATTTAAAATATATAAACAACTAGTTTAAGTTGCTAAAAGGTAGTAGTGCACAAGTTAATAAATAAATATAAAATATATAAAAAATAAAATTAAAAATTTTCCTATTATTTGTATTTGATGAAAAACCCACATATGAAACCCAAATCGAAATTTTTTAGATTATGGACTGTCTGCGGCCTGGTGTTCTCCCTCTGTGTGGAATAATATACTAATGCTGCGCTAAATGATCTTAAATATGTATATCTACCCAAAACTGTTTATACCTTCAATTGGATGGGAATTCAATATACAATATAGTACTCTTATATGTATGGTATATTGTGGCAAAAATTGAAAGTACAAGCGTGTGTTAAACTTTCAATTGATATGCATATCTGTCTATACCTATAAGTGCTCGGGAATGCACATTTATTGTTGTAAATGCCAGAGCGTAAATTTGTTTACGACCTTGGTCAGCGAATTGTGATTATTATTGTGACCCCATAGACAACAATACAGAAATGCATTTGCAGCACGTTTTGCCAGTGGACAAGCAACAACAACAACCACAACAACGACAACAACCACAATAACAACAACTCAAAACAACAACGAGCTGGCAACTGCAATCTGTAAAATTTCACCAGCTCTTTTGACAAATCCCTGCTAACCTGCTGACATGCTATTGGTCCAAATGCCCCACCTCCCCGATAACAAAAAATCATACACAAGCCGCCGCAATGGAATTTCACTTTTCACTCATGGAAAAACTAAAGAAAAAAGAGCCAAAAACTAAAAAAAAAATATATATAATATAATAAAAACTTTATACGAGCACACTTAATAATTTGCAATTAAATTCGTCGATGGTCGAGCCGCCTTGGGAACTGGTTGCATGCATATATATTGTGTATAGGGTAGATCAGGCTCAATAGACACTGTCATCAAGTTTGGTATTTCAGTGATTGTTCTTTTACCAAAAAAAAAAAAAATAAAAGAAAATATATATACATTTTTTCCCTTTTTACTATTTCTTATTATTATTGTTATTATTATTTTTTGTTTGTTTTGTTATTACCAGACTGATCTGGATCTTCAGATCTCAATTGGATAGATTATTTTATTTAAATCACCGTTCTTATTATAATTAAATATTAGGGTTGTAATACATAGTGTCTGATTCCTGTCTTTCAGAAAGTTTTTATCCAACTAATTTTTTAAGGCCGAAGCCTTTTATAGTCTATTATATATATAACTATCTTATAACTATTTTACAATGGATTTGTTCGAATTAGGAAGCAAGGAACCTTTAAGTTAGTTGACCATTTAATCAATTGTTTGCTTAAACCGCTTGGGAATTATATGCGAATATAGCATATGTGGCTGTCGCGTGTGATATAATTGCTGTTAGCACGATTTAGCCTTCTCTGCCACTTGTTATTACTAAGTAAGTATTGCTTTTCATACTTGTAGTGCATTTGGTTTCGGTGTGGCCAATATCGTTTTTCTTTCAATTCTCCTTATACTAATGTTTTTTTGGTGAAATCCCAAAAGCAAGTCAAAGCGCAAAAATCGAAATTACTTTTATAGTTGCGAGTGTGGCAGTCTCCCCCTTGCCCCCTTACCGCTGGGGGCCACCCAGCCAGCAAAGCAGCCAAGGCCGAGCTGAATCGAACTGATCGGCGCGGCGGCTGCACTGTGCCATTAAATCAAAAGGAAGAAGCAACTGGCACGCCTCTACACAATCCGCATATGGGTTGCATGTGGCAGCCAGTCAATGTCGCGACTATATACATATATATTTATATATATATATATGTATATAAATGCTACTACATGAGCGACATCAGAAACTGATTTGTGACGGCCTCGGAACAAGTGTGGCTTTCTTTTGGGTGCGACGACTTGCAGCGAGAGATCGGAGCTGGGATCGGAGATTGCAGCTCCGACTGGGGGACACTCGGGCGGACTCAGTGCAGCTGCTAAGCGTTTTTAATTGAATTGCAATGAAAAGAGTCTTGAACGAGAAACGCGTTAAACCGCTTTTGATTTTTATATGTACTCCATACTCGTGTATACATGCGCCTGGGTAAAAGTGGGTAATCATCATTAGCCGGGGCACGGCCAATGGCAAAACCAATCAGCCACAGTGCTGGACAGTAAACGGCCCCCATCTCCATCTCCATCACCATCTCCATCTCCATCTCCAGCCATACCCATACCCATACCCAACCTCATACCCAATCTTTAATTCCAATTCCCACAACAGTATGCTCATAGATTAGGCGGTGAGAGTGCGACAAAAGCCAAAAGCCGCAATCGCATTCAAAGAAAATAAAATTAAAACATTTTAACAGTCTGGTTATAAGATGGCAACCCACACAGACACACGCACACTCATGCAGAGAGCTGCTTGCCACACGAACATGCCACAGAGCAGCAAGTGAAATTCCGTTAATGCTCAGCTCCCCATCCACATGACCGAAGATCGCTCCGCCTTGGAACGCAGCCGACAAAAGAAAGAAATTTGATCTATTTCATGTGATTAGCGCATATAAATTGCCTTCCAGCCATCGGAGGCTCTCCAACTTGATGGTTATAGCCCCAACGTGTCGGCTCATTGATTGAGCATTCCGATTGATTAGGTGAAAACGCACGTGGGAGTGCCCACCGTACAGAACACAAACACAATCACGAACATGAACACAAACCCAATCCCATAGTCATTAATTTGAGGAGTGTAGGCTGGACAGCTGCTCCTGGGACTGAAAGCTGTAGCTAAGGTGCATGCCAAGGGCTGAAAGAGTCAGTGATCAGTAGCAGTTACTGTCACACCCAGTCACTGTTTCCTGCTAGAGCTGAGCAAGTATCGAACTTTTTAAAGGCATATCGATTTTATTTTTGAGTACCCTAACAATACAAGCTTACAAATTTCATCAGCCTTGCATAGAACTGACGCTCCTGAGACTGAAAGCTGTAGTTAAGGTGCATGCCAAAGGCTGAAAGAGTCAGTGATCAGTAGCAGTTACTGTCACACCCAGTCACTGTTTCCTGCTGAGCAACTATCGATATTTTTAGAGCTATCGCAGATATCGATTCTATTTTTGAGTATCCTTAAAGTTCTTCAGCCATCGATTAGAACTGACGCTAAGACTAAGTAAATTATACAGTTTTTGCCGTATTTTTCCAAATTACTAATTTATTTTTCTTGATTAGGCTGTTGGCTCTGCTGGTTTTTACCAAGAAAAACCAATAGTATTATAAACGTGAGATCTTACAAATAAAACATGAAACATGATTATTGTGAGCCGACAATATTTTTTGCATGTCTTTACTCGATGTTGTGCAATCCGTCATTAAAATCGATGACATTGATTTTTTTGCGTAGTATATCGACAAAAATATCTCGATACGGAGTAAATCGATATTTTTCCATAATCGATTGTTTTCCAGCCCCACATTGTAACCATAAAATTGGTAATAATTTAAGTCACTTGCCTTGTTTATTTACTTTGTTACAGACATCAAATTTAAGTTAGTATCGTATGTGCTGTGTAGAAAATTCTTAGCTTATGTTTGCTATATCCAATTCCTATATCTTCTGAGTTTATATATACTTAGAGATGTTTTTGTCTGAAATCATTGTACTACGATAGTTTTGATAATTTGATTTTCAAATGTGTATTCAGTTGTGATGAAAAGAAATCGATTTTTTGTATGAAAAAATCTATATTTTGTATGAAAAAATCTATATTTTCTATACAAAAAATCGATTATTTGCATCTCTAGTTTTCAGGAATAAGTACTATGTGGATAAATGCTTTAATTTTTTCATAAATGTTAACCGGAACTAATTGATATTTTTAAATATTGTAGTACTTAAGAGATCTTTCAAAATCAGTTTAGCTATAAACGCTTTAATATAAAAATGATGTTTTATAAAGTTTCTCATCATCTATGTCGCGTGAAAGTCGCTTGCAAATGGATTGCTTGTGGTGAGTTTTGTTGGATTTGTGAACACCTGAGCCCTTAAAGTGGCATGTGGCATGTGGCATGTGCTGTCAATTGTGAAGCTTCCTGGAAATTGCACAAAGTTCAAGCTATTTAACCAAAAAAAAAAACAGAAGAAAAGTAAAAGAAAACAAAAGAAAAGCCATAATGTGTATTATGCTCTGACCCTTGTGGAGAGACACGCGTCTAAAGAATGAAAATTCTTGAAGCACAACAAAGCAAGAAATTGCAGAGACTTTTACGAGTTGGTTCGTTGACGGGTAGAAGGAAGGTGGATGCAGTCGTAATTATTTCATTTAATTTTGGTAAAGCAAAGAGCAGTTAAGTTAGATGATAGATGATAGATGTACGCGCAGTAGTTCAGTGCGGCCGCATTTAACAGGGCCAACAAGAAGTTATTCGAGCTGGTTTTGTAATTGCAAAAGTTACGAAGCGTTAACATCGCGTAAAGATTGGCCAACTTGATAGTGGCCGAAAATGGGCTCTAGAAACTGAAACTTTTGCCTGGAATCCCCGATGTTGGCATTACATAAAGCGCCACCTAGCGGTAGCTCACATAGACAGGCGCTCAATTAACGATCATTTGATTGATGGGCTTATCAATCAATTTAACTGCGGATGCGCATGCGTGTTTGCCTGCAGTCGTATTTGAGGGGGGCGGTGCCGCCTTGATGGCCTTGTATTTGTATCGAATCGATTGTATAACTTACGCAGCGATATGGTAATTTGCATCATAGTCAGAAAATATTTACAATCGCTTCAATGCCAAGATGCGGGCAAATGTTGAGATCTCAGGCGATGCGAATGATGGTGGCGGCCCCAGCATTATGAAAGGCGGCACCACAATGATTGAGACCCGAGAGTTAATCACATGGCATCAGGTGTCACTCAGATGCGATATTAAGCCCAAGTATGTCATAGAAAATAATCGTTGTGTGCATATGTAAACATAGGTTAGGATTGGAAGCCTCCCCGTTCTCGTATTGATTTGTATTACTTATTTGTTTAGGGGTGTTCCTCTTTCAATCTGTATAACTTTTCTGGTTTTAATTTCTCGTTTTTGGTTGAAGATTGGAACGTTTTTCCTTTGTCGAAAAGCTTGCATTCCACTGCTTCAAATGAGCATCTTTTTAAATCAAATTTTGCTTAGTTTTTCGGTTTGTAGAACAGCTAACAATTCGAATTTGCGAATTTGATTGGAATCGGAAATGGGAACTGTTCTATAATAGCGTTAATTTCTTGTAAAATTACATTCTCATTCTTATTATTATTTTCTTACTCTGTGTATTACGCTTATCGTTCTTCTTTCTATTTTCTTCTTGAAAACTTCTTTTCCTATTTCTCCCTCTCTTCCTCTTTATGTTTGGTCCCATCTTTGACGATTCTTTGTCCTCTTTTGTTTTCTATTCCATGCATTTTAATCTTCAGTTTTATCTGTCATCCCTTGTGATCTTATATAAATATTATATATATTTTACATTTTATTTTTTAATATAATTTCTAACACTCATTTTGCTTTCTATTCTCATATTTCTCTCCTTATTTATTTATAATTTGTTTTGATAGATGCGCACTTCTGATACTCGTACAGCAACAATTATTTGAACATTACCATGATTGAACATTAGCCGTAGCCTATTGTTATTTGCTTATTATACAACGCGAGTACAAAAAAACGATCATGAAATTGACTTCAGCAAAGCTGAAAATCCCACACAAATGTTCGATAAATGATAAATCAATAAATCAACACTTATATACTAGTACTCATACATACTTAGTACAGTCAGAGATGAGAGCTCTTCATATACTAAGTAAATAAATTTGCTCATTTGCCAGTTAACAGTAATTGATTTTTTATGCATTGATTGTTGCACTTTCACTAAATAATTGTTTATATAAATAGAAATTTGTATGTACGTACGAGTTCAGTAATTTCTATCATTTTCCACAAAAAGCTATAATAAGTATGTATTAATGAGTTTTTGTCCAGAGTAATGATCTCAAGGTTAAAAACCCATCCCTTTTCAAAGCAAACAGATTTTGTATTCTTGAATCACATCCTCAGCTTCATTCATGGATTAGTTGGAAATGTTTGATATAAGCCAAAGTATTATCTATAGTGAACATAATTTTAATATTGTCAGCAGTTTGAACCTCTTTAAAATATACTTCAAGGTTCTCTTTCCCTTTTACTTTGTAATCTATATTAATTATTTTTAAACATAATAAATTCATTAAGTAAATTAAGGGTACAGTTGAAAAGCAATCGCTTAAACTCTGAAGAATACTAAAAGCCATGAGCCTTAAATACATTTTTCTTAATAGGACATTGTACTTTAGATGGGTACAAAAAACAAAATTAAACTAAGCAAAAAAATAAGAAAAAATTGCTATTTTTAAATGTTCTTAACTTACGATATTTAGTTTGGTAGTTCTCGATAAACGTCTCTTAAAAAATCAACAATGTTTATTAAGTTTTGAATAGCCCCATATTATTTCTTGAAGCAATCTTATTTTGATACGCAAAATCTAAAGAGTTGGGCTGTATTTTTGCCAACTGTTTAGCTTCAAGGTTCGGTTCAAAAATAGAACAATATTGGATTTCCGGGCCCGAACCGGTTCGATTGCCGATGTCTCCGTACTAGAGCTATTCAATAATATGGTTTGTGGACAAGAACTTGTTGTCTTATAAATTGATCATTAAGAAGATTGTGTTAAAACAGAATTTCAAATATATGTTGTATCTGCCATGGCTTACATACAAAATGTTTGGCCAACAGTCCATTAGCTATCTATTGATGGCCAGTTCATTATTGGATGGCTCGAAGTTGTTGCTGCGTTTTAGCTGGCTCATCGAGAGATATCGCCATATAAACATTACATCATGACATGCTCTATGTACGTAAGCCCATAAAAAAAGCATACCTAATCACATCATCGTGGGCTGGAGCAAGAGGTGGGTACTCCTCCGGTGCCAGTCTCTGGCGGCCACAGACTCCGTCCCAGGCCCCGCCACAGGCCATTACGGTTAGTGGTACTGATACTGAGTCTGGCACTGAGTCTGGGACTGAGTCTGGTACTGAGTCTGGGACTGAGACTGAGACTGGCGCTGTTTGCTCTGCTGGCTGCACTATGGGTTAGGTTTACATTTTGCTTCCTGATTGCGTTGCACGCATGACAGGTGCTGATTAGTTGGCTGACACCGAGACGATGAATGCCACCAAATGGCTTGGCTGCTGCAATTTTTATTGCTAGTACTTTTTCGCAGCTTGCCACAAGTGCGTCTTGCATTTGTTGTCATTCTTTGTGGCGCCCCATAAATAGCTGGGCGAGGCGCGAGACGAACTTATGTAACTGTGCAGACGCTGCTCAGGCCAGGCCTGAGTTGTTGGCCGAAAATAAATAATAATAATAAAATAGTAAAATATAAGAGAGAAAAGCAACAAACACAAAAGACTTAAGACACGAACTTTATGCATTTCTCTATTTTCGTCGGCTCATGTTAATGTTATTGTAACTGTAAGCAGCCTCTGCTGCCAGTTAACTGCTGCCTGCTGCCTGCTGCCTGCCTGGTGTGCCATGCGCTGTTTCTACTCATTTCCTATTAATTTATGTTAATTATTTGTAAAAGAAAGAGCCACAGTGCGAGCAGCATGCCCGGGTACGCCGGTACTCCGATACTCCTATACTCCTATACTCCTATACTCTCCGGCACTCCGGTACCCCGGTAGCCCACTTGGTTGGTTGGCTCTGCCGTCTTTGGCCCTCTTCTGAGCCCCGTACCGCACCAGACAGCCAAGCCAGCACACACAAGTTCACTGACTTGTTGACAATGAATTGACAAAAGCCAAAAAAGCCAAACACCAACTGTGAAAAGAGGCGCTGCCACAGCCGTAGGCACGGTTAGGGGCACAGGCGGTGGCAGGGGCAGGGGCAGGGGCAGGGGCAGGGGCAGGGGCAGGCCCCGAGATGGCCCTAACAATGAAGATGATACCACGACACCGGCATAAGTACATTACACATTTGTCTGCCAAGCATAATAGAAGTTCAAGCGTGTGTGCTACGCAACGAGGGCCGTACAACAAATATCCTACACTGAGCAAAAATTGCCATACATTTAATTTTCGCCCAAAAGCAGCTTGCTTTATTTTAAAGAAATGTCTATAAAGAACACTATTTTTCGAAAATCACAAATTTGTATTATACATTTTTAGCACATCTTATATTTTTCAAAAGTTTAAATACAAATTTTGAAAATATGTTTTTATTTTTGAGCAATATAATTTTTATTTTTTTTAAAATTGTTTTTTATGAAGCATTAAAATTACAAATATAAGTAAATAATAAAATAAATAAATTAGGACAAGCGTTTCTACTTTGAAAACATTTTTTCGTAGATTGAAAAATGATTAAAAATCGAATTAATTTCAGATTTTAAAGGTAACTTTAATTTTTGATTTTTTTGTTTCAGGACATACGTTTTTCTTAGTGTAATATCAAATGTATTAAGAGGCTTATCAGCTCAAGCTAATTTATAACCGGACCTTTGCCCTCGTACAACTTTGCTGGCAACCCTCGCTATGCCACCATCTAGAAGTATGTTGCAAAAGTAGACGTTAGAAAAATGAAGACGATTTGTTGCCAGACGAAGCAAAAATATTCTCTTTGCCCGCAGCGGCTGTAAATTAAAAATACGCATTTTGTTTTTTTTATATTATTATTTATTATTATTTTTGTTTTTTTTTTTTAGCTGTTTTCCTTCTTTGTTAAGGTTGAATTTTGATTTTTGGCCTGTTGCTTAGAAATTGATGCCGATAATAATGATGATTATTGGTTTGCTTGCTCAACTGTTGATGGGTTGCGGTTTTTGATGTCTTTACCATGTCTGATGTCATGGCAGGATTTGGAGCCGGTTTTCAGATTTATAATTAAACTGTTTTGTAGTATTATACTAAGCGTGCAACATTTGTCAGACTGGCACACAAAGCATTTCCAGTTGAAATCAAAATCAAATGACAATGGAAAATATTCCCGTTTAATGTTGAGGTCAGCGTTTTAAAAATACTCATAAGCAAATGCAATTTCAATTGAAATACAGCAGTTATTTAAAAACAAACATTAGCTTGAATGTTGGCAGCAAAAGACTGTGTGAAACCTTTGACGCTTTAAACAATGAACAATATATTATGATATATTTGAGATTGTGCCATATTTATGTTTCTGTGGAATCCAAATACATGCAATTCTATTAAGTTATTAACATATTTACAGAATAATGCTGCAAATGATAAAATTGCAAGCATATTAGCCATAATTTTACAAACTGTAGCCAACAAATGGGAAAACAGGGGAAAAATATTGTTTAAAATATGGAAACGTAATAATTATTGCATTTATTTATTTAGACACCACTTATAGCAGTATTAATTGTGATATTAATTTTAAAAAAGAAAAAGATAATTATTATTTTTTTTTTTTATAGCTAAGTATTGAAACTGAGAAGGTTGCCAAATTAATTGTCAAATATTCATTGTACATCCTTATTTATTTACTGTGTACAAAAATGAAATGTAAAATTTATTGAAACCTTTGGCATACTTCCAAAAAAGCCAAGTTGGACGTATGGTATTCAGCTTTGGGGTACTGCCTCTAAGTCCCAAATTAACCGTGTGCGCATACTTCATATCTAAGGCCGCCAGACTTATATCAGGAACCATCCTAGCCCCTTAGCCGACAGACTCAACAGAAGAGCCCGCAACAGAAAACTGAAGCGCATTTACCCAAGGGACCTCCCTAGTAGGAGAATCCTCTAATAATGTACATAATATATATATATATATTTTATGTTCCCGACGGGAAATTAGTATATTGGGTTTGCGAAATGTCCGTCTGTCCGTATGAACGCAATTTTTTTCCACACCCTTGAAGCTAGAGCAACCAAACTTGGTACACATGTTGATGTATACCCTCAATTTATGAAGTGTCGAGATCGCCCCCACACATCCACCCCCACCCCCTCAACCGCAATTTGGGGTGGCGCAAAAAACCTGTATCTTCCACATTTTTAAAGCTATAGTCACCAAATTTGGCGTTCAGACTATTGTTGAGATTCCTGACAGATCTGCATCAACAAAATTTTGACCCCTCCACCCCTCGCCTACAAAGGAGAAAAATCTATATCTTCCACACCTGTACAGCTAGAGTCACAAAATTTGGCATACAGACTACTCTTTCCGAACCCACAAGTAACCAAATTATATAGGACTGGGAACATAGTATTCTGCAGTTTCTGTTTCTGTTTCTGTCTGTTTCTCTTACATTTTGTTTTTACTTTTACTCTCCCATACTTATGTTAAGTTAGCCTTTAGTTAACATCTACCAACTCTGTAAATATGTAGATCCTGGATTATAAGATCGCAAGGTGCCGACCAACCAACACACAAATAAAAAAAATTAAAATTTATTTAGTCACCACTTATAACACTATTGAAGTATTGATTGTGATATTAATTATTCTTTTTATATTTATTTTTTATTTATTTTTATTTTGTATTTAGCTAAGTATCGGAACTTAGTACTGGAAGTACTGAGAAAGTTTGAAGTGTAAAATATTAATTATGCAGCCTTATTTATTAATCAAATTGAAGCGTGTTAAACGCTCGCAAAGCCAATAAAGTGCACTTTTAATAAAATTATAATAATAAATGAAAATTTGTATAGCCGTGATTGTGTTTGGGAATAACAGAGCTCACTAAAGTGTGCTTGATAGTCGGCTATGCCCATTCGATTTTAGAATGTATCTGCACAAATACTTTCCACATTAATAAATAATACAATTATTTCTGTGTATAGCCAAAAACTCGCATACAAATGCTTGCCATTGTTAATTATTTAAAGTTAAAGGCAATTAGATGCTTTAATTGGCTTCTGGCTCAGTTTCATTTTGCAACCGGTTTTCTTCATAGCAGCTTGTGCTTGCTTTGGCAACTTTGGGCCAAGTCTCAACTTTTGGCTTGTTGTGCAACAAACTGTAAAGAGCTGAAAGTATCTGTGGCCTCTGGCCGGCGATTTCCGCTAAGCGAGCTGAGTTCTAACAACAACAACAGCTGAGAGCCAACACCTGCCTGCGGTCTGAGCTCATGCTTTTTGTCAGCCAATCGCCCTGCCCTGCTCGCCCCTCCACAGCCCAGCTCACAAAATTGGGAATGGGAATAGAGTCGCTCGCATACGAGTATTTTGGCACATTTGTCTTTAACACTTTTAGCTGGCCAATGAGATTTTGGCCTCAATTGAAATGCTTGTACTTGAAATGACTTCATTTGCACGACTTTTGTGGCTTTGGGTTTTGTTTTGCGTTGTCTTGCTTTGTTTTCATTTTTATTCATTGCTCTGCCTATCGCGTGTATTGCAAATCAAGGTTAATTGTCTATCCCCACCACCCCACAATCACACACACACAACACACACAACACACACACACTCTCACTCGCCAGTTGGTGTTGCGTGCGCACCTTTCCAATCAATCAGGCTCAGTATTTATTGTTTTTTTCTTCTTTTTTATATATTTTTCAAATTGTATTTCTTGTTCAGCTTTGTCGTTGTCATGCACGCAATTTGCATGCGCCGTTAGCCCGGCCAGAAGTAACTGTTTAAGCCAGCTCAGCAGCCATAAATGGGGCTCACACACTGCACAGCCCCAACTGTCACGAAGTGTCGCCCACGCCTCCAGTTGCTTGCCCAGTTGGCTAAGTATTTCAACTTGGCCTTAGTGTTTGTTTTTTGCTTTTTTTGGGAAAGTTCTGTTAACAGCATTCGCCGCTAGGCTTTCCAATCAAAGCTTACCTCTTAGATTCCAAACCAAATTTATTGCTGGCCCTAAGTAACTTTAAGCTAGCCACACAGAGAGACAGCCGTCAAATACATTTGCATAACAAGCAGTTAAGTTGTGTATGCCCTACTTAGTGACACCCTGTAACCAGGTCTAAGATTCCCCAACGGAGCTGTTTTCCCACACACACACATACCCAACAAGCAGTTCAGCGGCAGTGCATGCAAGCAGTGCATAACTTCGATGTTTATTATTCGATTGGCCTGAAATTTGCACAGTAGATAATGCGTAACCTAACAAGCACGGCTATATAGTATTTTAAATATTCATTACAATTTATAAATCATTTTTATGGTCTTGGGAGCTTTTAAGGATTAAAATCAAGAAATAAACTTAATCTGGTTATGTTCTACAGGAACCTATATTTGCTATCTTGAGCTCTCAGATGGACAGGATCAAGTTGACTCAGCTATTGATCAAGAATATATATACTTCATAGGCACGGAGAGCAAAGGTAAGGAAAGGAAACCCGTTTAACCCATATTTTTAGTACAGGCTGTAAAAAGTTTGCATAAATCTCATTTTTCTACCGTTTCTTTCCATGAAAGGTATATAGCTGTGAGATATCGATTAACAACTAAGAAACCAAAGCTGAGGAGGCAAATATCAATGATACTATCGGTAATACTGATAGTTTTCAATTCATTAATGCTCATTCAGGTGTTCATAACCATAAAGATCTTTTTCTGTTTTGTCATACCTTCTTTTATTTAACCATCTTTCTATCCTTATTTTAAAGTAAGTTTGGTTCTTTGGTTCATTCACAATGTCAACGCACTTTCGGAGAGAAAAACTCACTGTTAACTGATTCTCGCAAACAGAAATTAACCGTGGTTGAATTATGTTAATGCGAGTCAATCGTGCCGAGTTCGTTTATCCGAAGTACGATCTTAAGTTTTGCGTTATCTTTGGCATCTTTACGGATAACACAAGCTTAATTCATAGACAGACACATAAACTATGCAGAGTTATATAATAAGTGTGGCAGCAAATGAATAATACCATAAATATCCGCAGATTTCATGCCGAGTGTACAAATTTGTATGCAAATTATATAACAGCTTCGAAAATGGCCAAATTAGCACCAGCTAAAATGTTCGCGTCCATTCTTGTACCATCTAAGAGTGTCTTTGATTTGTGGCTGTGATATTTATGGCCAATTTGGAGCTGCTTTCCATGCGCGACTTGCAGCAGTGGCAAAAAGTTGAGCAAACTTCGACAAACCCTAAACAATTGCAGGACATTGTGCGCAAGCAAACAAAAGACTTAGGCGACAAACTTGCTGGCATGAAAACTGAACTGCTTTTGCACGATTTTCGTAGGGGGTAGGGGTCAGGTAGGTGCGGGGAGGGTGGGGTAGGCCGACTGTTGTCGCTGACAGAAAGAAAAAGAAACGAGACAATGAAAAGTGAAATTGTCTCGATAGGTTTTCAGTTTTCAGTATATTTGTTGTTTTTGTGTTTTTGGTTTTTTTCGGGGCACGTTTGTTTGTTTTTCACATATTTCAAACAGCAAATCAATGAAAGTCAACGCCAAATGCAGTCGAGGCAAGCATGAAGCATGTGGGCTTCCAGGCAGCTAGTTGGCCAGCTAGCCAGCTAGCCAGACAGCCAGCCAGACAGCCAGACAGCTAACCAGCCAGGCAATTTCGAATGCTCGCATAATCAAGCCAAAAATGGCAGCGAAACCTATCGAAAAATTACCAAAGTGCCATGCAAAAGTGGCAGGAGAAAGGCGACGACTCGCTGTGAGAGCAGCGAACAGAAGTGAAGTGAAGTGAAGAGAAGAGAAGCGAAGTGTGGTGGCAAGTGAAGTAGCATGCTTAACACCTGACCATTTGACTCTCAGCTGGCACATTTGTGAAGGACGTGGCCCAAAAGGTCAATACTAAAGAAGTTGGACAACCAAAATGAGCAATTAAACATTCAACAAGGCCTGAAATGACAGGCTAACAACTTTCACCATATGCCTGCCATTGGCACAACAAAACAGACTCTCATGTCATGCCTCCCAGTAGGGGAACCCCCCTCCCACAAATCGGGGGAATCTATGTGAGAAACGGCGACAAAAATCAACAGACAGCCATCATCCAGTCAGTCAGCCAACGATGTCAATCAGAAATGCCATCCAAATGCAGACAAGTTTGATTTGGTTTTTGTTTCATGTTTTATGTTGTCTTTTTTTTGGCTCTTCATGAAATTTCATTGAAAAATATTGAAGGTTAAAATGCGATTGACGACATGACTGGAAAGTTAATTTGAGTGCCTCGAAAATTGTATGCTCTTATAAAGATTGCTCAGCAGTTTGTTAATTGGGGGCAGCAATGTAACCATTATTGATTTATAATCAGTATTTGGCATTGAGATGTTCGGCACATGTCCTGAGCATATTTAATGAACTTCAATCTAACACAGTTGCTGTCTTTTGTGAGCCGAAGCTATGTTTCAAGAACTAATGATCTTTAATGTTTTATTCAAGCACATTTTGGTCCAAATTTTGGACTCATTGTATAATCAAGGCATTCAAGTATTCGGAACTCTTAACAGGATTTTCCAAATTAAACAGCACCTATCATTATACATAGATTTGGAAAGTCATTGGAAACCTAGGAGTACGCGCTTGAGTAGGCCTACAACATAAGTACTTATGATAATTTCAGAAAGTCTTTAAATTTTACAAATTTTGTAGCGCTGTGCAAGTTTTTGAGACTCTACAAGCAAATATCTGAGTTTTTTCAATAAATTTAATGATTTTTAAGCAAGTAATAATTCAAACTAAGCCAGTTTGATCAGAAAGACCATCCAAAAGTTAGAAAGCCAATATATAACTATAAGCGAAAAAATGTAAACATTTTTTAAATAAGGATTATGAATGAACATACTCTAAGGACTTACATAGATATATCTTACATATATGTATCGTATCGACCTACCCGTCCGAATATTTTAAATAATGTAAATATAATCTCCCTAATATTATCTCTTTTTAGGAAGTTTCAATGTAATCTTATTTTTTCCTTATGTTAAAAATTAGATTAATTCTCCTTGTTGTTTCTAGTTTCAAAAGATGGTCTTTTTACTTAGTATTATTATTTATTTATTTATTTATTATTAGCAAACATTATTTAAATTTATTTATTTATTTCTTTCTCCCACACTTAGGTTAAGTTAGTCTTTAGTCAACATCTACCAACTCTGTAAATATGTAGATCCTGGCTTATTAAACTCTATACTACTCTATAATAAAAAGAAAAATCAAATATTATTGATAATCTATTGGCATCAAGTTTTGAGAAAGCTTACCATGGTCTGATATCTATAACTTGCTTAAAACATACAATATTCCATGAACGCGTCTAAAGTATGTACATGTAAATGAAATTCATTAAATGAAATAGTTTTAAAAAGCGTGTGAAAGAGTTGTGCAACATTTGATACATTTTCGAACCGGTTCCGAGCCGGAACTATATCCAGCATGCTATCAAAGTTTAGCATTATGCGTTAAATACTTTATGAGATAAGCATATGGATATATGTGTAGTATAACTATTATATTCGTATAATTATGTGAAAATGTTTGGCCTTGCGTAACATGATAGTTGGGAATGTGACAAACTTGAAGCCATAGTTAACATGCCCTCCCTCTGCCTTTGTCCTAGGGGGTATTTACACAAAATAACTAACAACTAAATGTTGCATTGTGCAAGTTATTGCCAATGTTGCTGGTCTCTTGCTTTAATTTGTTGAAGTGACTTCCAAGTGTCCACTTAACGCCTCATCAAGGGGAGCCGCCCCCCATGGCTGCACTCCCCGCGTCAGCCCAACACATGGCTCTTACTAAACTCAGCTTCAATTTGAATGCACAACGTGGCCTTTGTTTGTATTTTTCTTTCGATTTTTGATTATCATTTAGCGCACATTTGCAGCTATTTGTTGCTATTGTTGTTGTCTTTGAAAAATGGTTCATTAACATTAGCTTTCTACGCGTTGTTGTTGTTGTTGTTATTGTTGTTTGGTTGTTTCAACAAATTAACGCCCAAATATTTTGTTTGTATTTGATGCGGCTTTTGTTTAGCGCACAAAAGTTGTTGTTATTTGTTGCTATTAATGCTGTTGCTGCATTTGTCAAATGCATTTTGAAAATCATGTGAAAATATGTAAGAGCAACAAAAACCAAACATGACAATGCCACAATTTATGCAAAATGCTTTTATATTATGCATAAAACATGTTTTCTGCCATGACATTTCATATATTTATTGTTTTTCTTATTGTTACTGTCGAATGCACTTTAAATTAATGTTGGGAAAGCAAGCAGGGCAACAAATTGCTTATATTATTTATATTGTTGTCACATGCAAGAATGAACAACTATCTATATGGGACCATCAAGCAGACACATTAATTGAATGAAGTAATTCAATTGTCGACCAATATTTCCTATGGCAGCTATATCATATAGTAATCAGATCAAATTATCTATATCTATAGTATATATATAGCAGTTTGGCCTGATTGGTAACTGACTGATGGGCAATTGTCGCGTAGCCCAAACCGGAAGAACTAGGATACTGAAATGTTCATAGTAGTTTCCATCTATGATGAAAGTGCATACTAGGGTGGGGTTTTGGAAAATTCCACCCACAAGCGTGGAAAACTGTTGTAGGAACCTTTTTGGCTTACCAACCAATTAGCTTGATTCTCAACTTGCAAGATCTACAACAACAAAATATTTTGACATACATATATTTCACAGATTTTGAAAAAAACCAACCCCATGGGCGGAAAATGGAGGTCTTAAAGTTGTGTGGGCGAAAGTCCGATCTTGTTCAAGCTCATTTTCAAAGCTCTACACATAAAAACATTCGATCCGTGTCTCACCGATTTTGGAAAATTCATCCGCATGGTCGGAAAATAGGTAAAAAATCCTGAAATGGGACATTTATAATTTTCATGCGATTGACTTAAAACTCATTTTCAACGTTCTACACAAAAACATAATAGGCTAAGTGCCCAAGGGCTTTGGAAAATCCACCCCCATGGGAGGAAAGTTAAAGTTGTGTGGGCGCAAGTCCAATTTTAGTCCGATCTGGTTGAAACTCATTTTCAAAGCTCTACACATTGAATAATTCGATATGTGTTCCTCCAATTCTGGAAAATTCATCCGCATGGTCGGAAAACTGGTTCTACCTACGACTCCGGAATTCGACATTTTTAATTTGCATGAGATTGGCTTCAAACTGATTTTCAAGCTTCTACACAAGGACTCAATTGGCATGGTGGCCAAAGATTTTGGAAAATTTACCAAACGCTCGGAAAATTTGCGGAAAACTGTTGCATGCAACTTTTTGATTATCGTCCGATTGGCTTCAAACTAATTTTTAAAGCTCTACACATTAAAAAATGCACCGATTTTGGAAAATTCACCCCCACGAGCGGGAAAATTGTGATATGCCTTTTTTTGTGCATTTCTTACGATTGACGAAAGTATAAATATATATGTATATTGAGGTTAAAGTTATAATACCATATGTAGTATGTAAAATATATAGTTAAGTTCCATACTTACAGGTTGGAATGTCTATAAGCCAACTTGAATATCTGCAAAACAGAAAAGGAAAAAATACTTTTATAGCAACGTTTGTTATTCACCAAGGCAGACAATTCTCAGAAACATATCTCAATTTCTCAGTGCAATCTGGCAGTGACAAAATGCCAAGCAGTCATTCAAATGTCACACCAAAAAGTATACAAAAAATGAGGGGAAAAAAAATATGGAAAAAATGTCATAACAAGCCCAAAAAAGCAAAAATAACAAATTGTGGGCCACAAAAATACAAATATAAATAAAATGCAATTGCAAATGGCAAGGCGGCCCACGTAGAGCGAGAGAGGCGGGCAAAAAAAATATTTAAAAATTGACTATACAAAATAAACAAACCGACAACAATTATATTCTGGCTACCACAACCCAACAACAACAACAACAATACCAGCTGCTCTGACCCACATTGTAGGCGTGGTGAGGCAGTGGAAGGGGGGAGGTAGGAAAGGGAGGGATTGGCGAGGAAGCTGCCAAAGCTAAAGCCAAAGAAGCAGTTGGCCAAATGCTTCAGTTGCTGTTGTTGTCGTCGTTGTTGTTGGATAATTGCGGCATTTTAAAGCGCTTGCATTGTTTTGTTGGTTTTGGCGGTGCTGGTGGTGCTGGTGGTGCTGGCGGTGCTGGTGGTGCTGCTGGATTATGCAACCGCACGAGTGGCAAACATGAAGAAACAGTTATCTGTGAAATTGCATCGACAAACGTGATGAACGTTACCCCAATAGAAGAAAAAAAGAGGCAACAATGTCAGAGTCTAGCTAACAGTCTAGTACCAAATACCCGAGTACCCGGTAACTGGTAACTGGTAACTGGTAACTGTTACCCGGCACCGTCTATATCTAGCACAAAGCTCTCTTCCGACTTGAGACTGCGCTTTTGTGCCTAATTCTCATGTCATGGCAAATACACACTGATCGCAAACAATGCCCAAGTCTCCCAGCACGAGATGGGAGATGCTGCACTTTTACTGCGCCTTTCCCACACCCGCTACCACATGCTACACCCACCCGCTGCCACCCGCCGCCACTTGACACAGTCACACAAGACAGACAAATGGCAGAGGATGGTTAGCTATTTAGTTGCTAACTAAATTAGTTAGTTGCCTGCAAGTGCGAGAGTTGTTCACAAAGATGACATTTCTATATCCTAAGCAACTTATGTACATAATATTTCAAATATCATGAATTAAGTATCATTCTTAGGATCTGCCTTCCCGGATCCTCGCCAAATTCATGTTCTCTTTCACCTCCTTTTATTCTTAAATGTAATGTAACGTCTTTGTAAATAATTTGTAAATTCCCTACATACATATGTATGTTTCCCCCCTTGATCAAAATTTTTTGTTTTCTCTCCTAATGTTCAACTTGCTTAAGCTGTTACGATACTGTTACTCGTTTAATAAAAATATATAACAATTTTCTTACCAAAAAATAAAATTAACAATGGTCTAGTCAACACCCTGGAAACCCTGAAATTCTTAAACATTCCAATTTCTTCCTAAGTAAATGTGTTTGTTGTTCGATTGTCTTGAAATTTGCACAGTAGATAAAGAATGACCTTAAATTCATGCGTGCCAAAATTCAAGGCAATATCTTTATGATTATCTTTATCCTTATGAATCCAAATTTTTGATTTGAGGGGTAAAATAAACTGGGCCTCGAAAACCTACATTCTAAATTTGGTATCTCTAGTTTTTTTAGTAGATCTTTGATCAAGAATATATATACTTTATGGGGATCGAGATGTCGCGTGTTACATACACTTACATAGTATTAATACCCCCTAAGCCTTTGATCTAGCAGCGAATTTAGCTTACGAAAAGATTAATTTCCCTAGCTCAATCTAACTAATCAAACTAATATTGAATGTTGCTCCTTTAATTTCCCTGACCTTGAGCGTTGTTTATTAACAAATTGTGCTCTGCATCAATTTGTTTTTAAATGCTTAACTAAGCCGCTTTCAATGAGGCATACGACAGTTCTCTTTCGAGCTGAAATAATTCGGAATTAACGAAGTTATGACCGCATACTATGTGCGTTCTTTGGAATGTAAGCTTCAGAACCTGCAGACTTTGCCTTCTTGGTGTAGGTGTCCTTTCGGCACATACTGTAAAAATGTCACAAACAGGCAGGGAAAAGCAAAGGTAGGTCAAACTGGAGTCCAAGGCAAAATCAAAATCTTTGCGCAAACTGCCTTTTCAGCCCTCGTTATGGTCATGTACGTGTGTGTGTGTCGGGCAATTGTGTTAACATTAAAGTTGCGCCTTGTCGGGTAATTACGTTGCCAACAACAGCAGCAGCAGCGACAACAACAACAACAATCACAATGCACAGTTGCAGTTAATGCGCCTAATGAGCGGTTTGTTCTGCAACAACAGCAGCCACAATTGAGTCAACAACAACAACAACAACAACAAGCGTGCAACAAATTCGCTGCAGCATTTTGTTCCTATTCACATTTGTTGTTGCTGCTGTGCTACATTTTTGTTTTTGCATCACTTGTCTTGGGGGCAAGTTCGTTTCCTAAGTCTTTTGTTTTGCACAGCGTGGGTAAAACATATATAGAAACAAATCAAATCAAGCTCAAAAAAATAACCAAAACCAACAACAACAACACACACAAAAATGCCTTGGCGCACACACCCACCCCGCCACACCCACTGTTATATGTCAGCCAACAGAATTCTTCACATAGTTAGCAGCGAGCGGGCAAAATCAAAGTTATTCAGAGTTTGCTTACGACACTCGATTATGAAATTTTGTGGGCGAAACCTATTCGATTTGGAGAGACTTGTTGTATTGTTTGAGTGCATTGAAAGCCCAAGTCACGCTTTCTTTCAAATCTAATATACAATAACAATAAAGCTGCAACAAGCAGCAATAAACAGCAAACAGCAAAGAGCGAACAGCAAAGAGCGAACAGCAACAACATTGACACATTTGCACTAATTAAAAGTCAAGTGTTAATTAAATCAAACAGCGATTTGTCAAGGATGACAATCGTATTAGAGCTCTGAAATACCATTACAATGCCTGCATACATATTTTCGTGCTTATAATTATGACTGAGGTGACAGAGCGTAGAAACTGGCACCAAAATTTACGAGTTGTCACAACGAACAGGTTGACAAACCATAAGTTGCTCAACATTTGGCTCCACATTTTTAATCCATCGAATTTAATTAAAACAAATCGTCGGTCTTATGCTAGCCTAGAATACTTTAAGACCAGACAGCAACTTTAATACACTACACATATTTATTTATGCAGCATTATAAATCAAACATGTTGGCTTCCAAAATTCAAGTGTTATTTATTTATTGCGAGCTTAAGTTTCGTAAAGTTTTACAACTGAGCTAAGTTGTACTAAAATGAATATGATATAATAGAATATCACATGATAATACCATGCGGAAACAAAGCAATATCTAACAAACTATTTTTACTCCCTGTACCCAGAAAATGGGTAAAAAGGGGTACTTAATCTGTGCAAATGTGTGTAACAGGCAGAAGGATACATCTCCGACCCTATAAAGTGTATATATTCTTGATCAGTATCAAAAGAGATTTCGATTTAGCCATGTCCGTCTGTCTATCCGTCTGTCTGTCTGTCCGTCCGTATCTCAAGGATCTTAGCAACTAAAAATACTATAGACACAAAATTTGGAAAGTAGGTTCGTGTATAGCGGGAGCAGGTCAAGTTTATTTTGGATCCGAGATATTCCCCCATTCCCCCGCAATTCGATAAAAGCCGTTTTACAATAACAATTTTCAAGATATTGCTTTGGGATTTGACATGTATAGTACTTTAATCATTTTTTATCCACTGTCCAAATTTTAAGTCGATCGGATAATAAACACGGAAGTTATTCAACATACAAGATTCAGTACTGCAGCGCGCCACCACTTAAAATGCCTCGCTTGCGCTGTTGCTTGTGTGTGTGCGTCATTGTATACGTGTGTGTGTATGTGTAAGTGCATGAAGATGCGTACGGAAATTCTTGACCAGGGTACAGGGAGTTTTGTAGTCGGGTATACTCGACTATAGCATTCTTACTTGTTTTGACTGTATTTTCCTATTTTATTTATGTTTTAAAATCTGTAAACTTGTATTGATTTCCATGACACCTACTAATTCACTCAGATTATTGCTAATATGAATAAATAATAGAGAATGGGCCTTGTACCAAGTAGCATTAATATTATAACAGTCTATCTAGTACATCAGATTGAATAGGAACTCACCAACTCACCAAGTTCAAATTAATTTTCATATAACTTGTTTACCAGGCAGTGCAATTCCTTGCAGGGTTATAATAAAGGAGACGAAGTATGTATATTCTTAATCAAGTGTCAAGGTCGCCCACACACCCCCACCCCATCACCCATAATTTGACGGATACCTATATCTTTCACGTTTTTAAAACAATCGTCACCAAATTTGGCATACAGACTAATGTTGAGCGTTCCGACAGATCGGCATCAAAACATTTTTGAACCTGCCACCCCCTCCCCTGAAAACTAGCAAAATCTATATCTCCCACTCGTGGACCATCAAATTTGACGTACAGACTACTGTTATTATATATTATTAATTCTCTCTAATTAACATATAACTTTCATACGAAAGATCGGTCGACAATTGTGTTGTTGTGTGAGAAACTGAAATGTTTTTCAAGATATCCCAATAAAACTCACCAAATCGAAGTTTTCATATCTTCATCAGCTGTCATTGGATCAAACGGATGAGCAATAAGATTTTGGAGAAACAACATTTTTGTTTCCCCAGTTATCTCACCTTTATTTTAGTTTACTTAAATTTGATGAAAACGAGATAAATATATATCCTAGTGACTAAGGAAGCAGTTGGCTGAGCTTAAGAGATTTATTTTTACGACAAAACACTGTTGAAAGTGTATATAGTATCTTCGGTAAGCAGAAGACAGCTCTTGTCTCTTGGTTCTTGTCTTGTTTTGTTTTGGTTGTGTGGAAATCAAATCTTCTTCAGCTTTGACTGAAACTGAAACTGAGACAACCAAAAAAGGAAGCGAGGCGTCGCATCACCGCATCGCGGGGTAAGCAAATTAAGCAAAAGTTGCTTAGTTGCTTAGTTGCTTATTTGCTTAGTTGGTGATTACGTGGCCAGGGCCTAAGATCATTACATCATCCATTGGCGTCACATCATTATAATCGAAGAGCCGCAAAAAGACAATGGACGATGGGGCGCACCAGGGCTGATGGTTTGCTATTGCCAACATCATTTGCCGACTAAGTCTGAGTCTCAGTCTCAGTCTTAGTCTCAGTTTAGGTCTCAGCGCCTCGACACGTTTTTGTGTGTGCTGGGTGTGCGCCCAAAACAACAACAAGAAACATACAAAAATTGCAATGCTTCAATGGAGCGACTTGCGGTCATATGATAGCCATGCCTGGAACTGGAACTGGAACAGACGATTCACTACTCACACTACTCAAAACTCAAAGCTGATGACTGTTGACTGGGTCTGAGGTTTTGCTTGACTTCATTTGCTGTTGTTATTGTTGTTGTAATTAAGGTTGGTTTTTTTTGCGTACACTTTGCGTTTTGGTTTCGGTTTCGATTTTAAAAAAATTGTTTGTTTTTTGTATGTTATTATATTTTTTTTAGTTTCTTGTTCACTCGACTCGAACCCCGCCTGAGACTGAGACTGAGACTGAGACTGACACTGAGACTAGTACTGGATCTGGGCCTGGCTTATGCATATAACCATATGGGGAAGTGTTTGCATGCTCGGTAATCGATATCTCAGGTACTCGTTTCTTGGCGGGTATCGACGGGCTCGCGCGTGCAGTCTTTTATCTAATATGCCCCTCGTAATGGCAATAATTGTCTAGCATTAGTCGCTGCATTCAACCGCAGATGATTTCATACACTGGTATGATCCCCCCACCTTACTCGCCACTATTTATCATGATATGAGCATTCAACGTTTGTCGACTGCGCATTGTTTATGACTCGTTATTATGTCACACTTTTGCTTTTTCGCTTCCTGATGCTCAAATATTGCAATCCGAATCGAAACATGTCGATAATGCACTAAGTTGGGCCACTCATAAATAGGCAAAGCCGCCAAAAGCTGTTCACTTTACAAAAGTCTCTGGCTTGGTCTTCCAGAGTCGATGAAGTAAATCTCAGTGTGATGTACCAAGTATTACTTACATTTACGAAAATATCGATAGCTCCACTCGATTATTTCTATAGTTGGCAACATACTGATTATTTCAATATTTCCATAGGGGTTTTAAGAAACAGAGAACGACGTCACAATAAATTTATTAATTCAACTGAAATCATAGAACTTAGTTTAAGGATATCTCGACACTTTATAAACTGAGATTATATATATTTTTAGATGCAGATCTGTCAGAAAGCTCAACATTAGCAGTATGCAAAATTTGGCTTTAAGAATGTAGAAGATATAGGCTTTCCCCAAATTTCGGGGATGGGGTTGGGTTTGGGATGCGACCTTAACACTTTATAAGCTGAGAGTATATACCAACATGTGTATCAAATTTTATTGATCTAACTTCAAAGGTGTGAAAAATATACTCTTGTTGCCAAAAAGTTTTGTTGCAAAGAGAGTAACAACATTTGCATGAATGCTTCTAAGCAGCTATATATTTTTAGTCAACAAAATAAGCTAAGCTCAAATGTGTACTTTTGAATGAAATGCATACAGAAAATACAAATCACTTAGCGGTTGGCAGCGCAGCGGAAATCAGTCAGCGCTTAGTTCTGCTGAATGGAGTCGATGCTCTGCTGCTAGAACCTACAATTGTTGCACCTACCATCCCACAGAAAACCTCTATTGGGTATTATCACAGTTTGAACTATCCATGTTTCAAGTGTAACAATGATGGGCGATAAAAATCGATTTTCATTTGACTGCATTCCATTTTCTCAATCTGAAACTCCACTGACTGCTTAATAAGCAATCTTTGGACGTCTGTTATTAGACTAATCTATGTAGTTTTGACCTCTCCATCAAGTGCAATGCCCTCAAGACAAGGGCCTCAAATTCCGTTACGGAAGTGCCCGCTTTAATTGCATGTGTGGGCTGTCATTTCCCCCTTAGTTGAAGTGCATAGTACACAGTAAACGCTCGATTTTGTAGAAAACTGTTGGAGCTACTCAAACCAAGCATTAAGCCAAAGATTAGCAAATGTTGTCAATTTGAAACTTTGCAAAGTATGCTAGTCAAACATTGTGTCTTCGTGACAGGTACCACTGTAGGCAGCACACCCACATAAAGTCAGCTAAAAGTACAAGCATTAATTAAGCTTCTATGTGAACTGTGAATTGGGTATAATAAAGTTGTGCATTTGTACGTAGTACCCGGAAGTACACAACTGCGAACCTATATAAAATAAAGGTATACCAAAAATACAAATTCTACAATGGTTAGAAAATATTGTTTTGTAAATCGAAAGTATGAGAATTTTACTATAAATCAAAATGTTATTATCAGCTGTGCTCTCGTTGTCGGAATCGTACAAATGTTGCGTTTCAAAATGCAGCAATCGGCGTTCCGGAAATCGAAAAATTGTCTCTATTTAAATTGATGTGCAATTGAAAGTTCATTTTAAATTTAATTTACTTTGATTTTAAAATATTTTTACTTTGAGAATCATTTTTTCTTAGTTATAATTAGAAAATGTTTCAAGTTGGACTATAAATTGAATCTTTATTGACCCGGCATCAATTTCAATGTCTTTAGCAATTTTTGATTTGTTTGAGGTGATCAAAAATATAATTTATAGAGTGAATAATAATGCTGCTTAATAAGTTGCAAGAAAGAAGAACATCCTATCGATAACAAAAGTTGTGCGAGTTCTAGAACACTCCAAGCCGATATTTGAAATCACAAGTCGCAAAAGTAAAGTGAAAACGGGAGCACGGCTGAGTATGCGCCATAGTGGATAAGCTCTTCAACCAAGTTCAAGATACAAGTTTCCATAATATTGCTAATTATATAAAATTAATGTTGGAAAGTAATTTTTTTGTAGAAATTTTCTATGTACAGGGTATCGCTGCGTGTAGCAAGCGCGACTTGTATGATTTTACTTGTTTTTAAATGTTTTTATATTTTGTTGTTTGTTTGTCACTTTAAGTTGAGGCGTACTTCAACTTCAACTTCAACTTCAACTTCAACGACATTGTAGCCTTCGTGGATCTGTTACTGTTGCTTTTGTTGTAATTTTTAATATATATTTTTTTAACTGAGCGCCCCCGGCACGCCCCCCTGCGCGTGCACCCTTCGCAGACATTGAAAGGTTTCGCCTTGAAATCGCAGTCGAAGCGGGAAATGATTTGTTGTTACTGTGTCTCTTTAGTTTCTGTCTGTCTCTGTGGGAACTTTTCAATTACGATGTATCCGGTCAAGGCAACGACACGCGTAATACTTACATAACAGACGAAACAAATGGTTCTATAAATCATAATTATAATAACTAAAAATTGGACGCCTAAATGGCAAATGTTTGCAATTTGCTTGCAAGCCCATTATTACTGAGTATTAGATCATTTTGTATTTTATATTGTTTCGTTCTCGTGGTTTTTAGTTGATTTTATATGTTTTTGGTTTGTTTTTGTTGAAAATGCTAATACTAAAAGAAAAGAAAGAGCCCTTTGTAATAATAAACTAAGAACTAACAATACCGAAGATTAAATACCCTTGCAGACGTTAATTTAATTCTGTCTATGACGATGATATAGTATTCTGACTGTAATCAAGATGGTTATATGTCAAACAATAATAATGTTGAAAGGAGGTAAGAAAACTGTTCAAATGTGTGTAAATGGAAGCAATAGGATGTCATCTCCGACCCCACAAAGTATAAATATATCTACTGCTATCTACAGTCTATTTGGTTCTTATAAACGCAAATATCTCAGGATCTAAAAGAGCTAGAAACACCAAATTCTGAATATAGATTCCTGATACCATACGCAGATCAAATTGATTTCGAATTTAGGATTTCTTCCTCGCAAATCTTTAAAAAACGATTTACAACCGTAAACGCCTGGGTTGCTCTTGATCAACTATTATAATTTGAATTCAACCGGACAATAAACATGTAACTTATTCAATAAATTATTTTCACTACTGTAGAGCAGAGGAAAGTAGCAGCGCGATTATTACCTAAAATGCTCTGCTTGCTCGCGCTGCCGCTGAATCGCTTAATGCGCTTGTTTGTATGTTTGTGTGTAGTACAAGAGCACGCAGCTATATTTGGGAATTTCAGAACTGAGTGCAGGTCCACCAAAGAAAGTTGTTTCTTCAAGGAAAAATTATGAATTTGTATTTATGTATATGTCTTTTTGAATTGTTACTCAAGGTGTTTGCCAGCAAATAGTTGTATATTCCTGATCAAAGGCACCTTTCTGATCACATCAGTTAGCAGATACTGTGCAGATAGTGTGATTGGAATTCACATTTCGTGATAAACCTTTAAGACCCTCAGCAAGGGTATAAAACGCTAATCATGTCTATTAAATACGCGTTGGTAAATTCATGAATCATGCTCTGCCTCGGTTGCTATTGCCAAATTTTCCATTATATTCGAATTGCGGAAGCTGAAAATATGGCATGAAAAGCGCCGCCCGCCACAAAAAAAAACAACAACAATAGAGATTATTAATTGTTGCTGTCAGAAAAAAAAATATTAAAAAAATAAAGTGCGTTAAATTGGTTAACAATTTGTTGGCTGTACATTCTTTTATATGGAGCATGCTGAATGTGGCCAACAACAAATGCGGCAATCAAGTTAAGGGCTCTCTCTCTCTCTCTCTCTCCTCTCTGTTTGCTAACCAATTTGAGAATAGTGTCCAAATGCTAGTCCAAGTGAAGTAAACGACTTTGGACTGTGTTGGCCACTTCCGTGCTTGATTCCTCAAGTTAGTGGGTCATTGAAGAAGTCAAGCAAACAGCAACAACAACAGCAACAACAACAGCAACAAGAAAACAACGTCAACATCTGCACGACTCTTTTGATTGGCCTTTTATGTATGAGAGATTGAATAAAAAATCCATTTTGTTTAATGCGCCGAAAAGGTCAAGATATGATCCGATCGATTGTATTGTATGCAATTCACTTGACTCTCTGCGCCGAAAGGCCAAAAGACACAACCAAAGCGGTTTTCGATCTGGGTCGATAAGGGGGGATCAGTTAACATTTGCAAGCAACGATTGTTTTGAGGTTAAGCTGCGGACTGGGTGATTTTAATGTATCTTTGGCAAGATTATTAAAACATTGTCACAAAATGACACTTTGTTATTTGGGCAAGGTGGGGAAACCGTTTTTCCTGGCTTCCAAATTTAATGGTTAGTATATTTATGATAGTTTCTCGGTATCCCTCTAACTACTATATAACTTTTATTCACATAAGTTGACGTTATTATTAGTGATGGGGCGCTGTACTGCAACCCATCAGATCTATTGTACCTCCTTCTGAGCCAAACGCTTGCTTCTCAACCCTATCTCCTGCACAAATGCAAGAGTTTTTGTCGGGTCGAGAGCTCCTATTTCGCTATATATCTATATATATCTTCTCCTAGCAAGGGCAGTGCATTTTGTTCACTTGTGCAATGAGGCTTCCTCCTCCAGTTCACAGAATCTGCATGTTCCGCTGCTCACAATTCACTTTAGAACAGTTTAAAGTGCACCAGTAAGTCTTGTCTCTCATTAACCATCAGATCTCTAATCAAAAAGAATTTAATCCTTAACACAGACTATATTCGCACAATAGAGTTGCACTTTCTAGTTCAATTCAATGATTTAGTTCACCAGTTCATTTTTCGCTGAACAAACTAATCTTTCATGTGAGTCATTTGAATCTCATCATTGTTCATTCTACTCATTTGAGTCCCATTGTCCTTCAACTGATTTGAATCCCAAAATCGTTCAGTCCCTCATTTAAATCCCATTTCGTTTAATTGATTTATCGTTTATTTGGTCCGCTTCTCGATTTATATTTGTTTCTAAAACCGTTTTCAATATTCATTATTCTGGAAGCTATATCGTATTCGTATTCTTATATTTTATAAGTCCTCATATCTTGATAAAAAGTAAAATATCTTTACTAAAACTGAACAGCTTTGAATGACAGTACTTAACCCTATTTTATGATATTATTGTGATGAAAAGTTAACTGGTTGCAACAAAGTTCGTCTATCTCTAATTATTTGGCCAGCCACAGAGAATATCGTCTCTCAAAAAGGCGCACATTTTGGGCTTTGATCTCTACGATCATGGCTCTCTTTTTTAAGAGAGACTCTAAGGTTTGAAACTGACGAAAGAGTCTAATGAACGACTGAACGATTTTGGGATTGAAATCAGTTGAAGGACAATGCGATTCAAATGAACTGAAAGAACGATAATCAGCTGAACGATAATGGGACTCAAATGAACGACAAGGGACTCAAATGACTCGAATGAACGATTGAACGACTTAGTTCATTCGTTCACTATGTAGATTAGTTCAATCGAATTAGGTCTGAACGATTCCGTACAAGTTTAACGCAAAACTAAAAGTATTGAATTTTTGTTGTTGGAAAATTTGTTTTCTTTCGACACTTTAAAATGTAAAAATGATTGATATTTCACACGATAACGGAAAAGCAATATCTGCAACGATACGAAAGTACTCGGAAATGGCAAAAAAATCAAGTTTTTCTATAAACGAATTTTGCATAAGCCTAATTTTTAGCTATCTAAAGGGGAAATTCATAAAAGTATAAATTGAATATATACGATATGACTGACGTTTCCAACTTTGGCATACTTCAGTACACATTGCAATGCATTGCATTTTATTGTCACCAGGTTTTTAGTCATTATTATTATTATAATATTGTTGGTGGTTTTGTTATCGTTGTAACTGAAACTAGTTTCGCAGGGCAAGTGGTAAACAGCAAGCAAATAATGAAACTGAAACCATATGCGAGTACTACGAGGCGCGTTCACATCGCTGGGCTGGCACCGGGTCAACTGGTTGTCCAACTGTCCGTTGGGCGCTGCTCGACCGCCAAAAGACAATGCGAAATAATCATAATAATGGCAGAAACGAATAAAGAAATAATACTCGTAAATATAACAAGCCGCAACATCAACCGTAGATTAATGTCGCATGACAGTAATGACGGAAATCTGAAGCAGCCGAGTGGCCGCCAAGTGGACGCAGTGCGGCGCCTGGACAGCGGCAAAAAAAAAGTGAAACATATGAGAAAGTTGCAGTCGAGAGTTACCGACTGCAAAATGCTCTGCTTTCAGCTTTATGACAACCATTATAACAATATATATTGCCTGTTTTCGGGGTTGGAACCGGGCGTCGCAATAAAATTGTTGTTGTCATCTTTCAAGCAGTTCATCAGCAACATCTATCTTAAATTTTATGAAAATAACTTGAAAATTGCGGGTGATACAGTGCGCATAAGAGAATGGTCCTTAATAAGAAATTTCAACATTTTCTTTTCTTTTATATAATAATTTGTAGCAAAAGACTTTTCAACTCTGGTAAACTAAGTCAGCTGGATAAACATAAATAGAAACAAAATTTGTATTAAGGCTTGATTTTGGCCGCATTCACCAGACCGAAGCGCTGATTTCTGCTGCTTTGTGTTCTTCGTGACTCCGAACTTTGAAACTTCACTCAAAACTTGGTGATCTCGTTGAAAAAAATCAATCAAAACAATATTGAATATTAAATATCGGAATCATAAATCAAAGCATTCAACTGGTAAAACCATAATACTAAACTTAGTTAGGGCGGGCCAACTTGTTGGGGTGAGGAAAGAAAGAAAAGAAGAAAGAAATCTACAAAGAATTCCAAGAAAATTTCACCAATTAACAATAGATCTAAATTCCAATTCTGGCTCCCGCTGAGAAGCATAACGATTTGAGTTTGAGGTATGCATCTATTTTCAAAAACAGCATAGATTTGAAAACAACTTGTTATTATTAAGACCAAGCATCATATATTATGAATTCGGTCAGACGGGCATTACACAAACCCAGTATAATCATTTTCGATTTGGAAACAGAGTATACAAAGTTGTCACTGAGGTTGCAAATAAAAACAAAATTGACAACACTTTCAATTGTCGCATGTCGCATGTCTACGACGTTAACCTGAGAAACATAGAAATGCTCCCCCTACTCTTCAGCCCCCGGGACAGCAATATAAATGCCGTTCGGCTTGTTCAGCTGAAAACGTAAAAAACTCACAGCAATGAAATGTTATGCTTTTTAATGAAAACAAAAGTGAAACAGAAGTTGGTCGACGGGGCGCAGTTGATGGCTAAGTGCCAGACTCTGATCCGTGGGCCCTGTGAAACCAAAAGTGGTTGTATTAAAATTTAATTAAGCCAGAAAGTTCACAGCTTACTAACTGGTCGGGTTTGCTTTGGCCATTTGGGCGTTCGACAAGGAAGGCGTCAATGTAGATATTATATATCAAATTCTGGGAATTTGAACGATTTCTACGCTGAAAGTCTGTCAGTGCTACGGTTTGATTTGGTCAAAAACATTTTATGAACTGTCTCGAAATATGTAATGTTTTGAGGAAGCCAGCTTTGCCTTAACAATTATATGTATTTTTACTCCCTGTACCCATAAAATGGGTAAAAAGGGGGTATTGGATTTGTGCAAAAGTATGTAACAGGCAGAAGGAGACATCTCCGACCCTATAAAGTATATATATTCTTGATCAGTATCAAAAGAGATTTCGATTTGGCCATGTCCGTCTGTCTGTCCGTCTGTCCGTCTGTCCGTCTGTCCGTCTGTCTGTCCGTATGTATGAACGCAAGGATCTCAGCAACTATAAGAGCTAGAGACACCAAATTTGGAATGTAGGTTCGTGTATAGCGGGAGCAGGTCAAGTTTATTTTAGATTTGAGATATCTCCCCCGTTCCCCCGCTATTCGATAAAAACCGTTTTACAGTTACAATTTTCAAGATATAGCTTTAAGATTTGGCATGTCCAATACTTTAGTCCCTCTTAATCTACTGTCCAAATTTCAAGTCGATCGGATAATAAACACCTAAGTTATTCACGAAAGAAGATTCAGTGCTGCAGCAAGGGGAAGAAGAAGCACAGTCACAACTTAAAATGCCTGGCTTGCGCTGTGGCTCGTGCGTGTGCGTATCTGTGTATGTATGTGTAAGTTAACGAAGATGCGATCGGAAATTTTTGACCTGGGTACAGGGAGTTTCGTAGTCGGGTATACTCGACTATAGCATTCTTACTTGTTATAAAATCGAATTGTTCACTTGATATTTATTTATATTTATTTATTTGATCATCATAATCTCAATCTAGCCATCAGATGTAAGGAAAATTTCTGATACAAAATTTAGGAAATTTTAATTCATAAATTCTAACAATTTCAAGCCATAATATATGATTAACAAGTCATAAATCATGGCTTTTAATCATGGATCTTGCATAAGACAGAACTTTATTAATAGTTGTTCACGTTTTGATTTTTTAAGGAATTTAGTGAGAAAAGTATCTATTGTGACTGAAAATGAAAGTCCATCCACATCGATTGCACTAGCATGAAGTTGCCTCAACAAAGATCTGGCAAAAAATATGCAAATGTTCAATTTGAAACAACTCAAAACTCGAGTTCAAATTAGACATTAATCGACACTTTAGCCACATTAGTTGCTAACTGAGACTCATTTGGACATGTTGCGCCAATTTCACAGTGAAGCTCATCATTATTAGGGGCATCATTACCAAATGCCAAGCAATTTGATTGCATACCGTAGTTGGACATGAAATTGAAGAGCATTAAATTGCCAGACACTTGTCTGGCCGACCCAAAACGAATCCATTATATGGTATGGGAGTGGCCCTATAGACGATGCCCCAACATCTACTCCATCCGTTTAGCCCCTTTTATTTTTATTTTTATTTTGATTCTTATTTTTTGAAATTTGTTTTATTTCATTACGCGCTTAAAACGTTTGCTAATTTGCATTTAATTTATTTTGGCATAAAAATGCAGGCAGCGCTGCTCATAAATTGTCCATTGCTACCGTAGCCGTTGGCTCCCCTCCATTCACACAGCCCCGCACTCCATTTGTACCCACATCCCACATCCATTTCCAACTCCATCTTCAGCTGGCCAAGAGCCAAGTGGCAAGCCTGGCCAACAGATTTCCAACCGAAGCGAATCGATTTTGGCAGTACGTTGTTTTTATTTATATTTCGGTTGTATTATTTCTTTTTGGCCATGTCTGGATTTTGTTTTTGTTTCTCAGCTCGCTCTCTCGTTAAGAGAAAGGTGCTGCTGATCAGTCAGCAAACCAGTAACAACAACAGCAACAACACACGCGCAATTCACTTTCTAATGATGCACATAAAAAATAATACAAATCGCACAAATATAAAAGCAAATTTTTGGAAAAAAAAATATCAAACAAAATCTCTTTTTATTTTGTTTTGCAATATATATTTTTAAAGCGCCTTTGGCGCTGACCGCAACAACCGCAAAAATGCGCAGAAAAACTCGAAAAAATGTCCTGTAATAAAACTGTAAGATTTATGTGCCAAATTAAAATGCGAAACTCGAAAAAATATTGAATTATATGAGCCGTGTTGAGCAATTTTGCAATTAATTATATACATATTCAGATAAATTTGCATGTGCGCGTACTTAATAAACAGCAACATAAAATAAAATATTTATAAAGTTAAGCATGCAACAAGTAATGAAATCTCACTTGTTGCAACGAAGCTGAAATGCCCTGTAAAAGCGAATAATTTTTATTAACTGATTATTATAAGATCATGGACTTACAAATGAAAAGAGCCGTACGCAGTTAAGATCTGAAGATCCAGAAGTATCTGAAACCAATGCAGATCTTAAAGGAAGATAAACAATGGTTCTGACTAGATCTGAGTCATTCAGCGATCAGTTTTCAATCGATGGTTTCAAGAGTGAGTCAAGAATATACCATATTATTAAACAATCAATATTATTCTATTAATGTAACATTTGAGATTTAACTTATGCATTACTTAAGACCAGGGGGCGTAACGGTTAAATTTTTTGGAATACAAATTCTTAAATCAAATTTGTTTGTCGATTTTATCAAAAAATTTAAAAATAACTAATTTTTCAATCGAAAAATAAAATTATTAAATAATAATTAAATTTGAATTTTCATTTTAAAATCATAAATCAGCTCTTATTTTCAATTTTTCTAATAAAAATCAAATAGAATAAGTTATGTTTTCAATTTTTTGACAAACATTACAAATAAAAGCTTATCCTGTTTCCAGGATACTGCATCCCAAAAAGTATGTCTAACATTTTCTCGCTCAGCTAGACTGGTTCTGGTTTGATTTTTGTAAACTCATAACTCTTATTTGCGATTACTGCTTAAGACAGAACAAACTATGTTTATTACTAATAGTAGTCTGTAAAACGTTGGCGAATACTACACAAAGGAAAATCAAGAAAATTAACATTCTTAATACACTGCAAGTTTCTGAATGAATAAGAATAAGTTTTGAGCGAGTTGTTGGCATCTCAGAGGTTGATTTAGTTTCAAGATGGTATTATCTAAGTGCGAATACTATTTTCTAGATCGATGCAAGCATTGTCGACAATAGTTATTTCACTTACCATAAAGAGTATGGCAAAAAATAAAAAAAAACTTTGACTGGTAACTGGTTTTGCGTTTGGTCTTTTTTGGCGGGTTTTTTCGTTACCATTTAGATGAGTTATAGGTGAAAATTGTCGCGAAAGTCGTGAGTTATGAATTGGTTGCTGTTACAGCTCTTGTTGCTGTTGTTGTTGTTGTTGTTGTTGTTGTTGTTGCGCAAAGAAAACATCGCCGTGAAGGTCAAGAAACTTTAAAGCGCTTCGTTGGTTGCTTGGCATCGTTTTACATGTGTTGGCATTTAATTAATTAAAGTAAATCACTTTTGGTCCGGCGAGCCGCTCAAAACGCATTAATCATTCAAAAAATTGGCTCACATTTCCGTTCACCTTCAATAAATTGTATTTGCATGTAATTTATAACAACAATACAGAGAAACAGCCGCGAAACATACCGAAATAGCTGTGATTTGCTCGTTGGTATCATATGCGGGCGAAACACCTGGGAACTCAATAGATCTATCTACTGGGAGATTTTCTCGAAAGAGTTGTACAGAAAGTGATGGATATGGTCTACGGTTGTCGGTACTACTCAGGTAGACTTCAGTCAATTTATTGAAATCATTAAATTTTGATAGATGGCCCAACATGGGGAGCTGGGCAGCTACCGGTAGAGCCAGAACCGTTCTTTGGGAAAAGACACCCCATACGACAGTACATTAAAGTAAAGCAGTGCAAAATGAGCATAGCATTCCAGAATAATACAATAGACAGCAGAATGGTCAGGTGTTTGACAGGAAATTTGAATCGTTAGAGATTTGAGGAATTTCTATAAATTGGAGAATTGAAAAGAAAGCGCACAGGATACTTGAAGGGTTCCTGACTGGAATTCAATAAATCCGCTTAACAAACTATTTATTTATTATTTTATTAAAAATTATATTACCAGATTATATTTTATTTTTATCTCAAAAATCTTATCACTATATTGATACCAAATTTGGTGACTCTACCATTCCAACTTTCATTTAATTTGTTTAAATAGCGTATACAAATCAAAAAGGGATTGTTGTCTTGACATTTTTAAAGGGCTGGATTGGGAACTAGGGTTCTGGGGATGTCCTCTTAACAGAAGATATGGAAAGACGGATACAGTAGTTGCCCCCCTTCATAATCAATGTGCATCTGTACATATATTGTTGTACTAATAAGTATGTATTGTGTCTTTTGTGTTGTCTTACACTTTGGCTTAACTGTTAAACTGACAGCGCTGTCAGATTTGTTGTTGCTATTGTTGTTGTTGCGTTTCACACGCGCGTTAATTAAATTGATGAACGCTTGCTGTCGCTGTCGGTGTCGCTGTCTGCGTCGCTGTTTTCATCTGTGCACCTTTGGCCGCTTCCTCTTCTGCCAGCCTGCCAGAGCTTTTGGTCTTTGTGCGTGAGCGCAAGTTAAAGCTTTGGCATTCTTTTCACTTTTGCTTGTTGAGAGTGTGAAATCACAATAACAACAATGGCACCTGCGGCGCGCCTACAACAGCAAAGACAGCTCCAGCTGCGAGTGACAGCCAGCAAGGCGCGAGAGCGGCCAAACAGAAAGACAATGAGCGAGAGAGAGAGTGTGTGTGTGTGTGTGTGTGTGTGGGGTGAGAGAGAGCGAGAGAGCGCGGGCAGCAAGGCGCAAGCAAAGAGAAGACTGCATTGTTCGATTTAACTTTCACTGATTGCCTGTTGACAATGCGACGACGCGTCGTCGACGTTGACTTCGACGACGGCGCAGACCTTTGGCTTTGTTGTTGTGCGCTGCTGCAGGTGTATATTGTGCATGTGCGCGTATAGTATGCTTGTGTGCTTTTATGTACATATTAACGAGCAAGTACACGGCCTCCCTCCTCCATGCATCTATGGCAATTATTTTGCGAAAAATTTCATTTACTTTCTATATGGAAATATTTGCACACTTTAAAAATCTTGAAAGCTTAGAAAGTTTACACCAATCAGGTAACGCCCAGGCGTTGCCACACTTTCAGACTCTCAGAGTCAAGCTGCCAAAATTTTAATTTCAATTTCAATCTGTTTTTTTGTTGGGTGTTTTTTTTTTATAGCGTGCGGAAGTTGGCGACCTCGTTTCTTCAGCATCATCATCAACTTCTTTTTCTTATTGTGTATTTAGTTAATGCTTTTGTGACTGCTAATTAAATGATTGTTTGATTTGATTTTGACAGATAAACGCGAATAGATTACAAAACACACACACACTAACACACATACATACTTACAGAAGGGTCGCTATTCAAAATCTCTGCGAAAGTTGATTTTTTTCATCTTTGGTTAACTGGGTGATGATGGATTGGTGAAATGTGTCAAATCCACTTAAAGTTGAAGATTTGGGTGTGGGGCCATTGGAGCATTCAAAAATTTGAATATGTTTATTATGGGTATGCCTAAGATTGATGGAACTCCAACAACCGCATCTTCTCTTTGTTTTACCAGTTGACATAACCTAGTTTATCAATTCTAAACATTTTTGGTAGATAGTCACAGAAATACTCCTATTATATTACTTTTCACTTAACTTTGGTTCTTATAGTTTTACAGAGTTGTTTCGATGTAGGATATAAGAAGAGTTCTTTTTCTTAAATAAATAAAAAAATATAAAAAAAAATTGGAAACAAACGCGTTCCTCTGTGGTTTAAATCAGTCTTAAGGATGTTAGGAGACTTATTATCCAGAAACTAAAGAAAATCAACAATATGCAGCGTATTTACCCAAACGAAAACTAAGGGAAAAAATACAGTTTTTTTTCTGTCCGAAGATTGTAATAAAAGGACAAGGATGAAAATATTGTAACCCTCGTTTCTTAGTGGAACCAGCTGGAATCAGCAAGCCATTAAAGGTTGCAGCTGGGTTTGGCATATTTCCATATAGAAGTTACATATATCAGGCAGTAAGTGTGCTTGGTGGTATTTCGCAGGTAATTTCAATGATATGTTTATTGGCTGTGGCATTTATCAGTTAGTTTTGGGCCAAGTCATCTATGAAACCAGTTTCCTTAAACATGCTTATATAGGTGACAGTTAACAAGCTTCCTCACGCTGTTCCACAGATACTTGTGCGCCTAATCATCCGTAATGAGTCTCTTGCTGTTCCAAGGAATTTGCCGACATTAAGTCCAAGATCGCAATAGGAACAAATTGCGAATTAAGCCCGAAGTCAAACTCGATCGACAAGTTGGCTTAATGCTAAAATCATTTGGACCAATGATTTATTTGACATTTTGTGCAGAGCATCCAAGCAATAATAACTATAAAAGTAATAACAATAATAATAAAATGCATACAAATCTTGCTGTTTGCAGTATACAATTTCAAGCAGCAACATCAACCAAGCGCAAAATACGAGACGTGGCTGCGGGAGGGGTGGGGGGGGGGGGGGGGGATGTGTGCACAACCAGAGGAACTGAAGCTCGAAAAGAAAAACTAAATATGCTGGAAAACTTGTTTCGCAGCGTTTAAGAAAAATGCTGTTCAAAATAAATAACGAAAACTCCGAGTCAAACTGAAGGCATAGACGCAGTGCCCCTCCCCCACCCTGCCCCCTTAAGGCGTTCAAGCTGTAGCCAGCGAGGCGGTCAGGGATGCTCCTCTCAAAGAATTTTCCAGGCCTCCTCAACAACATCTTGATTTTGTGTGCTGTGCTGTTTGCCTCCGTCCCCTCCTGTACTTTCCGGCAATTGCACAGTAAATTGCTATACCCACTGGATGCTCCACCCCTCCCACTCCACCTCCTCCACCTGCTGCTAACCACACAGTCTACAGTTCACACAACGTAGCACCCGTTGCTGCAGCTGCTCCTAAACTTGATTTCTATGTTGCCTATGTTGTTTATGAATTTCTAGACGATGCTGTGTGCACAGTGGCGTACCTAGGGTTTCCGTCAGGGAGGGGGGTTTCGTTTTGAACATATTAATTATCATTCAGAGCAATTTTGATGGCTTGATTTTATAAAAGATCATAAGAGAGTGAGAAAACGGAATACCGATTTGAGCAGCTAAAATCATTTTGATATTTCAGTCAAAATAAAATGTTTATTATTATTGAAGTGTTGATTGTGTTCTTAATTAAATTCTAAGAAAAAAATATAAGAATATTCCTTTAAACTTCTTTCTATAATATCCTCATATTTTTACTTTAAGTATGTTAAGCCAGATATAATCTTGCCAGTAAGTCTATAAGCATTGGTTATAAGTAAATAAATAAATAAATATAAAATACTCGTATCTAGAAAACAAGCATACATCAATTCGAAGGGTGTTCTACTTCCTAGGAAAATTTAGCAAAAAATGCAAGGAATACCAGATTGAGCAGCTAATATCTTTACATTTACAGGCTGTTCAATTTCCTTTCAAATTCTGATTAGTTGGCATGCATTTTTTTAACCCCTTAAACAAGTTTATCCTTAACTCGGGGTGTTAGAGTTAAGCGCATATTGCAAATATCAAATATACAGAAAAATATATATTTGGAGTAGCTTACAACGTACTTAAGGTTTTTAAATTGGAAGAAACAAACAATTATCAAAAGTGGTTTAAACTTTCTGGTGCTTTCGAGGGTCTGGAGGCGTCCATTAGGTGCCCCCCCTCGGCTACGTCACTGGCTGTGCAGCATCAGACATCAGACCAGAGGCTGCATCGCTTGCTTGCCACTCGTTGCTCGTCCCTGGGTTAATGGTCAACTCATAAATAAATCTTGCAACGCACTGCAGCAGCAGCAGCAGCAACACGAACTGCAACTGCAACTGCAACAGCAGCAGCAGCAATGACTGTGAATTGAACTGCAGATGTTGCCTGTTTAATTACCTCCACATACAACACATCTAGCAAACCTTAATAGACAACGATTTCTTGCCTTAATGCGACTGACAACACTGTTGTTGTTGCTGTTGTTGCGGTTGCTGCCCCTTTCTATGATATGCTGCTCCAGCAACACTTCTTTGTCCCACGAACCCCCTGCTGCCAGCTGAGCCGAGAAGCGTGAAAAGCAACAAAAAAAGAAAGAAAAAAAATTATAAACAAAAAGAAAAACCTGCAAGCTAGTACCACGACCACCAACCCGAAAATCCAGGCCAACCATCTCAAGTCAAAGTCATTCCAAGCACTTGGGATCGTCGCTCGCCTCTCTATGCGATTCTCAATGTGTCGAGATGCTCAGCTTAGCAACTGTTTCAATTGTTGCAATTCCCTCTCTCTCTCTCTCTCTCAGTCATTCTTTTTAGCTACATCTTTGTCTGGCATTTACATAAATTTGCATAGCTCTGGATTTCCTAGAGCTGCTTGTTGCTCTACCCTATTCGCTGTTAGCCAAGTACGTGTACAGACCTACATACATGTACCAATGTACTATATGTAGGTGCAACTTTCTAGGCACTTCATATTGTGCAATAAATCTTTGCTTGCCTCTATTACTATTAATATTAGTTTCTACGTATTTGCTCCCAGTACCCATGAAATAGGTAAAAAGGGGGCATTAAATCTGTGCAAATGTATGTAACAGGCAGAATTAGACATCTTCGACCCTATAAAGTATAGTCATTCTTGATACATCAAAGAAAATTCGAATAGGCCATGTCCGTCTTCCTGTCCTTATGTATGAGCACGTCAATCTCAGCAAATATAAGAGCTAGGGACCCCAAATTTGAAATGTAGGTTCATGTATAGCAGATTAAGTTGTTTTTGGATCCGAGATACCCGCAATTCGATAAAAACGTTTTACACCAATAGTTTTAAAGATAGCTTTGGGATTTGGTATGGTATGGTCACACTTAATCTACTGTCCAAATTTCAAGTCGATCGGATAATAAACACGGAAGTTATTCAACAAACAAGATTCAGTACAGCAGAGCGGGGAGAAGCAGATGATATTCCTCACTCGAAGGTTTTGATATTCGATAGTCGATTTGATCGTTAGCTCAAAATATTGTCCTTAAGCTATTTTATTCTTATACTCAAAGTGAATTAGTTTTGTTAAACATTCATTACAAATACTTTAACAAACTATAATTTAGAAAATTCAATGGATTGCAATATTCGTCGTTGGTGACAACTGAGAGCTCTCCAACGATACTAACGATAGTGTCATCGATACTTTTGCTTTACTTGACTTTATTGTATATTAGGATATTTGATTTCTTTTGGACAGTTTACTTATCCTCCTTTGATTTATTACAACAAATACTGTATAGTATTATATACATATAATTTCTTAAGCGTTTGGAAAGTACGCTTCTCCTATGTAGTGATTCATCGATACTAGCGATAGTGTCATCGATACTTTTGCTTTACTTTACTTTATTGCATATTAGGATATTTGATTTCCTTTGAACAGTTTACTTATTCTCCTTTGATTTATTGCAACACTTTCCTAACTTCTTCTCTTTAGTAATCGTTGGCAAATGATGTTTCTTCTTTCTTTATAATTTATACTCTGATATTAAATGTGATTTTCAGGTCATCAATTCAACAGCTCGTTTATTAATTATAAGATACTTTGATTATGTTAGTGTTAAATTTACTGCGAATTAGTTTGAGTCTAAGCTGTTCTCATGGTGGCAACTTGGGCGCTTCATTCATGATCTTGGCCTGTCTATAACCTGTAGTGCATACTGAAGAGCCTGAAATCTGGTTTCGCGTATGCTTGTGTAGAAAGTGGGCGTGTTGTTGTCATCAAGTTTACACCACAGAATTTTCACCAGGCCAAGATTCACATTGTGAGCTCCACTTGACGCTCGCATTCGGCATTTGTTGCAGTTTCATGGGCCACATTAACCAACAGATGAGAAATTGTTGTGGTTGTGGTTGTTGTTGTTGTTGTTGTTGCTGCTGCTGTGGATATGTGGCACACACTGCCATCAAATTTAGATCGTGTTCTCTCATTAAAGTGAGCACATCAACATCACAGCACCAAATTGCCACACATTGCAAATTGGCTTAAGGCTTCTAACGTCTAACGGCTGTTCTGGAACATTTGGCTTACCCACTTGCCGCGTTTTGCCCCGCTGCCGTTCCAAGTGCCACTTTCAGTTGATTCTCAGCTGCTTTCGAAATTGCACTCGCGTCCTTTAAGCTGTTTCGTTTGCTCCGCAGGATTATTGTATATGCAACAAGTGTCGGCACAAACAAAAAAAAGATGTTTAAAAAAAATATAAATCACAAGTATTGTTATGCTTTCGGTGTTGGGCGCTTGGGTGTTTGGTGTTTGATGTTGGGTGTTTCGTGTTTGGTGTTCACTGAGTGCTGCAACAACCAACGTCGTCGAGTAGCGCGCACAAACTGAAAAAGCAGCTCACAACAACAAACAACAAGCGGCTTCAAAGACGCCAGCAGCGTTCGGAGAGAAAACAAGTAACAGAACTCTTGACTGTGCCACACCGACGCTGATATGCTCTAACCTTGAACGTAAACTTTGAAAATTATTCAAAAATTCATAACACTGCATACAAAACTCACTGAAAGTATTATTATATATATATTATAAGCATTTTAGACTTTAAGACCTTACGTAAAGTATATATAATATTCCTTCAAAAATTCCTTGAAAATATGAAATAACAATGGAATTCTGTTTATTGTTTTGAGGTCAAAAATTCCTTGCAAATACGAAATGGAATTAATATTCTTTTTATTATTTTGAGATTCTATATTATTATCCGACACGATTAGGATCTTCTGAGTTCCTACCGAAAATGCTGGTTTTTTTTTGTTTTGAACGAAAACTTTGAAAATTATTCAAAAATTCATAACACTGCATACAAAACTCACTGAAAGTATTATTTTTTATTTTTAGGCTAAGTGTTTTAAGACTTTTCTGATAGTATTGACAATATTCCTTCAATAATTCCATGAAAATAACAAAATAACAATGGAATTCTTTTTATTGTTTTGAGATAAAAAATTGCTGGAATATAAGAAATAACAATGCAATTAATAGATTTATTTTTATTGTTTTGAGATTCTATATTATTATCAGACACGATTGGGAACTTTTATTTATTTTTTTCAATTTGTATATATGTATGATTAGTTTTATATTTATAAATAAATTTCATAATTTTAATATTATGCTTGTTCTTATAATCAAATTTAATTAACCCTAATATAAAAATGCTTATACAACTTAATCTAAAACCAAGTCTGAAGAACTTATGATTAGTACAATTTTATAGTTTAATCAACGCTTGTTCTTTAATGATAAGCGAGTTTTTGTTTTAATATTTTACGGATATATATTGCAAGCTAAAGAATTACTTCAATCTAAAAAATTTTCGAAATGTTTAACCGATGTTTTCGGTTTTAACTTTTATGCGTTACGAACATACTTATTTAGTTGAAATACCCAGTGCTTTTAGTATATAGGGCGAAGGAACAGTTATCGTTGAGTGCCGAAGTTGAAGTACCCTTGCAGAGATGCTTATAAAGTTTTTCCTTAACTAAGAAAACAAAAAAGTTGTTGCTTGAGATATTTATATTGTGATAAATAAAATTCATAAAATTCATAAATTCATAAGTACTGCAAAACAAGGATCTTATTCGAATAGGAACGGACGAACACATGGATCTGGCTATATCGTTTCAAGCCGTCATCGTGATTAAGTATATATATATGAGTATATACTTTATGTGGTCGCAGACGTCCGTTTCAATGTGTTTCATGTTGAATGGCAAAATCATAATACCCTGTGCAAGGGTATCAAACCGGTTGGCTTTGGCGGCATCGTCGTCGACTTTGAGCGCAGACGCAGCAAGCGTAAAATTTTACTTTAGTTTTGGATACGGCATAGAATATCGGTTAGATATTTTGCTTTAACGGCTTTTGACGCCGTTTTCTTACCCAAAGCGGCTTCTCGTTCTACACGTGTAGAAGCTAGAAGTGGAGGCCCTGAGAGTGTATTATATCGAAGGACGAGCTAACGCTAACGGACTACAAAAACTGTTATATATATATTTATACAGAAATTAAGAAATTTGTCGTCGCACTTGCAACTTTTATAATTTTCTTGAATTTCATTTTAGTTTTACCTCAACAGCAGCTGTTCTCACAGTTCCAACCGAATGTCTGCTTAAAATTAAAGATTAAATAATTTCGTATTATAAACATCAACTTCTTCACAGTATTGACACAGTTAACAGTAACTGTTAATCGTATATCGTACAATCGAATATCGTATTAGCTATATGGGTTGTTGTCATGGCTAAGGGTTGCATACTTTTCGACGCTACACCGTTTACGCTCACAACAGGTGGCGCTAGTAGTGCTGGAAGCCACCAAACCGTTATAGAATATATATGGGTCTCAAACGATCTTGTACAGTTTTAAACACCACAGTAACTCTATCTCCTAGAATACCAACTCCCATAACTTTGTCGAAACTTAACCGATTTCTATACGGAATGTCTTTTTAAACCCTAATTATGTCACGAAATGTGTAATGCACTGAAGGAGGCGTTTCCGATCCAACTAAGTATATATATACATATATTGTGAATCAGCATCAATAGCCGATTCGATATAGCGATGTTCGTCTGTTTCTATGCAAACTAGTCTCTCAGTTTTAAAGCTATCGTAAGGAAACTTGGCACAGATCCTTATTTTTTGCTGCAGGCAGTACATCAGTCGGAACCGTTCGGATCGGACGACTAAAACATATAGCTGCCATAGGTCGACAAATGTGTTTTTGTATGAAAAACTTTTTTGTTTATAACGATATCCTCACCAATCTCACGCAACCCGAGTCTCTGAAGAGTTTATACATTCTAACCAAATTTCGTCAAAATTTGACTACTATATCACATACTTGCCATGGGATCGGTTGAAAAAGGAGTTATTGTATGAAAAACTGTTTGTTTATTTAAATATTACATTCAAACTAAGTGAGAGTCTTATTATACTTCATAAAGTTTCCTATAATCTTATCAAAATCGAACCACATAGCTCCCGTAGGAACAATCACACGAAAATTGAGTGTTTGTGTAAAAAAACAAGTAAGAATGCTATAGTCGAGTAAACCCGACTACAAAACTCCCTGTACCCAGGTCAAAAATTTCCGATCGCATCTACGTACCCTTACGCATACAAACACACATACACAAAAGACGCACACACACGAGTGACAGCTCAAGCGCAGTGCAAGTGAGGCATTTTAAGTTGTGGCTGTGCTTCTTCTTCCCCTTGCGCTGAAGCACTGAATCTTCTTTCGTTAATAACTTCTTGACTTGAAATTTGGACAGTAGATTATGAGTGACCAAAGTATTGCACATGCCAAATCCCAAAGCTATATCTTAAAAATTGTTACTGTAAAACGGTTTTTATCGAATTGCGGGGGAACGGGGGGAGATATCTCAAATCTAAAATAAACTTGACCTGCTCCCGCTATACACGAACCTACATTCCAAATTTGGTGTCTCTAGCTCTTCTAGTTGCTGAGATCCTTGCGTTCATACATACGGACGGACAGACGGACAGACAGACGGACATGGCCAAATCGAAATCTCTTTTGATACTGATCAAGAATATATATACTTTATAGGGTCGGAGATGTCTCCTTCTGCCTGTTACATACATTTGCACAGATGTAATACCCCCTTTATACCCATTTTATGGGTACAGGGAGTAAAAACATTGCTGCTAGGGTAAATAGCCTCGGCCAAGGATAGCCGTTCCTTATTGCTTATTAAGTTTTGTACTCTAAATTTATTTGGCATTTAAATTTTATTCATATTCCATAATAAAATTTTTGAGATTTTTGAATACCTTAGACAAAGTTTTACAGAAGGGAAGATTTCGAAACTTACATTGTAATCGATTGCGAACATTAAATAATAACTTTAAGGCTTTCATTGAATGTAATATTTCAAATTCGCAAGTGCTAAAATGTGAACTATTCGAATTTGTGATAGTTTTTCCAATGGCTTGTTATAAAATAAATAATGTTAACTTAACAATAATATGATTTATTCTGTATTTATAATGGAAACTGGAGCTTAACAGGGCAGCGCGGCCAGGCAAGTTGCTTTGTGAAACAAATCTATTTGAATTCAAAAACAAATTGAAAATGCCATACATTTTGATGAACAAAATGCGAGCAGTGCGTAAATGAAGTTATGATTCCATTTGTAGTTTCTTGTTTCGTGAAAAAATATTATCATAGAACTTCACGCGCAATGTTTGCCGATTTTATACCCTGGCTGAAGAGTATGCTGGTTATTTCACGTAATGTGTAAAGGATTGCCAAAAATACATTTTCGACTTCAACTGCTGCAGCTGGCTGAATCGGGTGACTATATAGTATTGCAGCTACTAAGGGAATGCATATCGGGAATGAATGATATGTAAAATATCTTAACAATAGGTTTTATAAAGTCCGGCGACATTTGATATACAACGGACAACTATTTCAAATGGCAACAATCTCCTTACCCTGAAATACGCTTTCCCTGTTCAGCAAAGTTAATATTTATTTATTTTATTTGTTTTATTTATTTTAATTTATTTTATTTATTTTATTTATTTTATTTATTTTATTTATTTTACTTATTTATTTATTTACTTATTTATTTACGAAGGCAAAACAGTGAATCTAATAACGACAACGGCTCGTTGGGGGAAGTTTATTTGACAGTCCGGCTAGCTAGGCCCGATTCACAGCTAGGATTTGGCGGAGGCCTTATTAGAGCGAGATAGTAAAGAGTTAGTTATAAAGAAGAAAACTTAGATTAAGCTTAATTTAAGACATTAAACTAAAGAAAACGATTAAAAAAAACAGTAAGTCCCATATGGAAATATACACTCCAAGTTTATGGCATTGCGGCAAAAACTATCTTAAATAAACTAAGAGTTACCCAATCGAAAATCTTAATGCGAATATGAATAGGGAGCATTTTCCTGGTATATTCGGAATAGGAACATCGAACGACTACTTAGACGTCCAACTACAAAGCCAATCAAGAGAAGACTCAAAAGGTGAACTCCATTGGATCTCCCTAACAGATTATTCCATTAATATATTGAAATAGTTTTTGTAAGTATAGTAAATAATAGATATTAGTCCATACTACATGTAACAATATTCCAATGTACAGAGGTAGTCAATAGTATTTATACAACGAGCATTTTTTAACATTTTCTCCCTCTTTTTTTGTTGCTCCCAGTAATAAGTTGCAAGTAAAGTTGTCATTGTCACTATATTTTGCAACTTATTTCAAGAAGCAACAAAAAAGTTTCCTAAGTGAGAAATGTATTATCTTTGATCACGTTTTCTTTCTCCCTTACATGTAAAACTAGATTAAGTTGAAACTAAAGGTAGTGAAAGCCATTGTTTAAATAAACTATAAAACTTTAACAAAAAAAAAAATTTCCTTAAATATTCACTAAGGGTATTAGATATTTCGGCAACCGAAGAAGGCAAATTTTGTATTTTTTTTTTAACTTTTATCATGAAAATCATAAAAGTTAAAGCCAATTTTAGGGTTATGTTTTTGCCGCACGCACAAAAGTTTCAGACGAAATACCCGCGGCTTAGCGCAGCCAAAACAGTTATGGAAAACATCTATATACACGTATGTATAAATATATATATATACTATATTCGTATCTGGATATGTAGGCATATATATGTACATATGTGTGTGTGTTTGTGTGTGTGCGTGTGTGTGTGAATATGCGATGTGAACAATCTCTGCGCCTTTTGTGCCCTTTTTTGTGCACGAAGTTCAAATTGAATGCCGGAAGTGCTTTGCGATTGCAAATGCAAGTGGAGAGGGGGCAGGGTTAAAGGGGAAGCGAGGCAGTGGGGAATGGGGGTGGTGTTGGTGTTGGTGTTGGTGTGTGGCGCTGTTTTAGTGTGGAATGCAATGAGTGCGGTGGGTCGGCAAGGGGGGGTACGCTGATAAACGAACTTGAACATTTTTTGACAGTTGTGCGTATAAATCTTGAAATGTTTTAATTTGCTTGCGAATCGAAAAAATAAAAGAAAAGAAACGAGACGAGACGAGACGAGAAGAGAAGAGCAGAGAAGAAACGAAACGAAACCAAAACAAAACCAGGCTAACAAGAGAATCGTAGCCAGAGCAATGGAATCGTAGCCGTTCCAGCATCGTTGCGTATGATTTATGAATGACATTTCAGCTTTCAGCTGCCCTCACCACAAGAGAGCTGCTTAGCTTTGCCAGCGGTTTGATAACAAGCCCTATAATATGGCCAACTAGGTTCCTCAACTTGAGTTATATAACAATCTAATGCTAGCTTTCTATAGTTAATAACTTAAGGCTAAACTCAAATACTTCGTTTCAGATTCTCATACAGTATATACGAGCATAGTTCTTATATCGAAATGCAATTTATGAAAATTATTATTTTTATTTATAAAGTTAGATCTATACATACATATATATAAATATTATGTTGGTATATGCAAAAGACAAAAACTCGAAAAGATTAACCTCAAATTTTGACACAATATAAAGTTCGCTTCAAGGATTGCTTTTTATCGATTTTTCGCGTCAAAAACATACCAGAGACCGCGAGCAAACAAATCTATCCACACGGGCGGAAAACTGTTGTATGCAACTTGAAAAATGTACTTCCGTCACCACGGAGGGGAATTGTGTAGGAGGTTTTTGTTAGATCGGTTTCTAAGTTCTTCATACCCTATACAAAAACTCAAAAGACACGGGAGGGAAAATAGTGGTAAGTAATTTTTGTTTATTTCTTACTTTCCCAACCATGCAACAACAATGTGCTACAGCGAAGTGTGGTGGGGTACATCTAGTATATTGTACAACAATATATTTAAGGAGTCGACTAAGAGAATTAGGGAAATATGCCGACTCATGAATGATATTCAGTTCAGATTTTACATATACATATGTTTTTGAAATATTTTCTATACTATGCTATTATTTCTAAATGTAATTTTAGCCAAGTTTCAGATGATCATAATGATTGATGCAAAGTTGAAATTGTGAACATTTCCTCATGCAGATCATTACGATCATTGTATACATCTAGTAAACACTTAAAAGTTTTTTCAAATGTATGTAACAGTTAAATGAAATATGATAGTATATTACGAACTAACATTTTGAGAATTATAAACAAATTTTCTGCCTGAAATCGGTAAAGAATTTTTAGTAAGTTTCAGGAGTCTAAACAAAAATACGCATTCAAGCGGATCTTCCTAAAATTCCCAGTTAGTGTGCACTTTCGTCATACTGTCAAAAATGCAGCCTTCTAGCTTCTTTGGTTTGGGCTTTAAGTCCTGACTGGGATTCGAACTTGGACTTCTATGACTAGGCACTGCATTATTTCTAAGCTCTTTTGTTGGCATTAAGCTGCAAGGGTGAGCAGAATTCGTTGCACTGAATTGAGGCAGTTTTTACGCTGGTTCTGTGCCGCTTTTTGGTGCCGCGTGAATTAGCCAAAAGCTGTTGCCGGTTGCCGTTCGTGGAGTGTTTACCTTTGAAGCGGTTGCAAGCGCGCCATTTTTTGTATTTTTCTTTTAGTTTATTTTTTCCATTTTCCATTCTCCAGTCAGCAGTGAGCAGTGACCAGTGACCAGTCGCCAGTCGCCAGCCGGCAGTTGGCAGTTGGCAGTGAGCAGTCGCTGGGCAGCCAGGCAATCCATATCATATTTTTGCACTGACCCCGGCCACAGAGCTGAACGGAGGAGACTGTGCAAGGCGGCTCTTCGTTTTTGCTCTTGGCGTTTATAGATTGAGTACTTTATCAAAAAAACGAGACATCAAAGCGTATATCATGTCAGCTGCAGACGTGCAAAGGGAAATGCCATGCGAGGGGTGCGGTGGACAGAGTCTCTTTCTGGGCAGAGGCATGTGCTGCATTTGCATGCAATGTCCATATCAAAGCCGATGCCTTTTTTGTGGCCCACGCCAGGGCCAGTGCCAGTGCCAGTGCCAGTGCCAGTGCCATTGCCAGTGCCATTGCCAGAGCCAGAGACAAAGCCAAAGCCCGAGTCAGAGCCCATAACTTAGCCAATGGCCAGCAGAGTTGTTGCTCCGGTTCGGCGCCATTTTGTTTATATTTGTCGCTGAGCGGGTGCGAAAGCCTGCAACAGGCCAGAAAGTTAGGGTACCATTCACCAAACAAACTCCCGGACTCTGTGTGGGCAGTCGCTGCAAGGGATTCATTTTGATACTAGTTGAAACTGTGCTCTGTGGCTCTTATCAAGCGCCAAGCATCTCAATGACTCTGTCTCCCCCCTCCCAACCCAGACACACTTGGAGCTGTAGACATCGTTGCCGTTGCCGTTGCCGTTGCCGTTGCCGTTCCCGTCACGGACTGCTCCCATATTCTTGTTGTGATTTCGATCTGGCTGCCTCTTGATCATGCCACATTAGCTTCTCATACGATATGTAAGTCTTAAATGAGTCGCAGCGAGCGGCAATGAATGAAAACATATCGATGTCTTCGTGGCTGTTCTTATTGTTGTTATTTGCAATCAATGAGTTGCTATTGTTGTCTTGCCCACATCTATAGAGTGTGCTGCCAACATAGCCACACACGCAATATGGAGTGATTATTCCCCTATATTGCTGTGGGCGCCAAATCAGATGGTAGCCATCGATGGGTTGAGTTCGTATAATACGTAAGTATATACGTTCTTATAGATGCTTATTAATATACGAGTGCATGTCACTTTGCCTTCTTCCATATGTTGAAACTTTAAACGTAATGGCATTTGTCCCTGCTCGGGCGCCGCTTTTAAATAGTACAGTTAGGTAAAAATCTTTTCTGTTCAGCTTGCATTTCCTAACCTAATAATTTTAAAACACTTTCTGATTTTATATACAGCTTAAATACAATTTCAAAAATTGTGTGGTCCCTGCTCGGGCGCCACTTGCAAACTAACTGTTTTTATCCCTATTATAACTCAAATACTTTTGCATGACACATAAATATAGTACTGTACATAAGTCATTAAAATTTTTCTTCTAAGAAGCTACGAGTAGAATTTAGAAGTAAATAAACTAAGTCCGGGCATTTATTAGCCGCACGTGAAGAGATCGTGTCTTAGTAATAAAGTTTTCCGATTTGCCAGCAACTGCATTTGAGTCAGTTCCAAAGGAAATGACCTCTGCAGGTAGTGCTCATATGATCGTATCAACGCTGCTGGACCACAGCAGGAAATCACAAATCAAAAGCGTTTTTGATTAATTTTGAATAAATGCAAATAGCAAATACATAAGATTCGTACATTTCGCCAAGGTTATCCAACTGACAGATGCAGAAACCTGGACACGGTCTTGGGCCTGGGCTTGGGCTTGGGTCTGGCTCTGGCTCTGGGCTGCTCTGCAATGCCTTCCTTGGCTGGCCAAAAGGGCAGGCAGGCTGGCTGGCAGGCTGGCTGGCAACTGGCGGGGGTAGGCAGGGTTAGGCCAGGTTCGAGGCATACGCTAGCCATGGACTTCAACGCTGTACGCTGATTCCATTCTTACGGCTGTCGCTTTTGATAAATTTGACGTGCAACATTGCGAGTTGTGTCCTGTTGTTGTTATTTCGCGTTGAAAAATAGCTTGTTGTGATAATTTCGCTGGGAATTTGTTGCGCAAATATCAAAATAAAATTAATTTCGTTGATTTGTACACAATTCATTGGTCCGTTTGCACTTGCCTCGCCTGCTGCGCTGTGGCTGCGTCCCGAGCCTCATCCAGAACCCGAACGGGAACGGCAATGGGAACGGGAACGGGAATGAGAACAAGAACTCGAGTCCTGATCTCTTTTATGAATGGGCAACAGGTCGCCAGTCGCAGTCGCCTTCGCAGTTGCCCATCTGTGTCGATCTGAAGAGATTCCCCACCGTCGCGCCGCGACGTCTTCGTCGCTGCACCGGAAATTGAAATTTTAAAACTTTTGACGTTTGTTTAGTTATTTTGTTTCCCTCAAATATACATATATGTATATTTTTTTCCCATTTTCATACTGCCTTTGCCATTCATTTATGGTTTGGTTGTTGTTGCCTCTGTTTATTTATGCAAAGAAATACATTTAAATAAAAGCAAGCTGCAAATTGATGTGACTATAACACGAGCCAGTCCAGCTCCGGCCATGGCACCGGCTCGAGTTTGAGCTCAGATTCAGTTTCTGTTTCAGCTTCGTGTTGGCAACAAAAAAGATTAACAAAATATTAATTGACTGACTGACTCTCAGATCTGATATGGTATATAAACCTACACACGCACACACACACACACACACACACACACACACATGCGAGTGTAGCTCTACCTCCATCCGCCTGTCCGTTCATCTGTCTTTCCATCCGCTTATCCGCCTGTCTGTGCCTGTCTATACTCGTATAACGCTTTCCGTTTCCGTTTCATGTGTGTTCAAAATTTGCATACCTGTGCTGCTGCTGCTGTTGTTGTTGTTGCGCTTGCTGGCCAGGTTATCAGTGGTCAACGGTTATCAAATTTGTTCATTTAAGCGTAGATGAAACGTAACAGTTCAATATTTCAGACAGCTCTTAAATAAATTATTAATATTTATGAATTAATCATAGTCAAATTTGTTTTTTATACCCTAGGACTCAAAAACCTGGCTAAATCAGACTAAATTCAAATCTTGCAAATAGTGACAAGGTTGCTACTATATAGTTGACTAGCTGGCACTGTCAGCAGCGTTGCCCGGCGAAACATTTCGACTAAAATGCATTATGTTGAATTTGGCTACTTTCGTCTATCGTAAGAAATGCACAAAAATACACAGTTTTCCCGCCCGTGGAGGTAGTTTTTTCGAAATCTGGTTTTTGTGTAGAGCCTTGAAAATGAGTTTTAAGCCAATCGCATGAAAATAAAAATGTCGACGGCCAAAGTTTTCCCCTAATTTCTGTCCGTGGGAGCGAATGGTAAACAAAAAGGTTTTGATTTTCCAAGAACTTCCACGCTTTTGGGTGGAATTTTTGAAAATCCCTTCTTAGTGTGCACTTTCATCATAGATGGAGCTTACTGTGAAAATTTCAGCATCCTAACTCGAACGGTTTGGGCTGTGCGTTGATTGCCAATCAGTCAGTCAGGACAAGCTGTTTTATATATATAGATAAGTCAATCGGCTACTCCTGTGCTGGATTCCGAAAAAAACAGATGGAATATTCGGTTTGATAAGTGTTGCTTTTGAAAATTGTTCGAATGTTTCAAAAAGCGACGTAACAGGTTAATATTTCATTCGGAAAGTGCAACACAAAATCGAAAACGAACTAGAATCAAAAGTACTCGGAAATGGCAACAGTTAATTAGCTTTGTTAAGACTCTGACCAATTCAGATTTAAATGCAAATTGAAGTATATAGCCTTCATTTCCAAGATTCTTAGCACGATCAACATCGAAGTTATTCAATAAACTATTTTTAGTTCTCTCGAGCTGGAGCGGGATTTCAGAATTGGCTGCAGGATATCTTGTAGGACGTGCACAGTCGACTAGAGCACTCGTACTAGTTTGTTAATTAATACTTTGTGACATCTATGTCCTTAGAAAACAATTTTCCACATATATGATTTTTAATTTTTTATTTATTTTGAAATTATATTATACTCGCTTACATAAATGGGTGGTATTTAATATAAGTTGAGGAAAAGTATTCATCTTAAGGTTTTTGTCTATGTTTGAGGTGTAGTTTTCTGAGAAAAGAATGTAAAAACAAATCTATTTAATTTATGTATGGTTTTGATACAATGTTTTTTGCTTTGTATATTCCTATATATTTATGAATGCATGTAAATTCATATGTAATTACAATCATATCTGCGCTGCGTTTTTCCTCAACGCAAATTCATATGATTCTTCATCCTTATGTATTCCTATGTATGTATATACGAGTATGTAAGTACGTAAATACAGTCCAACTTTGCTGTGATGTACTTTACTGCTCAATAGTGTTTCCTCTTTTACAGAGACTGCATTGTCACTTAATTTTTGTATATTTACTGTAGATTCTTCTATACTAAATTCCATTACAAGGCATTGTCTTCTTTATCCTTACTCGAAATTAAATGCCTTGATTGCAAACTTAAAGCCCAATGTCTCATCTACTATATATTCTGAATCAGCATCAATAACCGAGTCGATATAGCGATGTGCGTCTGTCCATCTGTTTCTATGCAAGCTAGTCTCTCAGTTTTAAAGCTATCGTGATGAAAATTGGCACAGATCCTTTTTTCTGGTGCTGGCAGTACATATGTCGGAACCGGCTGGATCGGAATACTATAACATAGAGCTGCCATAGGAATGATCGGTCGCCAACTATGTTTTTGTATGAAAAACTTTTTGTTTATAAAGATATCCTCACCAAACTCACCCAAACCAAGTCTCTGGAGAGTTTATACAATCTGACTAAATTTAGTCAAAGTCGGACTACTATATCACATAGCTGCCATACAATGGGGTGAAAAATGAGTTTTTTATGAACAACTTTTTATTTATTTAAATATAACGTCCAAACTTAGCAAGAGTTGTATTCTACTTCTTATAGTTTCCTATAATTTGATCATAATCGGACCACACTCAGACGAAAACTGAGAGCTTCCATAAAAGACAGCTAACTTTTCAAAAATATAATAGTTTGGATCGAGCTTGGGCTAATTATTGGTTCGGTTCAGATTGGTAACGAAAGCTGTAATTCCTGGCTGAAACCGATGCGAATATATATGAATTGTTCAGTCTTCTATAGCGTAAATTTGCGCTGGTTGTAGGGAGGTTGGACTGTGCATTCAGTCAATGTCAATCGCAGCTGCAGTCAATGCTTCAGTTTCGTTCGCTTTTCAGGCAAATTGTCAGTTTGGCTCTGCCCAGCGAACAGTTCTGGCCAGCATTTGGCATATGCTGCTATCTGCGATATGCCAAAATATTGTTAACTGGGTTAAGCGACTGCTATTTCATTTGTGGTTGTTATTGTTGCTGTGTATGTGCTTTGTGCATGCGTGTGAGTGTGTTGTTGTTGTTGTTGTTGCTGCTGTTGTGGCACATGCCACACATATTGAATGTGGCAGGGAAAAAAATTGAACAGAATTATAAATAAGATATTTGCATTTTTATTGAAAATTAAAATAATTTTTCGTGCAGAGCGCGCACATTTGACACAAGCACACACAACATATATACATATACATATTTATATTAAAATAGAAATTTTAAATAGAAAATTACCGAACGGACAATATGTATATGCAAGCAAACATGCACACGAACAAATGTATTCAAAAAAATAAAATAAAAAAATATAATATATAAATTGCATTAACAGACACATACACTTGTATACAAATTGGAAAAATTGTTATAGAACATAACTGAATACCTTAACTAATTTATTAACTTTGCATGGAAATTGCTTTTCTCTTTTACTTTTTACATATTTAAATCAAGCATAGGATCTGTATAATAATTAATACAAACTAAAAATTTAAGCTGCGCTAAATACTTTTCAAAAATAAACTCAAAAGTCGTCAACTTTATTCCTTGTTTTCTGTATTTCAGAATAAACAATTTTTGTATTGAGAAAAACTCTTTCAACGTCAAAGCCTGTTCTGAAATGTGTTTAATATTTATGAAAGTAATGAACTATAAATAAATCTATTTAGCTATTAAAAAAAATGATTTTTTTCTCCCAAGTCTGTATGCTTTATAGAGTATTTTGAAGCTGTCATCAGCCATCGTGTAAAATGTGGTGTGTGTGTGTGTGTTGTGGATTGCTGATGCGTCAATTTGTTGCATGCAGATGAGTAGTCATGAGCAGCCGCCACAGCCCCTGCCCCCACTCAACCAAAGCTAGAATCGCGCTGGGCTCTAGTTCTAGTAAGGGGCGA